>CM050165.1:76026738-76239238 GCA_027410445.1 Discoglossus pictus
TTTACCAGTCCCTTCTCCAGTGGGCCACAGCATACAGCACCTGGTATTCCTAGGTGGCCTCTCATCCAAGCACTGACCAGGCCAACTCTGCTCGGCTTCAGGGTGGTGTGACCTCTTGGTTCAGAGTTGGAATCGAACCCAGGTGGCAGCGGTGAAAAACACTGAATACTAACCACTAGACCACCAGAGAACCCAGCTGTGTGACTTATCTCTTGCTTAATTATGCTCAAAGTTTTCAAACACACACATTATATATATATATATATATATATATATATATATATATATATATACATATACAGACAAACATGGCTTAAAGTGGATTACTCACCTCAACCTGAAATCCTAGAATAAAGGCTTTAACAAAATCTCCAGCTTTTGTTAATGCACCCACATCTGTTTGTTTCTTTACATGTCTAAAATAATAAAAAAATGATTAGAGATATATAAAGATCTTGGTTTATATAGTTGACATTTGTCCCCAATACCAGCCCCTCCTATATCCACACTTTAAATACAATGTATACTTTAAGGACTTGTGAAACACTCTAATAGCAGGAACCACCATTTTAACGAAGCATTGATCATTAGTAAAATTCAACAAGGCAATTTTCAATATTACATTTACATTCAAGATCCCACTCCGCTTCTGCTAGCACCCACCCACTTAAGGTCAGGGGGAGATGGCACGTCTTGCAAGCAATACATTTCCATGTTCAGGTTGTGTTAAGTAATTTCCCTTGTAACGATCATTTGCTTTTAAGGCAACTTAAGGATTGTTTGCCATCTAATTAGATATTCTTCTTAAACTCTTTTAGTCCTATCTCTGTTGACGCCCTTATGAGGGTGGAAGCAATCGGCTCAACTGGAGGCTGGAACTCTAACCGTTGCAAATGTATTTAATATTGTTATAAATCATTTAATATGGAATGTTATTAACAATCAATACATAAAAAACAACCATCCCCTTTTGTTCGAGCATTACACTTCCCCAACACCAACATACCATTTTAGAATATATTCCATTAGTAAACATTTACCTTTATTTCCACATTTCTAGTTTTTAGGTTGAATCGGACCTGAAGATGCAAATGTTCCACGATTGGTGTAAATATTTTCATCCAGTTTTCTTTGAGGGGGGGTGTATCTATGCGACGGGACGGGGATTTTTCGCATTTCCTCTTTATCTCCCTAACATTCAGAAATGAGAAATATTAGAATTATGTTGTACACAAATGAAATACATTCTAAAGGATTATGCTCCCTAGACTGATTTTGGAATAAGTCACAATACCACTAGTTGTATGTACAGTGATAAGTGTCATACAGAGCACATGTGATATTCATCATGTAACCAGCAGCTCCAGAGTCTAGTAGATTACAGGAAACAGACAAAATAGGTTTTGTGAATATTTTTATAGTCTGGTATTATTGAATTGTTAAATGGACAAGCCATTGCCCCGCAGTGCTGCTCACCATCAGAGGCTTGAAAATGATGAGAAATATAGATCACATATAATAGTTGTGGTAATTGCGAGTTGTCGTCACGCAATGTTAAAATTTATGGGCTTGCGCTTATTGCGAGGCCTGAAAGTTACGACAGGGGGCTGCAATGAGCATCAAAGGCGCTTATTACGGGACTCGCGATGACGCTCATCGCGGAGCCCGTACGTGACCGGCTTGACGGGGCTGCAATGAGCGCCTTTACTGTTTTTGGGGGTCACCGGTAGGCTCCAGTACCACCACATAGATCTGTTATAGGTTTTTTTCTTTTTGTAATTCTTTATTTGACAAATGTTATGGTTTCTATATCTCGCACTTTATATAAAATCGCTATGGAGTGACAATAACATGTTTTGCTACAATACTATCTAAATAAATCTTAGAGAGAATATGTACATTATATTAACCATATTTATGGTTCACGTGCTGTGCACTGTATATATTTGAGATTTGAATATTGTGAATCACTATATTGAAATATATTTGTGTAGGTGAACTAGATTGCATTTTGCACCTTTTTTGGTATATTATATGCACTTTTCACGGTTTGCATTTTATTATACGCCACTGTCTACTGACGGAACGCGCGCTCTAAGAGACATCTACTGCTATAAATAAGCTACTACGTCTGGTTGGGGGCTTGACGGTTGGGGGCTTGACAGTTACTACCTATTTTTTGCTGCTAGATGGCGACGTCAGCGCGCCAGCGTTCCTAGAGTCGGCTGCGGAGCACTTCTACAAAGCGGCACACAAAACAGGACAGGCCCGTTTATTTGGGGATTTCTGGTTGCATACACTACTGATTCCCCCTATCAGATGCGGTCATATTCTGGGGCTCTCCCATATAAAGGTCATTCAGCCTTTACTATTATGACTCACAACTGTTAGTTGCCTCCTAGGGGTCTGGTTGTATTTTCGTGTAAAGTCATGTGACTAGGAGAATAGTGAGCATGTGCAAAGCCCTGTAGTACCAGACAAGTTACCCCCTGGGGTCTGCACATGCTCATTTTACTCATAGTCACTTGGCCTTAGCCCCAAAAGTCAGACTCCCAGGAGGGGATTAGGAATTATTTGCTATAATCACGCATACGAATTAGAAAACATACTGTGCTTAAGGGGTGGATCAGAAAGGCTGGCCATGAGGAAACTATTACAGACTTCAATGTAAGACTTTTAAAAGGAATTACCATTTAATTAGGGTTACCTATAGTTATAGTTGGACCTTTGCTGTGTCCCCTCCGGTCTCTCCCCACACATACCATGAGCTTGTCCCCGGATATCGGAGGGAAGTCCGGCCTCTTGTTGGGCTGCTCCCCGGTGTCCATAGGCCTGTCCACCGCCGCTCTCTTCCTGCTCTTCTTCGATGTGACGCTGGTGAAGCTCTCCCCGCCGGTGACCGCGCTCTCAGTCTCCATCCTGCCCGGTTATACTGCGACTGAACCCACTGATCTGACACCCTAAAACTTCACCACACTGTCTCTACACGTGCAGATACTGACGTCACCACACTGGAAAGGGGCGGGGCATGGAATATACACCAAAATAGAGCCTTTTCACAATGACATCACGTCCAAGGACCCCAAGAAAGTCTGCTTCAGGCTTGATTAACTTAGGTGATTAAATATATGCCTGCCTATTATTTATCATTTTTATTTAAGTTGTGGAAACCGACCTCGTCATTTTACAAACTACTACAAAGAAAAGTCCCAGTATATAATATGTAATGCATTTCAATAAAAAATTATGAAATTGTCAGCTTCATACACAAGTAGAGTACAACAGGCAATCAGTGGGCAGCTATAAAGTTCCTGTCAGTTGATGACCGTTGTGTAGGTGGGCGTGTCCTCCTATGTTGTGTCCTGGTCTCATAGCAGTGACACACAGAGGAGCCCCTCATCCTCGGCTGTATCATGTCGTCCCCACTGGAGAAGCCGCAGATCATCTCTCACTTGCAGAAGTCGGTGAATTACACGTTGTTCGACTGCAAGTGGATCCCGAGCAGTGCTAAGTTCGTGTGTTTGGGGAATCTGGCCCGGGGCAGCGGGGTGCTGCAGATCTACGAGATCCAGCATGGGGATGCCAAGCTGGTGAAGGAGGTGAGAAGCAGGCACAGGCTGTGGGTGCAGTGGGAGGGCAGGATGACCCCATTATCTCCTAAAAAATAATAATAATGTGTATATATACTGGTATATACCGGTTTTAATTTTGGGGTGCACAATATAAACCCCTAGAATCATCCACACAGACATCAGAAGGACCCCATAATCTACTTGTATTAGTCATCCACATACTCATAACCCAATATTTATTATTATCTGACACTATCTGCTACTTTCATCTGTTTTCACCATTTTACAATATTTCCAGTTGATTTTTGTCTTCTTGGCATCACTTGTTACCATGGTAACCTGGCTGTCAACACATCTCAGCAAAATTACACATACAATGCAAATCTATTTCTGTAGACATTACTAAGCCGTTCGCAAAATATTACTTTTTTAATTACCAAAGTGAACATATAATTATTATGTATATTGTTTATATAAAATGTAATAATGTTAATTGGCAAAAAATACCTGAGACGAGGTCCGCATGACTTTGGTGCAATAAGTGCCAAAGGCGCACATTGCAGGCCTTGCGATGAGCCCTGTAGGCGCTCATCCTGAGGCCTGCAAGATTTAGAAACAGGCTGACAATGAGCAATGAAGACGCTCATTGCAAGGCCCACGATCACGCCGAATGCTGTAGGCCTTTGGCGCTCAGTGCGAGGCCCGCAAGACTTTGGGTGCCGAAGGCGCTCACTGCCAGGCCCACGATGAGTGTCAAAGGCGCTCATCGTTAGACCCGCAAGAATTTGAAAAAGGATGGCAATGAGCCCTGAAGGCGCTTACTGCCAGGCCCACGATGAGTGTCAAAGGCGCTAATCGTGAGGCCTGTAAGACTTTAAAAAAGCCTGCCAATGAGCACTGAAGGTGCTTACTGCCAGGCCCATGATGAGTTTCAAAGGCGCTCATCATGAGGACCGCAAGACTTTGAAAAAGGCTGGCAATGAGCGCTGAAGGCGCTTACTGCCAGGCCTACGATGAGTGTCAAAGGCGCTAATCGTGAGTCCTGTAAGACTTTGAAAAAGGCTGCCAATGAGCGCTGAAGGTGATTACTGCCAGGCCCACGATGAGTGTCAAAGGCGCTTATCGTGAGGCCCGCAAGACTTTGAAAAAGGTTGGCAATGAGAACCGAAGGCGCTCATTGCCAGGCACACAATGAGCGCGAGGCACGCATCACTTTGAAACAATTTTGCAACTAATTTAACGGCCGCCATGTTTTTCAAGCCTGTAACTCGGAAGCAGTCTGTAGACCACCAAAAGACGCCAATTACTTAAAAAATGAACTTACAGCCTCACACACAGCACAGGGGGGGTGGCAGGGAGCCTGTGAGTGAGGTTGCAAGTTAATTTGAGGTTTAACAGGTAACAACAAAAATATACACCACAAACTAAATGGTGTGGTACTATTAGTTGAAGCGCATTAAACAACCCACACCAACAAATGTCTCTGGAAGATCAAAAGGATATTATAAAAGTAAAAATAAAATAATATTCAGTCTTATCTTCTGTAGGAACACATATTTAAAAGAAAAAGTACATCCCAATACACACCGCTCCTTGCCAGAGTGGATGCAGACTAGGTTCAAACTTCAGGTGGCTTAAAGCAAATCTTTAGAGAACCGGAGGTGTGCTGCTTCTTCTTTGGACACCGTTCCCACAGTGTCCAAATAGCTGGTAAAAATGAGAAGAAGGGGAAAGACAGCGCACCACCT
The DNA here is from genome assembly GCA_027410445.1 of Discoglossus pictus. Lineage (NCBI taxonomy): Eukaryota > Metazoa > Chordata > Amphibia > Anura > Alytidae > Discoglossus > Discoglossus pictus. The sequence goes on from CM050165.1 coordinate 76,032,059, forward strand.
CCTACTGCAATACGAAACCAGACAGCCACGATAACCAGTACAATGTAAAGTTTATCAACTCACATGTGGGTAACCTCAACTGTATAAGGTATATAATACACCTCACAAGGTTGTCCCTGGCAGATGTATATACCGGGATTTCCCAACCTTGGCATCAGTGTGTAGTCCAATATGTGTCTACGCTTTGGTAACTCCATGGGTACTTTTGGAATAGCTGTACCGCATCCAGCATATGCTCCTCCATGCTCTATCACATAGGTTTGTAATGTGCCCACTGCTACAATAATAGTATAGTGGGCACTACCCCATGCATGGAGAGACGTGCAGGCACTTATTTGGTGAGGAAAAACTAAGCATAGGCTCATATGAGAATGAACAATACATAAGTAGATTTGTTCTATAGGTCTGGTTACCTACCATTGATAGGGGGCTCCAGACTTGGACTCCTTGCTCACTGTGCCTTAGGGGGTACTGAGGCCCAAGAAAGGCTGAAACATATGTCTGGGGTTTGCTGTTTCTCCTGCTCAGGGTAGAATGGCCTGGTATTTCGGGGCTGGATCACTCTTTTGAGTGGGACCAGACTGATATACTACAGGACATTTCTCCCTGTGAAGGGTACAAGTGAGCTAAAAGAGGTTGCTCTCAGAGTAGGTAACCAGACCTATAGAAAAAACCCACTGAGGTATTGTTCGTTCTCATATGAGCACCTCTACTCATTTGTTATTATTTTAATCCGGGCATGCTGTTCTTCTTTATCATCTGTACTGTTAAACTAAATGAATTTCTGTTGATAAAACCATCACCTGAACTTTTATGTGTACTTTTTCATTTCTGCAATAACTTCTCTCAATTTAAGAGCAGAAAACTATTCAGCTGCTTCTTGAAACATGACAATCCTTAGTGCCAGTGCTTTCAGTAAGGCTAATGGAAATCTAGTCCGTCTACAAGTCCACCTGTTGGCTTCTGTCAAAAAGCTACATGTAAAAGGAGCTTCCACAAAGTATTAGTTGGGCGAAGGACACTTTAAAAAGATTTATTTTGATGACTGGCTTCACATCACAACCACAATAAGACTTTTTCTACCCACTGTACATGGGATGTATGGGCATTTGTGGAATTTCCAATAGCTCATGTCCATATAAATGCAGTTCTACTGATCCTGTAAACAGAAAGGAAGTGCAGCAATAATATAGTTATACCCCTTGTATGCCAGTCAGGAAAGGCTGCATGTTTATAATATGACAAATACCAATATAAACCACCTAGTCTTTTGCCAGTCATAAATGACAGTATAATATGTGATGTGTCTCTCCCCTCCCCTGTTGTCTCCCCCCCCCCCCTCGCTCTCCTGTGTCACTCCTCCTCTCTTTCTCCCCTGTCTCTTCCCCTCTGTGTTTCCCCCCCTCTCCCCCCCTCTCCCATCCCTGTGTCTCTTGCCCCCCCTCTCCCCACCCCTGTGTCTCTTGCCCCCCTCTCCAACCCTTGTGTCCTCTTTCCCCCCCCTCTCCACCCCTGTGTCTCTTTCCCCCCCCTCTCACTACCCTGTTACATCTTTCCCCCTCTCACTACCCTGTTTCTCTTTCCCCCCTCTCACTCACCAGTTTGTCCTCTCCTCCTCTCTTTCTCCCTGTCTCTTCCCCCCACTCCACACCTGTGTCTCTTCCCCCCCCCCTCTCGCTCCCCGTGTGGTCTCTCCCCCTCTCGCTCCCCTGTGTCTCTTCCCCCCCCTCTCTCTCCCCTGTGTCTCTTTCCTCTCCCCCCCTCTCGCATCCCCTGTGTCTCTTCCCCCCCCTCTCGCGCTCCCTGTGTCTCTTCCCCCCTCTCTCTCCCCTGTGTCTCTTCCCCCCCTCTCGCTCCCCTGTGTCTCTTCCCCCCCTCTCGCTCCCCTGTGTCTCTTCCCCCCCCTCTCGCTCCCCTGTGTCTCTTCCCCCCCCTCTCGCTCCCCTGTGTCTCTTCCCCCCCCCCCCTCTCGCTCCCCTGTCTCTTCCCCTTTCTCCCACCCCTGTGTCTCTCCCTCCCTTCACTATGCACAGCTGCTCTCTCTCTTTCTCTATCATTCCCTCCTTCTGTGTCCTCTCCCTCTTCTCCCCTCTCCTTCTCTCTCCTCTCCTTCTCTCTCCTCTCTGCAGACATCGCAATGAGCGCCTTCGGCATGCGTAACTCACAACTTTGCGAGCGTTATACACAAACTTGCAATACGACAACTACATTAGTGATGCCATTACTGTGCATTAGCAGCTGAGAAATCTAACCTTGAATAACTTAAATAATGTTGTTCAAAGGACCTGGTTCTTTTCATACCAATAAATTGGATCATACATTCGCTCCTTTGTAGTTTCTCAAAAGTCCGTCCCTGCAGAGCTTAGTAATGTGTTTTGATCTTGTTGTCTTTGGGGAGAGCTCAGTCCTGCGGGGAGCGATACACAAAAACTTGGTATTAGCACAGCCTGCTGGGACACGGTAAGGGCATAAACATTTCTCAGCTGTGTTACTTCTAAGAAGCGCAATTTCTCTGTCTTTTGAAGGCATCCATGACCATGTTCTCCACAGAAATTCCCACCGCCTGATGGAGCAGCCAAACTAGACAAGACCCTAAATCAGGCCGGGGAGTACAACGGCAACAAAAATGAAAGCCCACAATAAAGAATAATTTCATAATAAATGTTAAAATTGCTCATATATTTTGTTTTTTAGACTTATTTTTCACATTATCAAGTTGATTCAAAAGATCATATGAGAAAAAACAACTATCTCCGTGATCATTTAACTGAAATATAAACATGTTTCCTAGTAAATGAATGCTTCTCATATTTTATTTTTATTTCATATATTTTTCCTTCTGGATGTATGTTAAAACATATTTTTAACAAGAATAAAACTCATCTGAGTGCTGAACTCTGAAGTCTTATATAATTAGTTATTTCACTCTTGGAGCAGATAGGATCTGCTATAACGTGAGTTTATATGTGGTTGCAGTGTCCATATTTCTTTCTGGCGGGGTTTGTAGCTTCGGTGCAGCAGCCATATTTGTTATTGGCATAAGACAGTTTCAGTAGCAGTGTACTGCAGCACTTACATAGGAATGCACAGGTACAGTTTAGGGTCAGACACTGGTAAATAGTCACCTTATCAAGTCATATCAAGATGTCAAATGCTTTTTTAAGGTGTAACGTTAATTTGTACAGACACATTTACATGAATAATTTGAGCGTTGTACAGCTTTTTTATTTGTCATTGGTCCTTCAAGTAAATATCTGCTCTCTGAAACTTCCTTAAAGTGATCATTTCTCTGTAACAAACTAAGGAATTATGTATATTCATGTACGGTAGTACTTTTTTTTATATGTTCAATAAATTAATACATTCTATATTTTATTTCCAATAGATTGAAAAACCCAACCTCTAAAATGTGGAACATTTGGATCAAGCTCTTTACAGCAAAGATATTTAGCCACTGGTGATTTTGATGGAAATCTCAATGTATGGTAAGGTCTGTCTCCATTTTTCATACTGGTTTAAAGGAATGGGATTAGATCCAATGGACGTCTGATTTTGTTATTGTGCATGAATGTAAGGATTATGACACTACACATGGCAAAAGGGACAAAGTCCGGTTAATGGGGCTCTGAACTCATGACACCACTTTGCACTGTCATACAGAGGTAATCGAAATAAAGTGGAGAAGCTGTAAAAGCTTTTTTGTTTCATTCTCTCTTTCACCGTTTTATCATTTGGTGTAGATTTAACTTTAAAGCCCTTAAGTTGTTTGCTTACCCTGGGTGTATAACTGTAGTTCTAGCTACACCGGCCAATATATCGAAAATCATGAAGCTGGCAAGGTTCTCAGTTACTGAAAGGGCCGTAAATTACAGGCTCCCTTTAAATAAAATTACAGGCTCCCTCTTCACTGGGTTATGTAAAAATGTCTTTATAAAAAATGAGAAATATGCATCAAGCTTTAAAATACATAAGGTTATTTTTCATTTGATTTTCAGTGCTCTGCTTGATAATGTAGAGTAGCATTGATATTTCCTGTCTGGGACAGTAATATAAGGGCAAAAGTGCTCCAGGTGGGCTAACCGGTTGCAAGGGAAAGTTTTATGAATAATTGCCATGAGAGTCAATGTATTAGGTTGATCAGGTAACCAGAGAGGGAGGCTCTTAGGACTATGGCTGCTATATATTTTAAAAGTACTGTTTGAATAAATACATGTTTTTCTTAAAAATTGGTGACTCAGATTTAAATTGATCTGTATCCAGACCCTATTGCCTAATCATGGGGTATATCTATTTTTTAGGGAATTTGGAAGCTGCCGATACTACCAATCTACTCTGTGAAAGGCCACAAAGAAATAATAAACAGTATAGATGGAGTGGGAGGCTTGGGTATCGGGGAAGGAGCGCCAGAGATTGTGACTGGAAAGCCGCGATGGTAAGTCGTCATTCAGATTGCAAAATCTTTCATTGGGAGTTCATTGTAGTTATTTTTCTATATTCATTTACAAACTATGTGCTTCTCTATATGTATCACCCACCATTTGTTCCAAGGTTGTTGTGATGTGATGAAATTTGTGTAGTAGCGCATGTCTTTGGATACAGAGCTTAACAACTGTGATATTAAAAGTATGTAATTGAGCAATTTAAAGGACCACTTTAGTGCCCAACAATGTGATGAATTTAATTAGGCATTGGTCATTTTATAAATTGCATATTCAATGATGTAAAAAAAAGCAATATTCAGTATTAAACGTACTGATATTTCTCCATGTGAAGGGCACAAGTGAACTAAAAGAGGCTGCGCTCTGAGTGGGTTATTATGGCCATAGAACTAACCTATTAAGGTTAGTTCCTTCTCTGATGAGCACCTCTGACTTTGTTTTTTTTGTTTATGCAAATTACCCTTAGGGTTTAGTCTCCCTAAGGCTAATAGGGACTCCAGACGTGGACCCCTTGCTCACTGTGCCTTAGGGAGTTCAGCTGCACCTCACTGACGAGGCCCACAAAGGCTGAAACGCGTCTGGGGTTTGCCGTTTCTCCTGTTCACGGTAGAATTGCCTGGTATTTCGGGGCTGGATCACTCTTTTGAGTGGGACCAGACTGATATATTACAGGATATTTCTTCCTGTGAAGAGCACAAGTGAGCTAAAAGAGGTTGCTCTCAGAGTGGCTTATGATGGCGATAGAACTAACCTATTAAGGTTAGTTCGCTCTCTGATGAGCACCTCTGACTTACTTTTTTTAAAATTAAAACGTACTGTCCATGTTTCAACTCAGCTGCTGATGGTTTTTAATCCACTATAAAGTCAATGGGCGAGGCAGCTTCTACCAGATAGCTGCTAAATCTTCAGACACAATGTTTATCACCAACACAATGATCTCCATTGGGCTGGAGAATGGTTGTGTTCGAGGTCTCTCTTTGACAGTGAGGCTTTGCTGTTTGGGACAGCCTATACTTTTATTTAATTTTTTATTCTCTTATCAAATCTAATTAATTCTTAAAACTCTTTTTAAGACCTGTCTCTCAAACCAACCCCCCATTGTCACCCCATTGTCCATTTATTTACACTATCAGGGACAAGACTCTAATCTTTTAAAATGAATGTAATATTGAGTATTGCTATTATATATGATTAAATAGGAATTTTATTAATGATCAATCTATAATTAAATTAACTAGCTCCTCTTGCTAGGCCATAAGCATTTTTTTGAAGTTTTAATATTCTGTTCAATATTTAACTGTCATAGCTTCACATGACCTGACATTTTTGACTCAAATTAGATCACTTACCTCATAATTTTAAGTACTAGTGACAGAAAAGGAACACAGAGGAGTAACTAGCAAACTAGGCCAGTTCCGTAGATGGTTAATCTTCTCAAAGAGCGCTCCTTAAAGGTACCCTGTCACTCCAAAATAAAGTTAGTTTTAAACAGCATGGAAAAACTCTGCAAAAAATTGCTACATTATGCGAGCCATTTGATTGTGATGCAAGTTATTCCGAGTTAATCAACTTTTTTTGTGCTATATCAATCTGCAAATGAACAGCTCACAAATATTAATTAGTGGTAAGTAGGATTACAAAATGCTTGTTTTGCTCTATGGATACAAAACTATCCCCTTTAAGGTTATAATGCTGTTACATCTCAATCACTCTGAGCCTCAGATGTGCATGTTGAGCCGCACATTAGCATATAGGAGCTACACTTACAATGCTGAATATTAGCCATATTAAATTCCAAGCCAGTAACCCCAACGTGAAGCCCGTAACGGCTGCGTGCGTGAAATTTGGCCGAGTTATATTGCTGTTAAATTAGAGTGGGCTGCAAGCTACGGGCTTGAGACACAAATCGTAGCTTATTCACAGAACTTTGGATTTGCGGACGATCAATTAGTTTAGACCGTAGATACAGGTTTAGACTGAGCCAATGGAAAAAGAGACAGCGTTCCGTCACTGAAAAAGTGGAGGTTAGATTTCACAGTCCTACGGGCTTCAATTACAAGTTGCTGATATAACACGGAAATTAAACACGAAGTTAAGTATTTTTTGGGGTCGATTTGCGAGCTTGAGCATGTTGTGCTAATAATTCTAAGACCTAACATCACTTTCCCTTTTATATAAAGTACAGTAGTGTGTTTTTATTTGCTATTACAGGGCTACATATTGGTCTTTAACCCCCCACCCTTGCGGGCCCTCTCGGGCACACGTTGGGCTTTGAGCTGCATTTGCGTGTTATGGGCTAGCTCGGGGGGTGACTTTGTTGCAATTTAATAGCATATATTAAACAAGTAGCGGTTACAGTCTTCAGAAACAAAGCATTTGCGGCCGCGAAGTTCAACGTTCGAGACATTCCGTAGGCACTTTTCAGCCTTGCTGCGTTCTAACCCGCAAGTCGTCTGCGGCCTGCGTTACTGGGGCTAATTTATTAGCCATAAGTCCTACTTTCAACGTTACGAGCTATGTTTTAAACACGTAGCCCGAATTTAATGAGGCTGGATGTCATGAATGATTACTGTGAAGAAAAAATGGCTTTAAGTTGAAGTAAAACTTCCTCTTTGGTAACCATGTCCCTATAAAAGAAACTTAAAGTTGTGGGGGAACATTTTAAAGACCAGAAAGCAAGATATTCATATGGTTTCTCAAGCAGTGCTGTTTCGCCTCAGAGTGTGATTATGTCCCTTACTGTTTGTGCATTCAGTGTAAACACAATAGTGTCTTGTGAGACATGAGATGCTGTGATAGCTCTATGTACGCAGGCGGCATCGGACAAAGAGGCCTAAGCAACCCTGCTATGGGCACTACACACTTCTTTCCAGTAGGATGCCTAATATTTCTCCACGTGCTGTTTGTTATATTCCCTGTATAATTACACATATAGTTTTGCATTGAAAGGCACCTGCTTGCAAAGTATTAGCAGTTCGTGTTGTTTGTTTCATTAGAAATACAGAAATGAGACCCCCATTTCTTACACCTGCACCGCCAGGACAATCACCCAGGCTCTTATCCTTTCTCGTCTAGACTACTGCCACACTCTTTCGTCCTGCCTCTTATCTCCCTCCTTAATGCAGCTCCTCCTTTTCATCTCTCTCTCTATATCTTCTAGATTCCTCCCCTTCTTGTCCTACATGCTCAAATCCCCCAACTGGCTTCCAATCAAGTCAAGACTAGTCTCTAACACTTCTGTCTCACAGATATAACTTCTCAGCTCCTCCTTATATCTCTCCTCATATCTACCACACTGTCTCCGCTCTGCACAGCAATGTCTTCTCTCTGTTCCATTCAGAGCTCCTTCTTGACTGTAACCTCACTAGTAGCCCCACGCTTCGGAAACGCACTGCCGGACAGTATCAGAGAATTCCCTAATGTCGCCAATATTCAGTCTTCATTTCAAAATCACCTCTTTAAAGACTTTTTTTCTTTAGTGAGTGCACTTCCACATGCATATACCCCATTATCCAGAATTATGTGCAGTATTTCTCACATATAAGTAGATTGTAAGCTCTTTGCGTCAGGGAACATGTAACCCATTGGAGCTCTTTATGTAAATACACTTGTATTGTCACGTCATTTGTTTGTACCATGTCTCTAAACGCATTGTGCATATTGATGGCACTAAACAAAAAAATATATACATAAAAGCATTTATTAATAAAGGAATCCATTTTGTCTTTTGTATCCCTTCCTGAGAGCGGAGTGCTTGCATCAGGAAATGCAACAATTTTATTTTTGTTTTCTAATTAACTTTTTAAACATATATTTGTTATTATAATACAGTGAGTGACCCTTTAACAGAAACCATTCTTTTTTTCAAGCATTTAAAAGAGCACATTTTAAACATAACAAAAGTTTTTTATTGAAACTAAAAGGTAATGCAGAGAGCAAACTTTAGTCTGTAGATCCCATTGGCTGACAGAAGACAAGCCCCCAAGAGCAGTTAACACCTTCATTTGAAAACAAGAAAACACACATTATCAAATACCGTTCTGATGCAGCAAAGAAAAAAATATTTCCATGTCCATTTAAACTGTTTTGTTCCTTTTAAGTTCTTATTACCTTGATAAATATTAATTTACGATGGAACATTTATTTTAGACTGAATATTTTATGATTAAATTACAGAAATGATTCAAATAATCAGTAATTGACTTAAAACACCAACGCTACACATCATTGATCATATTATTTCTGTGTACTAATATATTGCAAAAAATATCAAATTATTGTAAAATATTTATTAGAAGAAAGTGCTCTGAGTCACTTTTGGTAGAAAGGCACGGTGTAAATGTATTATCATCATCATTATTATTATTATTATTATTATTATTATTATGATTTAAAAAAGAGGATTGAAAGGGAGAAAATAAAATAATATTGCTAACTTCCAGTCTTATTATTGCTTGACCCTTCTGCTGGGAACTTGCTTCTGGAACTTTCTGTTGGTTACCACCTAAGTCGTATAACATGTATGTTTTTAGGAACTGTGAAAGTTTGGGATACAAGGCAAAAAGACACCCCAGTTGCTAATATGGAACCAGTAGAAGGAGAAGCCAAAAGAGACTGCTGGACAGTAGCATTTGGTGAGTATCCTGTGTCATGCACATATTCTGCTACACTTATAATACTATTATTTTATTATAATGTATTTATATGAAACACCACCATATACACTAATCACATATATAGTTGTGAGCAAACGAGTTGTTGCTAACGCTTGCAGGCTCGCGTAGCGAGGGCCGCGGGCGAGGGCCTCAGTTGCTGGCATGGAGCGACGAAGGCGCTCCATGCCAGCAACTGCGACCCTCGCAAAATTTACGTTAAAACGCAAACCACACAACACAGAAACCGCGACCCTCGCAAAATTAACGTTGCAACGCAAACAACATACGAGACACGTTACCACTCATTACGACCTCGCAAAAAACGGGCGCAACTCGCAAACATGAAAAGATTGAAAACACAATAAATACACACAGCACATACATAAAAAGCTTACCTACAGCAAGAGGGAGCATCCAGGAACTACTTACACTTTCATTTCACTCAAAATAAAAGAGTTTAGACACTAAAAAATTCTCTAAGCGACAGAAAAAATGGCCGCCGAACAAAACGAAAACGAGGCTACAGCACTCTAAACACGCAAAACACCACAAGAAACTCGCAAAAGACCTAAGGATATTCCGCTAAGACGCATACCACACATTACCCGCCATTTTACGCCAATGCGGAAGTACCCAACTACGCTAACGGTTTCATCTCGCGCACGCACACTATTACACTGCAACCATTCATCACGCTTACACAGCAGCTCCACACCACTAATGCTGCAGCAACATCAAAACAGATTGCCAGCTCTTCAACACAATGCTTCAAAATAGGTAAAGTATATTAATTTATTAATGTATTAGATCTTTCATTATTACACACCAAACAGCATTAGCTACCTTACAATTTCATTGCCGTCATTTTTTGACGGCAATTCGCTAGTTACTAATAACAATCTGCTTATTCAAAGCTCAGATATTGCAATAAGTCAAATAAAACTCAACAGTAAGATATACAACATGGCAACATATTTTGTGTGTTCCCTTTAATCCAATGTCTTTTTCCTCCCCCTCAGCTTGTCCCAGAGGGCATAACGGGCAGCATAGTGCCATATCATCCCTAAGTGGTCAATTAGCAAATTAATATTCCAAAGTGGCTTCTATTATTTAGCACTGGAAATAATATTTTGATGAAGAATTAGTGACAAAGCTGGTGATAAAACATCCATTAATATAGGGATATTATGACACTGGGCCCATTACACTACAGTGTGATATACTGATCATATCTAACCCCTGCGGTGACAGATCTAACACACTTTCTCCAACACTTTCTATGAATTTTACACTTTTTTTTCTGCAAGTCTAAACATGCATCCTCCTTTAGTTTACATATAACGCCCTATAAATATAACAGGTTGGTTCAGATCCAATGCAAGGTTTACTTTACAGAAAACATTCGCATTTTATGTAAATGGTGTCGCTCAGTCGTGACCTCATGGACAACACACCATGATCCACTTGGTTTTTATAGCAGAAATACTGTAGTGGATTGCCAGTTCCTTCTCCAGTGGGCCACAGCATACAGCTCCTGGTATTCCCTGGTGGTCTCCCATCCTAGTACTGACCAGTGTGACCTCTTGGTTCCCTGCCTGGATTCGAATCCAGTATGCTGTGGTGAAAGCACCTGCATCCTAACCACTGGGCCACCAGGGAACCTATTCACATTTTATAGACTATTTGAAATTACTTTTATTATATTTTGGCTACACCAAATCACATTAGAAAGGGCCCAGTTCTTATATTGCAAGGTACTTAATTACATTTAGACTACAAAACCAGATAAGCTTTGAGAACAAACTCCCTCACATATGCAGGTCAGGGTTGCAAAATTAGAGCTTTGTGACAGATAAAAGATAGTAAAATAAAGGGGAATTTTAATGTGTTTTTCTATGTCTTTTATTTAAAGGGCAATTGTTTTCTTTGTTGCATTTGATAATGTTAAACAGAGTGTTTCATTTTCTATTTTTTATTGAAGCTTTTGGAGCAGAATAAACTGCCTTGCATGTTTTTGAGGGTTTGTCCCTATCATCCAATGTGCAGCAATACAGCTGTATGAGTCATGAGTGTCAGGCAATGAGATCTGGAGTCATGTACTCTCCCTGCTCATACAGAGATATTTTCTGTTACTTTCCAATAAGTTTAAACAATTTTAACTAAATAATTTTTTTCGAAAATTACACTTTTACAATGTTTAAAACATGCCCTTTTAGATGTATAATAGAACAATTTGCATTCCATGTCCCTTTAAGGTAATGCCTACAATGAGCAAGAGCGAGCTGTGTGTGCTGGGTATGACAATGGAGACATTAAACTGTTCGACCTTCGCAACATGTCTCTAAGATGGGAGACCAATATTAAAAATGGGGTAAGTTTATTATCCAGTGATGACTTATTATATTGGCATATCCATACAATTGATCTGTATCATCAGATGATAGAGGGTTAGTATTAAGGATAAAAGGAGGTTAATGGGATTTGAAATAGAGAGATATTTAGATGCATGATAGGACATTTGTAAAATAGAGCTTTAGTACATTTGCATGTGATACACTATCCTTTTTTTATTCATATTGGTATTTAATCTGCATAAAAAACATTTGTTTAACATGGATGGAAACAAAAAGTGACAATACTAGCAGTTTTGCATGACATTGTACCATGTTAGGAACTTATGTGCACCTTCTCCCATAACCCTCCATACAATTTTACATTGCATATTTGGAATTTAAGATGCAGGATATTTACAATCTTTTTTAATAGACAAGGAGAAACTTAAAAAAATGATATGGTGTAAAAATACAAGTTACCTGTATATACTCAAGTATAAGCAGAGATTTTCAGCCCTTTTTTTTAAGGGCTAAAAAGGGCCCCCTCGGCTTATACTCTAGTCACTCTCCCCCCATGTCTCTCTAACCCCCCCCCCGTGTCTCTCTAACCCCCCTGTGTCTCTCTAACCCCTCCCCCGTGTCTCTCTAACCTCTCCCCTGTGTCTCTCTAACCACCCCCCCACCGTGTCTCTCTAACCCCCCCACCGTGTCTCTCTAACCCCCCCACCGTGTCTCTCTAACCCCCCCACCGTGTCTCTCTAACCCCCCCACCGTGTCTCTCTAACCCCCCACCGTGTCTCTCTAACCCCCACCGTGTCTCTCTAACCCCCCCCACCGTGTCTCTCTAACCCCCCCACCGTGTCTCTCTAACCCCCCCACCGTGTCTCTCTAACCCCCCCACCGTGTCTCTCTAACCCCCCCGTGTCTCTCTAACCCCCCCGTGTCTCTCTAACCCCCCCGTGTCTCTCTAACCCCCCCGTGTCTCTCTAACCCCCACCGTGGTCTCTCTAACCCCCCCACCGTGTCTCTCTAACCCCCCCCAGTGTTTCTCCATCCCCCCGTGTCTCTCTCGCCCCCCGTGTCTCTCTCGCCCCCCCTGTCTCTCTACCCCCCGGGGGGCCCTAGCCCCCCGTGTCTCTTTCCCTCCCCCCTCCTCATTCTAAACCCCCCCCTCCTCATTCTAAACCCCCCCCTCCTCATTCTAAACCCCCCACTCCTCACTTTACCCTCTAAATAACCTCCCCCTTTCCCCTCACTTACCTTCATCTGCAGCTTCTCCTCCGGCCTCCACGCTCCTTCCGGTGTCTTGACCCGGCCAATGCTAATGACGTGGCGCGCATGTGACGTCACGTCATTAGCATATACCGGGTGCCGACGCAGGAAGGAGCGGAGGCCGGAGAAGAAGCTGCAGATGAAGGTATGTTACATGTAATCAGTGCTGCCTTACCTGTATTGTATTCATTTTCATATCTGCTGTATATTTGTAGGTCTGCAGTTTGGAGTTTGATAGAAAAGACATCATTATGAAATAAATTAGTAGCCACTTCACTTGAAGGAAAATCCATGTTTTTGACATGAGACCCAGCACCCAACCAAAGGCTTTGCATCTGTCTCGGAAAAGGTAATTTAACTTTCTGCGCTCCATGTAATGCAAGAGGTCTAAGAAACCTGAACTTGGAGAGAGATGGCCAAGAAATGAAAATATGTACTAAAAGAGAAGAAAAACAATATTTTAGTCCTGCTTTGCAGATCATCACATAATATACATATGACTTAGGGGGTTCTGTTACCTGCAAAGTGGTTTTACCCAATGAATTCTCCAAAAGGTTATTGGTCTCTATTAGGATACTGAGAGAGAGCTGCTCCACAACTAATATAAGTATGTTCTCAGTGTCATGGCTGCATTACCAATGATGGTCTCCCCTCAAACTGGATAAGGTTGTCAACTACCATTGATAATACTGCCATGAACTGTGACCAAGATAAGGAGATAAGGGATTTTCATTTTTATGCAGATATCTCCACAAGCTGGGAGATACATACATTCTATTTTTTATGGAAATCAAAGGAAATTTTTTTGAATATAATCCAAATGCTGTTTTTTAGTATTTTAGTATTTTTTTAGAATCTCCCTGGTGTAAATTCTATTTTTCCTTAATGATTTTTCTTTTTACTATTGTATTTGTTTGTGAAACTTTTTTTAATTATTATTTTATTAGGCTCATAAAATCCACTATGTGGCAAGTTCGACATTTGCCCCCAGAATAGGGGATGTCTTCTTGACGACAGGAGGTGGTGGCAACCTCCATCTTTGGAAATAGTAAGTAGCTGTGTTAAATGAAATTATCACTTTCTATATCGGAATTTAGTGCAAGTGTGTGAATGTATTTGACCAAATAACTTTCAGCACACGTCGATAATAATGATTTGATGTTTTTTGTAATGTAGAAACTTGACGCTACCTTTATGTATTGTAATTGGACTGAGTAGCATGTGATAACTTTGTAGAAAATTAAATTAACCACCTAACTCTTCATACATTTTCAAAACCGCTACTTGCAATATTTGTACTGTGTACATCAACAAACTTTTATCAGAATGTGACGCCCACTCTTGGGTAGATGGGCGACTGTTTGGAACTTCCAAGCAAAATTAGAAAAGGAAATTGCCCAATTCACTATACCCTATGGGTTATATGCAACACATACTGCAGGTGCCTCCCAAGAAATTAATACTTAATCACAAAATAGTACAACAGAATTTCTATTTCGATTCAGAGCACTCAGCCCAGGGAAGTATCTTTTAAAATTGTACTTTTATTTGCTTTATTAAAGCTTGATTGGGGTACTCCCTACACAGAAATCCATTATGGCTAAGGTAGGTTTTACTGATGTGCACGGATGGGCCATTTCCTGAGGGAGCAAAATATTTAAATTAGTGTCAAACTTGGGAAAAAAAGCTGTCAATTTACGGAAGTGCCCTAACTTTAAGCACTTGATTTACACAAAGGCCATGCTATTTGGTTCTATGCTGGTATTTCCATGCTCTGTTTGTGGCTGTCTACTCCAGATGGTGAGGTGTAGAAAGGAACCCTGGGCAAAGATGGAGTCAACTCCATTTGGTGACAATATGAAAAAAGACAAGAAAAGTAACATTCTGAAGACTTCATGCGCTTTTCCGTAACATTAGCACTCATCGCGGACCTCTGCGCACCATCATCGCTCATTGCGAGCCTCTCCCCTCCCCCCCTCTACTTTACTGTCTTTGCCCATGAGCGCATACACAAGCCCTTCGGCTTTCCTCCCAGGCCACACCTGTGTCTCTTTCCTCCCTTGTGTCTCTTTCCTCCCTTGTGTCTCTTTTCCCCCACTCCCTCCCCAGCGTCTCTTTTCCCTCCTCTCACTCACTGTCCCCCCCCCCCCATCTCCCTTACCTGTGTCTCTTCTTCCCCCCCCCCCTCCCCCCCCCCCCTCAAACATTTGCGGGCTTGGCAGCATTTAAACCTGTAACTTTTTTCAAAGCCTACAAGACTTGAAGCTTAAATCGACATTGCTTTGAGCCTTGCGGGCTTGAAAAAATGTTATAGGTTTAACGTCGCCATTTTTTTTTCAAGGCCGTAACTCGGCAGCCATTGTGTAATTCAGTGTTGTGTTGATGTGTAGTCAAAAGACACCAATTGAATAGCAAATTAACTTCCAACGTCACTTCTGGACTCCCTGCCTCAGTAGGAGGCAGGGAGCCCATAAGTGAGGTTGGTAGCTAATTTTCTATTTAATTGGTGTCTTTTGACTACACATCAACACAACACTCAATTACACAATTCACACTGCGAGACCGTAGCACTTTGAAAAAATGTCAGTAAAAAAAAATACGGCCCGTAGCACTTAATAAAGCAAACCGCAACTTGTAAAAAACAAAATACGAGCCGCAAAAACTACGAACTTCACGGGCCGAACTGCGCACACAGAAAAACACAAAAAACAATACTAAATACAAACAAAAATAAAAACATTGCACACAGCAAGGGGGGACAACCAGGACATCTGCATGTCATCTTACACGTCAATTTAAGTCCAATTGACAGAGTTTAGACACTCGAAAATCCCCTAAGCAAGAGAAAAAATGGCCACCGAAAAACAAAAACAAGGCTACACGACCCCGAAAACCGCAAAACACCACCAAGCACATACGACTTTTACAAAAAGCGTGTACGGGCTACAACATACACTATTACCAAGGACGCTAAATCATCCACCACCCGCGTACCACATACACATTCCGCCACCATTTTACAACACTAACGGTTTCTCCTCGCGCACGCAGCCTATTTACACTACACACTGCACACATTGCTGACACTTACACCTCAGCTCAACAACACTGCAAATCTACATTGGATGCTGCAGGAACATCAAAACAGATTGTTAGCTCTTCAGCACATTGCTTGCTGCATATATTAATTACAAATAGGTAAAGTATATTAATTTATGATTTCATTTATTTAGTAATAAATTATTATTAAAACATACATGTATACAAAACTTTCAAAAACACCACAACAAACGATCGCAATAAACGGCAAAGGCGCTCATTGCCAGCCACACGATGAGCATCAAAGGCGCTCACTACGAGGCTCACAATAAGTGCAAAAAGTAGTCACACAACCAAAACACTTAATTTGTGTGCCAAACGCCATTCCTTGACTTACAATTCTATTGCCGTCATTTTTTGATGGGCAATTCGCTAGTATGATATATTTATAGACAACGAATCAGAACATTTGTTCCTAGGCAACATGGTTTCTTGATGTGTATTAACCCCTTGAATACTGGATGATGTGTTACCCTGGATGTTTTATAATAAAATGGGCATAATAAATAAAATATAATATTTGAAATTACTCATATGTATCTCTAATACTCTTAACATCCACTTACACTATGAGCTCTTAATCCTTTCTGTACCAGTTATGTTTGCCATGATTGTCATAAGTATTCTCTGTATTCCCTGTACTTAGCGCTACAGAATAAATTGGCACTTATATAAAAATTATTATTATAATTGTTTTTTTGTGATAAAGATAGTATCCTTTTGTCTCTTTCTAGTGAATATCCTGCTCAGCGATCGAAAAAAAGACTCTGATGGTGTTGAGATGGGAGATTGCCGGCTCAGTCAGTCTTTTACAGAACGTGACCTTATCAACACAACCAATTTCTAGCATAGACTGGA
Source organism: Discoglossus pictus (assembly GCA_027410445.1). Classification (NCBI taxonomy): domain Eukaryota; kingdom Metazoa; phylum Chordata; class Amphibia; order Anura; family Alytidae; genus Discoglossus; species Discoglossus pictus. The sequence goes on from CM050165.1 coordinate 76,048,715, forward strand.
GTCCTGATAAGAAGGGATTGTGTGTTTCCACTTCATTTGACCAGACTGTGAGAGTGCTTATAGTGACCAAGTTGAACAAACTTTGATAAGTCACACACATCCTCTCAAAAGACAATACTGATAATGGATCCACATGTACACATTTATCTTTACAAGGTTCCTGTTTTAGTGTTAGAGACCAGACAAGATCTAAACCATACAGAGAAAACGGAGAAAAGATAATACTGTACCATTTGGAGATAAGAAAATCCATATTTTAATATATGACAATTCAGTGCACACTGTTATTAAAAAAAAAATATTCCTTTGTATAACGTTGTTACATTTTGAAAGAGTTTTATATAATCAAAGTGCCTCCTTTCTTAATGTATTTCCATTTTGTTGATTATGGGAACATGAAGTCAGGTAGAAAATAAGGATACTGTTCGAAAACTCTCCAGGTACTGGCAGAGCTTTAAAAAAAAAAACATATTTTTTGTTTGTCATTCTTTATGACCTGGCTACTTTTGTATCCAATAAACTATTATGATTAACAAACCTGGGTAGTGCCATTTACTTTTAGAAATAAGTTATATATCAGAACAAGTCCAATTAGCCCCTATTATGATTTACATAACATCTAAAATGTGTTTAACCCTGTCGCTAGCACAGAGATCTGCAATGCACAATGCATGGCCGCCTCACAGCAAGTGAAAGTGTTAAATGTAATCATTATTAAACATTAAGTCTTTGTTTTTAACATACCAGATCATCCACTATAATAGTTAGTAGATGTGCGTAACGGCTGCGCAATTAGTCAACATAGTCGTGCATGCGCAGCTGTGTGGCACAGCCGTGCTAAAGTGCCTGCAAGGCATAGGGGAAGAGCAAGAGAGGGAGGCAGATAGATAGGGAGAGAGGCAGGGGAAGAGAGAGAGGTAAGGGAGAGGGAGGCAGAGAGATGGGGAGAGGGAGGGAGGGGGAGAGGCAGGCAGAGAGACTGGGAGAGGGAGACAGAGAGATAGGGAGGGGGAGAGGGAGGCAGAGAGATAGGGAGGGAGGCAGGGGAAGAGAGAGAGGTAAGGGGAGAGGGAGGCAGAGAGATAGGGAGGGGGAGAGGGAGGCAGAGAGATAGGGAGAGAGGCAGGGGAAGAGAGAGGTAATGGGAGAGGGAGGCAGAGAGATAGAGAGGGAGGCAGAGAGATAGGGAGGGGGAGAGGGAGGCAGAGCGATAGGGAGAGAGGCAGGGGAAGAGAGAGGTAAGGAGAGAGGAAGGCAGAGAGATAGGGAGGGGGAGGCAGAGAGATAGGGAGAGGGAGGCATAGAGATAGGGAGGCAGAGAGATAGGGAGAGAGGCAGGGGAAGAGAGAGGTAAGGAGAGAGGGAGGCAGAGAGATAGGGAGGGAGAGGCAGAGAGATAGGGAGAGGGAGGCATAGAGATAGGGAGGCAGAGAGATAGGGAGAGAGGCAGGGGAAGAGAGAGGTAAGGAGAGAGGGAGGCAGAGAGATAGGGAGGGGGAGGCAGAGAGATAGGGGGGGGGAGGGGGAGGCAGAGAGATAGGGAGAGAGGCAGGGGAAGAGAGAGAGAGGTAAGGGGAGAGGGAGGCAGAGAGATAGAGAGGCAGGGAAAGAGAGAGAGGTAAGGGGAGAGGGAGGCAGAGAGATAGGGAGAGGGAGGTAGGGAGAGAGGCAGGGGAAGAGAGAGAGGTAAGGGGAGAGGGAGGCAGAGAGATAGAGAGGGAGGCAGAGAGATAGAGAGGGAGGCAGAGAGATAGAGAGGGAGGCAGAGAGATAGAGAGGGAGGCAGAGAGATAGAGAGGGAGGCAGAGAGATAGGAAGGGGGAGAGGGAGGCAGAGAGATAGGGAGAGGGAGGCAGAGAGATAGGGAGAGAGGCAGGGGAAGAGAGAGGTAAGGAGAGGGAGGCAGAGAGATAGGGAGGGGAAGAGGGAGGCAGAGAGATAGGGAGGAAGGAGGAGAGTGAGGCAGAGAGATAGGGAGGCCGAGAACTAGGGAGGAGGAGAGGAAGGCAGAGAGCTAGGGAGGAGGAGAGGGAGGCAGAGGGAGAGGGAGGCAGAGAGATAGGGAGGCAGAGAGATAGGGATGGGAGAGGGAGGCAGAGAGATAGGGAGGAAGGAGGAGAGTGAGGCAGAGAGATAGGGAGGCAGAGAACTAGGGAGGAGGAGAGGGAGGCAGAGAACTAGGGAGGCAGAGAGCTAGGGAGGAGGAGAGGAAGGCAGAGAGCTAGGGAGGAGGAGATGGAGGCAGAGAGCTAGGCAGGAGGAGAGGGAGGCAGAGAGCTAGGGAGGAGGAGAGGGAGGCAGAGAGCTAGGGAGAGGGAGGCAGAGAGCTAGGGAGAGGGAGGCAGAGAGCTAGGGAGAGGGAGGCAGAGAGCTAGGGAGAGAGAGGCAGAGAGACAGGGAGGAGGAAAGGGTGGCAGAGAGATAGGGAGGAGGAGAGCTACAGAGGGGGGCTAATAAGGTAGAGAGGGAGGCAGAGAGGGAGGGGGTGTGGAGAGAGGGGGGCAGAGGGAGACGGGAGAGCGACAGAATGAGAGCACACAGATCGCAGAGAGAGGGCACACAGAAAGAGAGGGCGCACAGAGAGAGACACAGTGCAGAGTGAAACAGAGGGCTCACCAAGAGAGAGAGGGTGCACAGAGAGAGACGGCACAGACAATTGAACATAACAAAATACAGTCATTTATGACAGGCAAGTTACTAGTATAATATAAAAGCTTACTTGTCTTCTAATTTATAAATCATAATTATTTTTGATTGTTATTATGTACCCTCTATATATTTATACAGTACTGCCTATCCAAACGTATAGTTTTTGAACAAACCAATTAATAACAATTAAAACTACAATGTTGGACTTAGTTACTGCATCCACTCTGTTTTGAACAATATTGTCTGTGTATTTACAACAACCTGATATTTTTCTGCATTTAACCATAAATTGACCTATGCTTTTTTAACCTTAATTTGGCTTTTCAACCCCTCTGTAAGGTTTTTGCTTTCTGATAGCCCATACAGTCTGTAATGTTGTTATTCCTAAACCAATAATCCGAATTGCATGTCCTGCTTAATGTTCATTAACACTTTTTGTAAGACTTAGGGGCAAATTGTCATAATGTAAAACCTCTATTATAAGATGTAGGCTATGCTCTCGCTACTGAGCGTATATGTGAAATAACCCCAAAGAGAATCCCCTACATGATACCCCAATTTCCAAACTGCACTGTTGATATAACAATCTCTGGGCATCCTCCAAGTAAACATATCACATTTGATGTGGCAAAAATTTCGCTTTCACAAGATCGTTTTCTGTCTTCCATGATGTACCTTTGGTAGATTCTTCATGATACAAATTTGGATTGTAAATGTATTGATCTTATATATGGGTAACAGCTCTTCATGCAACTGTTCAAATATTGTATAACGTGCATGTGAATGCTCAATATCAGACCAGACTGTTTTCAAAGAACTTTGACCTATGTCACCAACAATAGTCTTCTTAATGGAAAGATCTTTCTTCGGTTTTCAGAATCTTGCCAGCAATTGTCATCAACACCATTACTTTGCTGGTTGTAATATGGCAGATGAAATCTTAACGGACTGAAATTCTGTTGGTTTCTCAACGTAGCACCAGATTAAGAGTGAGGAGGTGAGCAAGATGAGTTTTGCAGCTAAGTTTTATGAGGAATGAAGAGGGGCGAGGTAGGTGAGAGGGATACCATTTAGGATGTTGTTACAGTAATCAAAACGGGATATGATGAGTAAATGAGGAGTTTAGCAGGAAAAGCACAAATTCTGGTACTGTGTGGGTAAAGTCAGGATGCGAGGAGGTTAAAGTGACACTTAGGCAATGGTCTTGGGTGGTCACTCATTGTCCATCACTCATGTGGTTGGTATTGTCCTATTGTTTTCTTGGGGGGTGGGGGGATGGAGACTGTTAATTTTAGTTTTGGACTGGTTCAGACGGCTGTGAGACATCCAAGAGGACATTACAGAGAGGAAGTTGGCAATATGTGCAAGGAGCTCAGAGAAGGGATGTAAATTTGTGGTATCATTAGCTTAAATATGGTTTGATGTTCAGTTGTGTCTGACGCTCCATGCCTCCTATGGACCACATCACTCAGGCATATTGTCAGCCACTGCTCCTCTGAGTTCCATCAAGCTCACGTTCATTGCTTCAATGATCTCATCTGTCCATCCCCACCTCTGCTGTCCCTTTTTTGTGTGCCTTCAATCTTTCCCAGTATTAGAGTTTTCTGTAGGGAATCCTGCCTTCTCTTGTTATGGCCAAAGTATATGAACTTTAATCTCATGATCAAACCTTTATTTATTTCCTGTAGTATGGATTAATTGGATCTTCTTGCAGTCCAATGGACTCTAAGCAATTTTCTCCAACACCACAATTCAAAGGCATCGGTTCTATGGCACTCAACCTTCTTTATGGTCCAAATTTCACATCCATATGTAAGAAATTAACTAATAATTAAATAATTAATGTATAATTTCTACAAATAATAAGTTCTTTTGGACAAATCAATAAACGAACATATGAATAAGTTTGTAATTAAAAGATATATTTTGCATAAATCAATATACGGTTACACAATGGGTTTTTAGACAAACAAATAGACAGTAGGGATAAAACGATATTTACAAAAAGATACCTATATGAATAATATACTACATTATAACTAGATACTACACCAAAGGTCAGCCATATCTTCAGAGTCCATGTGTTTAGGCCTCGAACACAACACGGCATGGCTTCTGCTCAGCTGGGCACTCCTCTGGATGACTCTTCTGGATACCTCCTCATGGACACACACACACTCCTAGACTTCCAGACCTAGACTGACTAAACTCTCTGGGCTTTTGTATATCTTTCATGGACACTCCCCCTTGATATATGACTGACCATCTCACTGAAATCATCTCACCTTCCCCCAAACTCCATAAACACTCCATAGATGGGAATCTCACACACACAGATGTCCCCTTGTTTACATATAAACACTCTCGGCCAAGAGACCCCCTATTATTCTGTCTATATGATAGATGTAACAGTCCACCACACCCAACTGTCCTTTTGTTTACCCATAAACAACATCAGGCATAAGCCTTTGTTACAGTATGAATAGAATAGATAGTCACACCTTGAGTTTCTCAGGGAATATATATATATATATATATATATATATATATATATATATATAAATAAATAAAGATTTATACAACTACATATATTTTATAATATACACTTATTAAAAGCACAATGTTTAAAAATGATCACTGTATAAGCCATATCTTACAATATGTTGCTACTGGGATTATCATAGTTCTAAGTTTTTTTTTTAATAGCTTGCCCAGACTTGCCATAGTTTTTCTCCCCAGAAGCAAAAGTCTTTTAATTTTATGGCTTTAGTCACCACCTGCCTTGGAGTCCAGGAAAATAAATCTATCACTGCCTCCACTTCTTCCCCATCTATTTGCTAGGAATTAAGATACTGAAAACCAAATGCTTAGATCAGTTGTCTAAGTGATGATGACTATAGGAAAAATGCAACAGGTTCAAGGACAGAGCCTTGGAGAACAGCAACTGACACAGGAGAAGGACTAGAAGAAGTCCCGGAGTATGAGATACTGAAGGAACAGTTCTTGAAGGAGAACCATGAGGGAGAGCTGTTATTGATTCATATAGAGTGCAGAATATGAGGAAGAAGAGGGTGATCGACAGTTTCAAAGCCAGCAGAGAAATAAACAAAGCGGACTAAAGAATGACCTTTCTATTTCGAGGTGAGTGGTTCAATAATTACCTTTGTTAATTCTGTCTCAGTGGAGGATACTAACAAGTTCTAGAAAATCTATACGAAAAGTATAGATTGAAGCTCATCCTTACAATCTATGGTGGACAAAAATGTAACCTGGTCTGAAGATATGAACTGTAATAAATCCATGCAAGTTTCAAGTCTATAATAACACTGAAATGAAAGGTGATAAGATTTAACATATTTTGGCTTATCTGTGCATGTCTAAGTGTAGTGTTACTGTACCCTTAAGTCATATGATAACATCAGGATACTAAAAATAAATTGAGAATGACCCATTAAGATGAATGTTGTTGTTCAGTCCGTCAGTTGTGTCCAACTCTCGGGGGCCATATGCATGCAGCATGCCAGGCACATCTGTCTGTGTCTCTGCTTCTGCATATCCACATTTACTAGCGTGGGTTGCCAGTTCCTTCTCCAGTGGACTGCAATTTGTCTCACCTAGTCTGCTATGACCTGCTCATCTTGGGTGACCCTAAATGATATAGCTCAAACCTGCATTGAGATACACAAGCCTATTCACCAAGACAAGGTAGCGATCCAGAAGGGGATTAAGACGATACTCAATAATAAATTACACTTCATGTCCAGGTATTTTTTATTGTTCACTGTCTACTGTATACACTGTGACTCTAAATAGTCTAAAATTATTTTCAATTAAAAAAGACTATCACATTCTGTACAAAACAATAGCACATTGTAAAATATTTATTTTATAAATGTTTATTTTAGGGTGTTTTTGTTCAATAAATGTCCATTTTAGATCATTCTTAACAGATACCTGTATTGTATGGTATGACATTTTAACATATTTTTTGGAGCGATCATTTCTTTTTTAAACCGTTAAATACCAAGTTCAAATGTAATTGTAACCAGTTTGACGTGTTATATAAAATGAGCACAGTGCTCTGACAATATTCTTAAATCCAACACTTGAAACGAAAGAAGTTCTGGAGTTCTTTATCATCAACTGGTTTGTTGTGGATGCCTGCATATACAGTCTTGAGGAGGCCCGTTTTAAACTTCTCTTCTAGAATAGAAATATACTTCTCCAAAGAACCTAGAATAAGATTGTAGATGTTAAGGACAGGATGACGCTGCGTTTTAACCTCCAAGTACCATAGATTTAAGGAATTTTTGTAGTTGGGAACCTGGTCAAACTGTAAACCTTGTGCTTCTCTCCTGTCTAAGATATATTCTCATTTGTTTTTCAGGTTTTTATTATTATTAATACTGTTATATATAGATAAATCCAAAGGGTTCACGGAATTTTTATCAACTGCATGTTTATTCGGTTTCCTATAATTTTCAAAAATGTCATTTAATGTGGAAAAAAGTATTGGATATGGTTAGAATTACCAACTTTTTTTTTCCACCTTTTAACTTCTCGACAGTATACTATTTCAATGCTTGTTGTTTGTACTATCTTAAGATACTGTATTAATATCTTTTATGATAAGGCTGTATGTTTTATTTGATATGATTAATGTCTCTATATTGAAAAAAATAAAAATAAATTGATAATGGGCAAAATTTATTTTAAAAGCCAAAAAGTAAACCTTTTTTTATATTTTTAGCTTCTGTTTGCAATTATTCTTGAAACATGTTGTTTGTTCCTTAACGTATTATTTCCTTTCTCAGTTGATTACGTTTTCTACTTTTTCAAGAGGGCCCATGAAAGAAGTGGCAGACATCAAAATGGTAGATTCCACAAGTGCATAATTGTATATAAAAATTAATATATAACAAGCTAAATTTTTTTACTTTCTAAAACGATCATCCCTATTTTCAAAAGTAGCTTTATAAAAAGGCATATATTAAATATATAACTACTAGGCCCTTATTTGTGTCTGGGTCACTTAGTTGTGTCCGACTCTCCATGAACCTCATTGACCACAATACACCATACTTGGAGCCACATTCAATTGAGCGATTTTGAGATCCGGTAGCCCGTGAGGTTGCAAGCTATTTTGCTATTCAATTTGCGTCTTTTTGCGAGCTCGGATCAGGTTACGAGTTACGGGCTCGAAAAAAATGCGTCTGTTAAACCTTTAACTTACACCCTCCAGAAGCCTTTGATCTGTCACTTTTGGAAGGCTAAAATCGCAAATCAGTATTCAATTGCTCAATTTCTCCAAGCTCGCAAACGTATTCACTCGTAAACCACAAATGGAGGAGAAAATCCTACATGTGCTAGAGAGGACCAACAAAGGGGTTAAACACCTATTCGTAGCACTGTAAATGCAAATATAAGATCAATACTGCACTGTAAATGATGGGCAAAGAGATGAGAGACATGAGAATTAACTGCACAACAGTCTCAAGCTCGCAAATCTGCAGAAAATAAATGTTATTTTTATGTGTCATTTCGGGGTTAAAACGATCTCGGGTATCAATGAGTTAATACATATCAGGCCACCCATATGGACTAGAACAGTATTGGCATTCATTTTCATAATTCTTTCATTTGCATTTTTTGCGAGTCTGATCATAACTTGGACCCCCAAATCTACGTGAATGACATGTAACCTCCATGTTTTACTGCCGTAAGTCTCACTTTCTATTGGCTGATTCAAAATAGGAGGTTACGGGCTTGCTTAATTGATCATGTTCCCACCCTCAACTGCTCCAAAACAGTGCATGGTTTACGGTTTTCGCTTCAAGCCTGCAACTTGCGAGATTGAGCAATTTAATAGCCTCGCTAACAGAGACCAGCGGGAGCCCGTAACTCACTTGCAGACATTCGTCTGTCTGTGATTGAGTTATAGGCTTGGAATTAAATGTGGCCCTTGGTATTCATGGTAGAGATACTGGAGTGGGTTGCCAGTTCCCTCTCCAGTGGGCCACAGAATACAGCTCCTACTATTCCTAGATGGTCTCCCATCCAAGCACTAACCAGGCCCAACCCTGCTTGGCCTCAGGGTGGTGTGATCTCCTGGTTCCCTGACTGGAAACGAACCCAGATCTCACCGGTGAAAGCTCAGAATCCTAACCACTGGACCACCAGGGATCCTATACAGTGGCCCTTTACGTTTCTGTAAAATAATCTTTGATGTAGTTATAAACAATGACCAGAAGATGGCTGTGGCTCTTGACTCAGGAAATATTTTGAATGAATAGTATGCACGTAGCATTATTCAACTGGAATTATAACTATACAAAATTTACTGAGTTATGAACTTTTTTATTTAATTGAATTAATAAAATTTACATAATTTGGCACCCAAGCTTATTAAAATTTGGAATAAAAATGTAAAATGTTTTTATTTTTTTACATCACACTGTATTAGTACTTGGACATTATTTTGCATAAGTTTATATTAAAATTGTTGCTGCACTATAGTTTTAAATCACATATAATAGTTGTCGTAATTGCGAGTTTGTCAATAACGTAATGTTAAAAGATACAGGTTGCGCATGCGCTCATCACGAGGCCAGACAGGTTTAACGCAATCCGCGGTGAGTGCCGAAGGCCGTTGGCGCTCATAGTGAGGCCCGCGAGGCTTGAAAAATAAAAAAAAAACGCTGACATTTTTTTTCCAGCCTGTAACTTGGAAGATGTTGGGTGGCCACCAAATTGAATAGCAAATTAGATTTCAACCTCACTTATGGACTCCCTGCCTAAATTAGCTCCCAACCTCACTTATGGGCTCCCTGTCTCCTCCTGAGGCAGAGCGTCTATAAGTGAGGTTAAAAGCTAATTTGCTATTCAATTGGCAACTTTTGGCGACCCCCAACGGCTGCCGAGTTATGGCCTTGAAAAAAAATGGTGGCGTTAAAACCGTAACTTTTTTCAAGCCCAAAAGGCTTGGAGCAATACCGCTTTAAGTTTTAAGTCTTGCAGGCTTGAAAAAAAATTACAGGTTGAACCGCTGCCAAGCCCGCAAATGAGAGAGGGGTGGGGACGGGGGGGTGGGGAGAGACACAGGGGAGAAATAGACACAGGGGAGGGAGGGGGGAAGAGACACAGGGTTGGCCCACGATGAGTGGCAAAGGCGCTCATCGCAAGGAACGTAATGTAGAGATGGGTAAGTGCGCGATGAGTGCCAAAGTTATGGCTTTGCGCATGTGTGCAGCGCATGCTACAGCTTGAAATGAGCGGGAGAGCCTTGCACTGTTTGGCAAACAGCATTTCGTGGCTTCAAATTTTATTGCCGTAATTTTTGAAGGGCAAGTCGCTAGTTATCATATAACTTTTAACAATTGTTTTGTCAGTAACTAAAGGTAACTACCGTAATTAAAAGTATTTTCGAATAAATTTTTTAGTTTTTGCAAATAAACCCCTGATTTTCCCCATAAATTATTTCATATATTATGATACAGTGGGGGGGAAAAAGTATTTGATCCCCTGCTGATTTTGAACGTTTGTCCACTGACAAAGAAATGATCAGTCTATAATTTTAATGGTAGGTGTATTTTAACAGCGAGAGACAGAATAACAAAAAAAACAAAAAAAAACAAGACAAACGCATGTCAAAAAAGTTATAAATTGATTTGCAGGTCAGTGAGGGAAATAAGTATTTGATTCCCTATCAATCAGCAAGAGAGCTTGTTACCTGTATAAAAGTCACCTGTCCACACAAGCAACCAATCAGATTCCAAACAATCCACCATGGCCAAGACCAAAGAGCTGTCAAAGTAAGTCAAGACAAGATTGTAGACCTACACAAGGCTGGAATGGGCTACAAGAACATCGCCAAGCAGCTTTGATGAGGTGACTAATGGAAATGGAAGAAACACAAAATAAATGCCAGTCTCCTTCCGTCTGGTCACCTCGTGGAGTTTCAATGATCATGAGAACAGTGAGGAATCAGCCCAGAATTACACGGGAGGATCTTGTTAATGATCTCAAGGCAGCTGGGACCATAGTCGCCAAGAAAACAATTGATAACACACTAGGCTGTGAAGGACTGAAATCCTGCAGTGCCCGCAAGATCCCCCTGCTCAAGAAAGCACATGTACAGGTCCGTCTGAAGCTTGCCAATGAACATCTGAATGATTCAGAGGAGAACTGCGTGAAAATGTTGTGGTCACATGAACCCAAAATCAAACTCTTTGGCATCAACTCAACTTGCCGTGTTTGGAGGAGGAGGAATGCTGCCTTTTACCCCAAGAACACCATCCCCACCGTCAAACATGGAGGTGGAAACATTATGCTTTGGGGGTGTTTTTCTGCTAAGGGGACAGGACAACTGCACTGCATCAAAGGGACAATGCACGGGGCCATGTACCATTAAATCTTGGATGAGAACCTCCTTCCCTCAGCCAGGGCATTGAAAATGGGTCGTGGATGGGTATTCCAGCATGACAATGATCCAAAACACACAGCCAAGGCAACAAAGGAGTGGCTCAAGATGAAGCACATTAAGGTTCTGGAGAACTCCATAGAAAATCTGTGGAGGGAGCTGAAGGTTCAAGTTGCCAAAAATCAGCCTCAAAATCTTAATGACTTGGACAGGATCTACAAAGAGGAATCAGACAAAACCCCTTCTGAGATGTGTGCAAACCTTTTGGCCAACTACAAGAAACGTCTGACCTCTTTGATTGCCAACAAGGGTTTTGCCACCAAGTTCTAAGTCGAAGGGGTCAAATACTTATTTCCCTCATTGACCTGCAAATTGACATGTGTTTTTCTTGTTTGTTTGTTTTTTTGTTATTCTGTCTCTCACTGTTAAAATACACCTACCATAAAATTGATAAACTGATCATTGCTTTGTCAATGGACAAACGTTCAAACTCAGCAGGGGATCAATTACTTTTTTTGACCACTGTATATGCCTATTTTATATTAATTGAAGGACCACTGTGGACAAAACTAAAAATAACCTCTTTCACTTTAAAAAGAGGACACATGTGTTTAATTTCCAGTGATATACTTCCTGAGATGGGTGGAGGCTTTGAATCTGCAGAATGGCATATAAAACTGTCAGTGCGATCAATAAGTCTAATGGAATGCTTCTTAGTTTACATGGATACACACCTTGTTGAGAGAAAAGCTTCAAGAAGTAGGCTCAGTAAATGGCAACTGGAAGCCCACAGTAAAGAATAATTGCATATAAAAGTGAAAAAATGTAATGGCTTTGTATATTTGTTTTTAACTTTCAAAAACATTATGCCCACTATCAAGACTATATAGAAAAACAGTGATCATGGTGGTGCTTGAATCGAAAACAGTCTCTGTCCCTGATTCGCAGCTACTGGGTCACCAGTTTGACCTCACACAACATTTTTTCCTGATCAATGTATGTTCTATAGGTGATGACTATAAATGCGATTCAAGCTCCATCTCAGCAATCACACAAGGACTAAGGCCTTAATTCCATGGCTCCCGTAAGCTACGGGCATTTTTAAAAGTAAATTTGCAGATCTATTCCATGAGTCCCACAAAAAATAATCCTGTAAAACTTACTGACTAGTACCAGTAGGATTTGTTCTTAACTCTCTAGTTCACAGCCTGTCTAAAGTATGCTGTAGGTGACTCAGAGTCTGAATCTCAGTAGCCTCTATAGCAACACAACATTATGGTACCTACTGACTAATGTGAACACACTACACTAACCATATAAGCCCTTCCCGGGAAGGTAAGGAGTTAAATAGCAAAAAAAAGGCAAGCATGGGGGTTTATCCCCCGCTACACATATGAAAAGCCTTTCCTGACTGACTGACATTTCAATAAATAAAACAGATGGCTATGATTGGTTAAATGCTAACCAATTGGAAAGCACAGGTTTCAATCTGTGCATTTTGATTAGTTGAAGTCTTAACCAATAAGAAAATGGTAATGGGTTAATTTGGTACCAGAGAAGTCCAATCAAGCCTCAAATGTGACACAATCAAGGCATTTGAAGATACTTGGAGAGATAATTGATAGTGAAGTAAGGGGATTAGATGTATATTCAGCTGGGACCAGATTATTAGCCCTGGGGGATGGAGGTCACTTTAATGTTAGGGAAATTAGCTGACAACTTAATGACAGAGGTGGGGGTTTGATCTCTACTAGAATTGTCACCAGAAGTTTCTGGCCGGGTCCCTAACTCCTAATTGCACCTGGAGGTAATTACCTCAGCCACCATACTGCTCAGGGAGGAGGTTGTATGGCATTCCTTTGATCTATGATTGCTATGACAACCAGTAACGTTCCTAAAATGACAGGACATATAAGTCATCGTCGGACAAAGTGTCTCCTTTCTGGGGCTGATCAAAGACCCCTTGATAGATGGATTTTTAAACGTGGCCAGGGGGGAAGCTGAATATGATTGGGGAGAGGTTGGTATAAATATGTGTGTGTACATCAATAAGGAGTTGTTCAGTTTAAACTTACATAAGCATTGTGTGTTTTTTTCTACATGGATAATAATCTTACACAAGGGAATTATTGCAACAGGGCCTGTCTGATACTTTGCTCCTAATCACTAGGAATATCACTGCTGAACTGTTTTGGCATTTCTTGCATATTGGTGGAGGTTATATGCTGTGCTGGGTTAATTGAACAACCTACTGAGAGAGACTGATATAGGACCTTTCTAAGCCCAACAGAAGCAGGGGGTCATGACAGAACTGGGCTTTTAAAATTAATCTTACTTTCTCTAACTATTTCCCTTTTGTATGATTCCTGTGCAAAATGATAGCTGAATTACATATATTGGTGCCTATAAGAAATAGTGATATAATAGTATGGGATTTAGTGGGGAAAAGGACTCATCTTTCTTACCTATTCCCATGACCTTGCCATATGAAATCATGTTCACAGGTAAACGAGGATCATCATATTTTTCATATTTTATCAGAAGACGTATAATCTCTCCAGGGATGAATGCATCATCAAACGATTGTGTTTGGACTGTTTTTTGGGGGTACTGACAATAAACATCCACTGCAGCAAGTGGGTCTGTCTTCAAAAGGAGTTCTGCCAGTTCAATGTAAGCATCATCTGCCTAAAAAAATAAAATGACTTTAGACTAAATACGTAAAATGTATCACACATATGCACAACTTGTAATTTATACATTAGAAAACATGATTATGTGATACCAATATATACAATACCTTTTTTTCATTCTCACTATGTTTGTCAAATGAAGACTACATCATACATAAACAGAATTATCAAGTACTTTTAAAAGATGTGCTCCACCCTGAAGCTAAGTGGAAAACCAGCTATTTTAAATGTTGGTATTCTCTTTTTTTTATCACAATAAATCAAAAAGTTAATTTAACTTTTCTTCATTACTTGAAAATGCTGAAAACCGGGCCATTATAGTTGCTGTTCTCATGTATTGATGAAAAGTTACATCTATCACATAAATATCAGCAAAGTAGATTGCAGCTTGATACATCTTCCTGTATGTGGACATTTTATTGTTGTGCCTCCACTTCTTCCTTCTATTTGCCAGGAAGTGAGATTGTCGTTTGTCATGTTTGTCTTCTTAACATTGAGCAGCAGGCCAACTTTCGCACTCTTCTCTTAATCTCATCAATAAGTCCTTTAGTTCCTCCTCACTTTCAACCATCAAAGTAGTATCGTTGGCATATCTGAGGTTGGTGATATTTCTTACAGCAATATTGATTCCAGCTTTGGATTCATCCAGTCCGGTCTTATGCTTGATGTACTCTCTGTATAAGTTGAATAAATAAGGTGACAATATACAACCTTGCCGCACACCTTTAGCAATCTTGAACCATTCTGTTAGGTTCTGACTGTAAGTAGGTTTCATGTTAGGTTCTGACTGTGACTTCTTGGTCGGCATACAACTTCTTTAGGAGATGGATGAGATGATCCGGTACTCCCATCTCTTTAAGAACTTTTCACATTTTGTTGTGATCCACACAGTCAAAGGCTTTAGAATAGTTTAAAAAGCAGACTGTTCTTTCTCTATTATGCACCAGACAATAACAATTTGATCTCTCGTGCCTCTTCCTCTGTGGGACCTGGTTTGTTATTTCTCGTCCCAAAAATTATTGTATTCGAGCTTGTAGAATCTTAATCATTAACTTGCTGGCATGTGAAATGAGTGCAATTGTTTGATAATTGGAACAGTGTTTGGCACTACCTTTTTTTTGGTATTGGAATGTAGACTGACCTTTTCCAGCTTATTGGTCATTGTTGAGTTCCAAAAGGCCAGCAACATTTTCACTGCATCATCTTGTAGCATTTTGAATAGTTCAATTGGGATTCCATCAGCTCCTCCAGCCTTGTTATCAGAAGGGCATCCTTGGTCCCATCTCACTTCGCTCTCCAAGATGTCTGGCTCCAGCTCATTGCAAGGACTACTGCACTGATTTCAAGATCCTGTATAGATCTTCAGTCCGTACCATTTTTGTCTTTTATCATGCCCTCTTTGGCATGAAAGGTGCCTTTGAGATCCACGATTTTTTTGAAGAGATCTCTTGACTTACCCATTCTGTTATCTTCTCTGATCTCTTTACATCACTCATTATATAATGTCTCCTTGTCTCTTCTTGCTATCCTCCTGAATTCTGAATTCTGAATTCAGTTGGAAAAATATTTTCCCATCTCCACTAGCTTTGACTTTCCTTCTTTCCTGGGCTACTTTCAAAGCCTCATCAGATAGCCAGTTTGCTTCTGAGTTTTCTTTCTTTTAGGGTTAATCGTTGTTGCTTTTACCTGGTCCAAAGTTCTTCAGGCATTTTGTCTTCCATGTCTAGTCCCTTCAATCTATTATTTACCTCAAGTGCATATTCACAAGGGGTATTATTTATTTTGTATCTACTTGGTCTGATGATTTTCCCTCTTTTCTTCAGTTTAACTTTACAATAAGAAGCTCATCGTGTGAGTCGCAGTCAACTCCAGGTTTTGTTTTTTTGGATTGTATAGGGCTCCTCCATCTTTGGCTACAAAGTATATAGTATTCAATAGTTATATACTGCAATACTGAGATTTCTATGTTGTCCATCTGGTGATGTTCATGTATAGAGTCGTCTGAGGCTGTTGGAAGAGAGTGTTGCTATGACCAGAGAAATATCTTGATAATAGATATTAGTAGAAATATTCTACTAATCTCTGACCTGCGTCATTTTGTACTCCAAGGCTAAACTTACCAGTTATTCCAGGTGTCTTTTGGTTCCCTACTTTAGCATTCCAATCTCCTATGATGAGAGTAGCTTCTTTTCTTGGTGTTATATCTATGACGTATTGAATGTCTTCATAGGACTGGACAACTTCAGCCTCTTCAGCATCCACGGTTGGATCATAGACTTGAATCGCTGTGATGTTAAATGGCTTGCCTTGAATTTACAGATGATTAATTATTCTAACTAGTGATTACTATATGCTGTAGTGTAGGGTTCCCTTTCTGTTTCACAATCTCACTATATACACTAAGTTATACTCTCAATTGTCTCATAAACCTACAGTCTTGTGTCTGTATTAATTTCATATCCATTGCGCTTGAAGCCTCCTGCAGAAGCAATGGTGAGCATTGTCAAGAAGCCTCTATAGGTTATGTCTGTTGAAGTGTCTAAAAAAACAAACTTTATACAGTGGGGTGTATTTATTATAAAAAGTAAACAGTGGGGTTACACAAAGATAAGCAGGAATCAGTGGAGTAAAAACATAATGTATCCTATTTTTCTATGTAGTCAAGTTATCAAGCTAGGATAGCCTTTCACTCTGACAAAAAGGCTCCTTAGAAAACACAGAAAGTGTGAATATTTTATTCAACTTTTTTCTCCAGTTATCCGTACTTATAAATATACCCCAGAATATACATTGCATTAAAAAGTAAATCATGCATTTAATGTATAAGCCTACATGTACACCCCTAGAGATCCTTGTTTATATTACAACACAAGTCACATATTATCACTGAATATAATAAATGAATCAGTTATTATAATCTATACACTTCTCATGAGTTTAAAACTCTGCAATTATAAGGCTAGAGAGTAGTTATACCTAAAAGGTTATAAATTGATAACCTTATGTAAGATGTATTAATAGTGAACTGTTTAAGAACCAATCAATTCCTCTGTTATCTTGTGATACATATGAATAGTGTCAGAGCATGATAGTGGCACCTCCTTGTTGTCACAAGCAAAAAATAATGAACCGGCCATCTCAACTAATAAATTAAGAGACCTCATATACTCCAGATTGCAGAGGGCCACTGCCCTTTTGTGGATCCTGGTGGTTTGCACCTGCTGCATCTGCAGTAGCTCCACCACTGCTTATGAGCAATGATTTGATATATTCAAAAGCTCTGTAACAATTGTACAAATAGCCCTAATACAGCCCTATTAAATAACTCCAAAAGGAAAACTCGTAGCCCGTAAAGGAGCCTGCTAGACTTACCGCTATTATATTGGCCTCTTACAGCTACGCGCTAACGGCCTGTGGGATTCGGGCGAAAAAATCCTACGGGCTGTCGAAAATCAGAACTCCGTTGTCGCTAAGCCTATGATCTGTGAAGCCCATAACTGTTACGTTGGAAAATCGCTATTCAAATTGCTACAAATCCACTGGCATTCAAACCTTTAACCCGTAAATGGAGCCAAAAAGCCTACGGGTACTAGAGAGGTCCCGCAAGGGGGTTAAAGTCCTATCCGTAGCACTGTATATGCAAACATCAACACACCACTGTACTTAATATTAAAGGGTAAGTGATGTTAGGTATTCACATTAATAGCGCAACATTGTCAAGCTTGCAAATATGCAATATAAAATACTGTACTTTTTTTTATGTTTAATTTCTGATCCCGGCAATCAATGTGTTAATACATATAATGGAACTCGCATGGACTAGAATATAATATTTACTGATTTATTAATATTGCATAACTCGTACTTCAAACCCGTAAGGGAATGAAATCTAACCTCCATTTTTCAGTGACTTAATGATGACAATCTCTTTTACCATTGGCTCCGTCTAAATCCGTAACTACGGGTTTGACTAATTGATCATGTTCATGGCCGCAAATGCAACATGTGCAAGAATGGTTTACGGGTTTGGATGTCGGCCACATCTGTTTGGCTAATGTTATTGCTTTTTAACTCCGCTGAATTTCAAGCCTGAAGGCTTTAAGGGTGTACCGGTGCCGAAACGGGCTTGGAATTTAATATGGCCCATAGTGTGCTTGTGACGATCCGGGGATAGGGGCTATTACTGACCAGGGCCACCAGCTATAGACTACAGGTAAACTACCAACAAGGACCGTTTGGGTTCTTGGAAATGTCGGCACCAGCACCCTGATATCTGGTTTCTTTTTCAGTCAGGGTCTTTCCATCAGGAATCAGCATTTTCAGGAGTCACAGTAACCTTCCTGTGGTAGTGACCAGGACAAGTTACTTGCAGGGTGAGAATAGGATCAGTATCTCAGCCACCAGCAGCAAATACAAGAGAACATATGAACTATTTATTCTCTTCTTTGCATAGAACATACATCACAAAATAACACTATCCCCCTCTATAGCTAACTTGTAACTAAGGCTACCAACCTCCCACACCAGTCCCCTCCTTGAGACATCTGATCTGCTATCTTTTACAACCCTCTTTACAACTGAAGCCAGAGAGGATGCACGCCTAGCCGCTCTCAGTAGTCGTAAATCCACATAAATTCCTGTATAACTTAACTCTTTATCCCATATGTGACTGCATTAACTTTAAATTATATAAGCAAGATGTCATGACAGTAACCATATGCACACATTCCATCCATGATATAACTATACACACACATTACACTTATGACTGTACTATATGTACACATTAATTCTTTTAACATAACACTGAACACTGTAATATTACATGGGGAATTACATACAGTATAGAGGATAAGGCAGGGACATATGCCATATGACCACATGAAGCATGGTGGTACACTATGGCCCTATGTCTTAGGGCTATTCACCCCATCTGCCCATATGGCAATGTAATTCCCCTACCCATTTTCTAATGGGGTAGTCTGTTCTCTATGGTTGCTCACAGGGCCAAAATCCAGGACCTGAAAAGGGGTCCGTGACAATGCTTAAGTTGGCATATATGTATTCTTATTCTGGAAGATGCCATGTTAGGTATAGCTGGGTCTTTTAAAGGGACAGTATAAACATTACTCATATTAAACCTGTTTTAGTTCACCATAAATTAAAATTATAAAAACACATGCAAACAGCAGCAACTCAAAGCTCAAATCTAAATATAATTTATTACAGTTTACCTCACTAATGGCCTTTGCTGTATCCCTAACCACCTCTATCAATGTCCTGAAAGGAAGCAAAATATTTCAACTGTGATAACATTGATTGGGCTGTCTTGAATGAATTAAGACTTGAAACATATTATTATAGTTGAAATATTTCAGTGGCCATTAATGGGGTAAAGTGTGTTTTTAAATGATATTATCTGGCTAAAGATTATATGCTTTGTTAAGTAACAGTGAAATAAAAATAGAGTTAACATGAAAAGTGTGTAAACTGACCCTTGAAGTATTTGCCATTTCAGCCAGTGACATAGAACATATAATATATTATAGAGCATGTTTTAAAGTACCTGTGGTGCCATTTTTATCACTTCTTGATAAATGGCTGATGCCTCTGCTGCTGTCTCGTTTGTGCGAGAAAGAGCCCGAGCTAACCCCAAGCGATGCAAAAAGGAGCCGCGATTAAGACACACCGGACCCGAGTCTGTACAGAAGAAAAGATTAAAACTTTATTATCTATCCATCTACAGTATCTATCTATCTATCTATCATATCTATCTATCTATTTATCTATCTATCATATCTATCTACAGTATCTATCTATCACATGTATCTACAGTATCTATCTATCTATCTATTGCATCTATCCATCTACAATATCAATCTATCATATCTATCTATCATATCTATCATATCTATCTATCTATCCATCTACAGTATCTATCTATCTATCGTATCTATCGTATCTATCTATCCATCTACAGTATCTATCTATCTATCTATCTATCGTATCTATCTATCCATATACAGTATCTATCTATCTATCTATCTATCATATCTATCCATCTACAGTATCTATCTATCTACCTATCTATCATATCTATCTATCCATCTACAGTATCAATCTATCTTATCTATCTACAGTATCTATCTATATGTGTCTGTCTGTCTGTCTGTCTATCTATCTATCCATCTACAGTATCTATCTATCTATCTATCTATCTATCTATCTATCTATCTATCTATCTATCTATCTATCCATATACAGTATCTTACATCTATCTATCTCATCTACCCATCTATCTATTATATCTATCTATTTATCTATCTACAGTATCTATCTATCTTATCTATCTATCATATCTATCTATCTATCTATCTATCTATCTATCTATCTATCCGTCTACAGTATCGATCTACAGTGGATATCAAAAAGTCTACACACCCCGGTTAAAATGTCAGGTTTCTGTGCTGTAAAAAAATGAGACAAAGATAAATCATTTCAGAACTTTTTACACCTTTAATGTGACCTATAAACTGTACAACTCAATTGAAAAACAAACTGAAATCTTTTAGGTAGAGGGAAGAAAAAAATAAAAAAAAAATAATGTGGTTGCATAAGTCTACACATCCTCTTATAACTGGGGATGTAGCTGTGTTCAGAATTAAGCAATCAAATTCCAAATAAAGTTCAGCTGCTCTAGTTGGTCTTTCCTGAATTTTTCTTAGTCGCATCCCACAGCAAAAGCCATGGTCCACAGAGAGCTTCCAAAGCATCAGAGGGATCTCATTGTTAAAAGGTATCAGTCAGGAGAAGGGTACAAAAGAATTTCCAAGACATTAGATATACCATGGAACACAGTGAAGACAGTCATCATCAAGTGGAGAAAATATGGCACAACAGTGACATTACCAAGAACTGGAGCTCCCTACAAAATTGATGAAAAGTCGAGAAGAAAACTGGTCTGGGAGGCTACCAAGAGGCCTACAGCAACATTAAAGGAGCTGCAGGAATATCTGGCAAGTACTGGCTGTGTGGTACATGTGACAACAATCTCCCGTTTTGTTCATATGTCTGGGCTATGGGGTAGAGTGGCAAGACGAAAGCCTTTTCTTACGAAGAAAAACATCCAAGCCAGGCTACATTTTGCAAAAACACATCTGAAGTCTCCCAAAAGCATGTGGGGAAATGTGTTATGGTCTGATGAAACCAGGGTTGAACTTTTTGGTCATAATTCCAAAAGATATGTTTGGCGCAAAAACAACACTGCACATCACCAAAAGAACACCATACCCACAGTGAAGCATGGTGGTGGCAGCATCATGCTTTAGGGCTGTTTTTCTTCAGCTGGAACTGGGACCTTAGTTAAGACAGAGGGAATTATGAACAGTTCCAAATACCAGTCAATATTGGCACAAAACGTTCAGGCTTCTGCTAGAAATCTGAACATGAAGAGGAACTTCATCTTTCAGCATGACAACGACCCAAAGCATACATCCAAATCAACAAAGGAATGCCTTCACCAGAAGAAGATTAAAGTTTTGGAATGGCCCAGCCAGAGCCCAGACCTGAATCCGATTGAAAATCTGTGGGGTGATCTGAAGAGGGCTGTGCACAGGAGATGCCCTCGCAATCTGACGGATTTGAAGTGTTTTTGCAAAGAAGAGTGGGCAAATCTTGCCAAGTCAAAATGTGCCATGCTGATAGACTCATACCCAAAAAGACTGAGTGCTGTAATAAAATCAAAAGGTGCTTCAACAAAGTATTAGTTTAAGGGTGTGCATACTTATGCAACCATATTATTTTATTTTTATATTTTTTCTTCCCTCTACCTAAAAGATTTCAGTTTGTTTTTCAATTGAGTTGTACAGTTTATAGGTCACATTAAAGGTGGAAAAAGTTCTGAAATTATTTATCTTTGTCTAATTTTTTTATAGCACAGAAACCTGACATTTTAACAGGGGTGTGTAGACTTTTTATATCCACTGTATCTTATCTATCTACAGTATCTATCTATCTATCTATCTATCTATCTATCTATCTATCTATCACCAAACAACACAGACTTGCCCAGTGCATGTACACATTTTATGACAACCCACATAAAGGATCATGCAGTGTGTTATTCATAATACTGATATCTGAACAATGATTTTATAGGGTGAAATTATTCTGTAGAGCTAAGAATTACAACATTTAAACTACCAAGAAGTTAATGATATCTATAAGTCAAAAAGGCTGCCTGCAAGAACTCCAGACAGTATTACAGTCATATTTCTTGTTCTTTGTCTACAATATCTCACTCTACCTCTCATATTATAAAGATTAAAGGGATATGGAACAGTTTTCCCATAGTTTTAAGAGCATGCTTTAAACATTATTAAAATTGAGTTTTTCCTACAGCTATATTACTGCTCATTGGCTGACAGGAGCAAGCCCCAAGGTCAGTTAAACATTGGAATCAGTTTTTCTCTGCTTCATTTGAAAAAAAGAAAACACATAGTTACATTATTAAATACTCTTTCAGATGCAAGAAGGAAAGTTTAGTGGGTTACATTGTTTTAGTTAGGTAATATTAGTTTCTTTTTTTCTTATTGATCCTGGAACATCCTGTATTATCTTGACTGTAAAATACTAGTGATTTTGATACTTGCGCTGTATCATCTAATGTTGAACTTTTCATTTAAAAAATAGTAATACTATTTTCCAACACATTAGTAAAGTGTATCATTCTAAATTATAAGAAAAATATATATAAAAAAATTGGTCCATAATTACTAAGCAGGTAAAGGAACATTAGGACTAGCTGCACTAGATCTCTTTGGTATGTTGTGGACCAATACATGGGCAAATTATTACTGGCTTGCATTTTAATTTTTTCCCATAACTCCATATTTAGTTTGTATCAACCCAATGAACAATTTCAATGAGTCAGTAATAAAAATGTCCAAGAGTCAGTAATAACCTTTTTCCTATCTAGGGCCCTTGTACCAGTGGTACAATAGGAAAAAGGTTCCTCACGACTGTACTGACGGAGATGTCAAATCAGAATCCAACAGCCTGATAGAACATGAGAGGTTTAATACATATCTTCACCCTTTAGTTTATATGGCCCACTGTGTATAATTACTACCCGGAACAGTGGCAAGTTATTGTTCATAAAGAGTAATAATAATAATAATGCACAAGGCGGTGCAGAGGTATATAACTTAAGTCATCTTAGGACATTTATTCAGCCATATTTCAATGTGAAAGTCAATACCTTGCACGTTTCCTTCTTTAATAACACACATGTACTATTTATTTACTATAAAACTGCATACCTTGGCAGGGACATGCAAATGTGCCCACAAAGGATATACTCTTGCAATCCATAACCATATGAAACATGGCTTCCCTTAAGCATAAGCTCTCTATGTATATCAAACAGCTTTGAGCAAAGCTAGTGTTGGATTATACACAAGCCAGGAATCCCACCCACGTACAGCCGTTTCAAGGTGACTGCCTAACATCAGTATGGGGCCGGATCCTTAGGTTGTGTAGTGGATATTTTGAGTAGGTAGTTCACCACAACAATAATTTAATATATGGTGGGCAAAAAAACGATAGAAGCCCTCCACCGTACAGTAGTACAGTGAATAAATAGTACATTTGTGATTACATTTGAATGTCTAAAACAAGTTAAAAAACGTGTTTAATGCCCAGAATTCCGAGAAATACAGGGACATGCAAATGTGCCCACAAAGGCTTCGCTCTTGCAATCCATAACCATATGAAAGCAAAGCTATATTTCAGTGCTGAGATATTATGATTACATATACTTATTATATAATATGGACAATAATTAACTTGACTGAACCACTTCTTAGAACTGCTTTCTCAGCAGGAAGGAGCCTTTTAAAACAAGGAAGTTTCCACTGGTCTGTTGAACCCAATGTTAAAAAGGATTGTCATATTTTATCTGCAGCAGCTGAAATCTTCCCCCATCCAAGCTCGTCCCCATCTGTGCTAGCTCGAAAACATTTTCCCCATTGTCAGTGTTGGTCTTTTGAAGAGTATACTGTAAATATGGGACTACCGTCTTCCATTAAGGAGCGGCACATTCAGTTCTCATTGCTGGACATATAATTAAACTGTTTCAGTTTCAACATGATTTACCTAGAATTGCTTCGGGCTTGGCTTCTGTCTCTGTGTGTTTTTCTGCTGCTGATGTCTGTGCCTGTGTAGCCTGTGTAAGTTTTGCAGGGCTTGTAGTTTTTGCCTTGGAAGCTCCAACCAAGACAGTCTTGCTAGGTGACAAAGTAGCTGTGCCCCGCCCCCTGGTGGAAAACACAGGTATTGCATGAGAAAAGAGAAATTAGATTTTTATACAAACTTTAAAAATAAAAAAATAATGTATGAGCATTGTAGTCACTCATAAGATAGAAGAGAAACTGCTTGGGAATCAATAGTCACAATATGATTTAAAATATTTGTATCAAAATATGTACAGTAAACACATCTATTTTCTTTTTGTGAGTGTATTATAAAAACAAGAAAATAAATATAGACTAAGATCTTAAAGAGGAACTCACACATACTTTCTACATTTGAGTCTTCAGTGTTAAGTTCTATCAAGCTTTTGTTGCATTTAACAAAACAAATAAACATGGTTTATTGGCTTTGTCTAAATGACCCTTAAAAACTCGAAAAAAACTCAAAATGTATTTAAAGAGGCATTAGCACCTAAACTGGGCCATTTAGACCCAGAAAACATAATTAGAAAAAAAGTTAGCATTTTTTTTTGCAGTCTCGAACTCCAGATAGTGCCAGTTATGCTGGTTTAGTAGGCGTTTTTTGAAAATGGGGAATTGATGCCGGTGCCGGCTGCTTGAGAGTACCGGTTAGTTGGGTGTCGGATAACCGGGATTCTACTGTATACTAAAATATTTGTTCTATAGTTTTCACTAGAACCATATGGTACATTCAAAATTGACTCTGTTACAGATGATGTAGCCACTGATTTTCTATTAACTAAGGGTCCAATTCTATTGCCGAATTCGTACATTTATCCACACTTAAAATCACTCTTAATTGCCACATATTCTATTAGCTACTCGCAATCAGATCACAAGTTCCCTGCCCACAATCTCTATGGGCCAGGCAGAGAAGCAAAACTGGCCTTAGAACTCCATTGGTTTTAGCAAAGCTCAAGATTTATGAGTGCTATATAATTAGTTACACAAAATCGATATTCTATTAGACCTGTAACAATAGCTTGCAAAAAAAGTCTAACCCGCAAATGAAAAAAAATATCACGTTTCTGTAAAAAATATTATGAATACTAAATAGTACTCGCAAGGGCTTTTTCAAACACTGTAACAACAAATAAACACACAATACTGTACTTTAAAAGCATGGAAAGACATTAGAATTAATTACACAACAGTCTCAAAGCCACAAATATGCAATTAAAAAAGATTATTTTTAAATGTTATCTCTGAGTAATATTGATCCCGGGACTCAATGGGTTAATACATATCATGAAATCCACATGTACTGAAAGAGATGATCTAATGCATTTTATAGATTGCTTACTTGCGAGCTCGATCAGCAAATATGACCTTTTGGCACTAATTAATTTGTAGCCTCCGATTGCAGATTATGTGTAACTTCCATGTTTTACTGACGTCATGATGACGGGCTCATTTACTATTGGCTGTGTCTAAGAAGTAAATTATGGGCTTGTTTAAATATTGTCAAATCACATGATCAAGCCCCCTGAAATCCAACTTAAAAGGGCAGGGTTTACGTGTTTAGGCTTAACGAGGTAAATTGCGAGCTTGAAACAATAGAATACATCTAAACATTTAGAGAAAAATTACTGGTTAGAGGCATTTATAAGCTTCTAAGAAAAAAGGGCTCTAAGGGTGTCCAATATGTAGACTTAAGTTGACAACTGATCTACAAATGATAACAGGTAGATCACAGCACTGCATGTTCATTTTGAGGAGGAATTTAAACTTTACATTTCACGATACCCACTAGTTATGCAGCCATTATTGCAGGTGTGCAATATGAATAAATGGGAGAGTGGGGGGCACCTGACACACAAGTAGGGTGGTCAATATAAAGTGGCTATTTACATAAAAAAATTATAGAAAAATAAAGTTCATGTAATTTTTAGAACAATTGGGCTTACAAAAATATAAAAAAATATCAAATTGCAAAATATGAGCAGCAAGGCATATAAACTAGATACTACATCCTATTGTGTATAAGGGAATATTTTACATTCAAGTATATAATATTGTAAATGTTAAACAGCACGCAAAAACGTATTAGGGTGGTGGTCTGCCCTAAATCTCATCAATGTTTAAGTTAGTTTATGAAAAAAGTTTAAATACCACTGTACTAAAACAGGAATCTTCAACATTCCAAGGAAATCAGATTGTGCCACAATAAAAGAATAAAAGAAAATGCAGAAATGAAATTTAGGTTAAATAAAAAGATGAACAGATGTTTGCTGTGTGTGTCATTACATATATCTAATAAGGTGACAAATTATATTTTCATTTAGGTAAAAACTCTAATTTAGATATGGTGTACACAGCTCAGTGGCAGCTAAACTGAGCCATAATGTTGTGTGCTACTAGAAGTAATTCACTTATACTCCGAGGGCACTGTTCTGTATACCTGGCTGTGCTGGCTGCTATTGCTTTATTGCTTGCCGCTCCTGGTGTCCCTGCTTTGTTGTTGGTCCCTCCTGGTATTATTGAAGCTCTCTTTGCTGTGGGGATAGGTTTGGATGCTCCATTTGCTCCTCGTGATACAGGAGTTGCTCCTCGTCCTTTAGCAGCTGCTCCAATGGTGGCAGGTGCAGTAGTTGCTGCTTTTGTTGCTTGTTTCTGATTCTTCAGTTCTTCGGCAGCCTTCCT
Organism: Discoglossus pictus; assembly: GCA_027410445.1. Taxonomy (NCBI): domain Eukaryota; kingdom Metazoa; phylum Chordata; class Amphibia; order Anura; family Alytidae; genus Discoglossus; species Discoglossus pictus. The sequence continues at coordinate 76,075,390 of CM050165.1, forward strand.
CTGCTGCCACCACCTTTGGTCTGCAATTCGTAATTAAATCTGTAAGCTCTCTTTTATAATACTGGAAATAAATCTACTGTTATTGGGTTTGCCTGAAAAGTATGGCAGGGGTCCTGCTTCAGAATATGTCTAGAGCCCTTACATTTGACATATTTAAACCAGTTGCAGCAGTGTGTTATGGATATTTGACAATTTATAGCCTACAACCCCTCAAGTTTAGGCTTTCCTCACCACAAATCTTTCTCACTCTCCATATCCACTCATCGCCACTCTTGTCTCCATATTCCCTCACTGTCCAGCTTTCATTCCATCACTAAAATTGCAATATTTTTTCTGCATACACTCACAGCACCACCCTTAGCCTCCATACGCACATACTACAACTCTATTTTTCAATACCCACTACCACTATATCCTTTTGTTGTTATACATTGATAATGAGTACAATGCACAGTATAATAATGCTATGTGTCTATACATTGTTAATAAATACAGTGCATAATGTGTACCCGACTCATCCACTAGTCAACTTAATTTGATTATATGGTAGGTCTGTTGGTGTAGGGCCCCATTATCCATAGCGACCTGTGCTATACACCTGAAATGTTATGAATAAATGTAGCCAAATTACAAAATCCATGTACACTGTAGTGTAAAACAACTCATAGCCCCTTACGGGCCCAGTGTAAGTGTTTTTCAAGATAATCTATTTATTCTTCAGCATTAATTAAGACTAAAATGCATGTTCAAACAGCAGCAATGAAAGGCTTTAGCAAGAAATTGTTATCTGGATAATAATATGTAGACAATCAAAATCAACACAGAATAATTTAACTATGCAGGCCAGATTAGTTGGAACATGCTCAGGGTTGCAGTCATGTTCACCTCTCTCTCCTCTTATGACTGTTGTGAATCTCCATACTGTATTTTCTAATGCAATCACAGCAATTTCCTTTAATTAGCGTGCAACCTCACTGGAAGATGTCATGGCTGTCTCTCGTTGCTCACTGTGGTATTTTTTCTTTTCTTTTCTATTTTGTATTGTTTTTGAATGTACGCATTTCGGCCGTTAAGTTCGTATTTTTGCCACCTCGTATTTTTTTTTCTAAGTCCCGCGTGTCGTAATTAAACCTAGTACGTCCTTGTCAGTGTTTTCCTGCACTTCTGGGTCATGGAGCCTCGTTTTAATTTTTTTCGGCCGCCATATTTTTTCTTGCTTAGCCAATTTTCAAGTGCCGAAACTGCTTACATTTTTTTTTTTCATTTTATTTTTTTAATTTTTATTGTTTTTTGATGTACGCGTTTCGGCCATTAAGTTTGTATTTTTGTGACCTCGTATTTTTTTTTTCTAAGTCCCGCCGGTTGTATTTTTTTTTTCTAAGTCCCGCAGCATTGTTTTTTTTGTTTTAAGTCCCGGTTTTCTGGGGGGGTTTGTACCGGGAGTGAGGTGGCGTAGAGCCTCCACCTCCGCAAATGCGGAGGGACGCAGTTCTTGAAAGCTCACTTTGCAAGCTCGCAGTTTGACAACTATTATATTTGATATACAAAGCTATTTTAGGCACAAAGGTTGGTGCTAAATATATTGAGATTTTGTATAATTAATCACTTTGAATATGTATAGCAACTGCCTGTACATCCCAAAATACAAAAATATGGGGGACAGGAGTGAAAGAGGACAATGGATGTGATTACTGGTCCATAGTTACATTTGATACTATGCTTACTTGTTAATTCTGGTGGTGGGGGTCCTTTCGTAGGCATATTCTCTAGCTTTATACTGGCTTTAAAGCTCAGTTTAGCTTCTTCAAGAGCAAGTAAGCCATCTTCAGAAGAGGGTCTATTGTCGTAGTGGGCAAGTTGTGCTACACCTAATAAATATAGGGAGTAGCTGTTGCACGGAGAAACAATAACCCCAAGCTGACACACCTGAGAAAGAGAAAGGAAAAACTGTAACCATTTTAACACTGATGACGAATTTATGCTTTTTCAGAGAACAAAAAGGGGCCATTTTGTTTATGCACCCATACTATAAAAAATCACTGACTGATTTGTAGCAAGATCTTCTTGAAAAATGAATTACAAGATGGATTAATTACAAAATGTTCATGAATAATGTAGTTGAGAAGGAGCAATGGTGAACTGTTACATGGTCCACAAAAAGTCTAGAGTTTGCCCAACTGCTTTATTAGTTTTAAAACGTCTGCTATGTAAATATTATTGTTTTTATTACCAATAATATCACATCATTTATTCATGATTTACATATTAGAGTCTGATCACATTGGACCAATAAAAAACGGTTTACCCTAAAAATATACTTATTGTCAGCTTCACATTCAAAGAAACCTGTTAAAAATCTGACTCCTTGGTAGGGCTTTGTAATGTAAAGATGGCTAGTGGTAAAGGGCATTGATTACATTTTGTGCCCTATTAATGAGAAAAAGAAGCATAATTCAATAATTTCGAGTGTAATTTGTGTATTCTTATTTTGGGCAATAAAGCAGTAAATGAAAAGAATGATAGGTCAAAGTTGAAAAATGTCCTTTTATTTTGTTCTTTTCCATATTTTACTAAGGAACTCTGAGACTGTCCCAGGTTATTTCAATCATTTACACATTTTTTTCAATTCATCCTCTACAATATGAGACTACAGTTTTTCTTTCTTTAAGTGGTTCTCATTTCTGGAAGCTACATCCAAATTATATGCAAATAGCATTCTGTTCATAATGTTAAAACTGAATTCCACACATACTTCACAAACTTCTCCTTAGTTGAGCAACTAAGGAAATGACAATGAATTAATTGTTGAAATAAATCAAAAAAATGTCCACTTGTCTTTTCTTAACTGCAAATTACAATATTAACACATTTTAAATATATCCAGTAGTGTTGAGACAATGCATGAAATCAGAGCTTTAATGGATTTACTGGAATAAGCTCAGTACTAGAAGTTCTTGTATTTTGCAAACTAATGTTCTCAAAGCAGTGAGAGGTTAGTGTAATGAATATTCATATGACTTGAATCAATCTACTTTCATTTAACAATGTTAGCTTAAATTCTTAAAAAATATTAGATTACAGTGATTTTAGTACGCATAGTGATATTTAAAAATAAAAATAAATCATAGTACATATGGCAATAAGAAAACAAATCAATAAATCAATAAGTAAATGAATAATGTGGATAGTTAAAAAAAAATAAAAAAAATAAATAAAGTCGATACACTAAATCACTGATCAGTGCCAAAATATATAAGATTACGCAACATACCTTTTCTTGGATATCTAAAAGTTCTTTACACTCAGGAATGGAAGAAAGGCGAATAAGTGCTGACAATGCTTGGCTTCGCTTTAGGACCCAGTCTTCTTTGCTTGAAACATCTTGAACAAGTGACTCAAGAAGACAAAAGTATCCCTCTAACAAAATCCACTCTATCTCCTTAGCAACCTCACCTCTGTGTGGACACTGGATCATCGCTTTTGCTGACCAATCTACAACACTAAAAGCATTAACTTGGTTAATATTTCCACATGAAAAATACTATTTTAAACACTACTTTATTTGGAAGTGATGATATCTAGTTTATTGGTAAAAATTGTATGTATCATTTCTCTGTGAAAACTAATGACTTAAAGGGACATGGAAGGTTTCTGGAATATAATACCTATGTATCTATTTACTTGTATGTACTTTATTTTATTAAAAAATGCCTATAGACTGATTTTTCTGCCTACAATCATACAATTTGTACCTGTTTGGGTCTGCTCTCTGTTTACTCCTGCAGCTCATGAATACAGACCAAGGAGAACAGTCTTTCAAATTAGCCTGTCAGTGACCTCTCTCAAGTAGCATGTTGCCTTTAACTGGTTACTATGATACACTATACACTGAAGTATACTGCCTTTATGATCTGCAGAGTGGGTAAACCAGTTTGTACCTATTTGTAAGAAAAAACAGAGCTTTTAAGCATTTCTTAATAAAATATTGTACAAGCAAGTAAAAAGATACATAGGTATATCATATTCCTAGCGAAATCCAGAAACCTTCCAAGTCCCTTTAAATACATTTTCTAACACTAGTAGATATGTTCATTTAATAAATTATAGTGAAATATATTAAATATAAAACAGTAATAAATCCTGACTAATGGTTATGGTTGAAAAACTAACAGCCACATTAAATTTGAGCCCCGTAAGTGCAACATGAGACCCACAATGGCTGTGAGCTTGAAGAGTTGTCGATTTACGGTGCTATTAAATTAGAACATGCTGCGAGTTACGGGTTTGAGAGGCAAACTCGTAAACCATACTTCGCTCGTTGGATGCGCAGCCGTGAACGTGATCAATTAGTCAAACTCGTAGTTATGAGTTGGGATGGAGCCAATGGCATATATAATGCAATATTCATAAAGTCGTAAATATGATATTCTATTACATGCGAGTTACATTATATGTATTAACACATTGATTGCCGGGATCGATATAACATGGAAATCAAACATGAAACTATGTATTTTTTGGGGCCGATTTTCGGGCTTGAGAATGTTGTGCTATTAATTCTAAGACCTAACATCAGTTTCCCTTTTAATAAAAGTACAGTAGTGTATGTATATGTGCATTTAAAGTGCTACGAGTTGGACGTTACCCCCCTTGAGGGTCCTCTCTAGCACTCGTTGGCTTCTTAGCTCTATTTGTGAGTTACGAGTTTGAAAGTGATTTTGAAGCAATTTAATAGCGCAATTGGAACGTAGCAGTTAGGGGCTTAAAAGAACAAAGGTTTTGTGGCTGCGAAGTTCCACGTCCCGTAGACTTTTTTCGGCCTTGCTGCATCTTAATCTGCAAGTCGTCTGTGGGTTGCTTAAAGATTCTAATTTATTAGCAGTAAGTCTTACAAACTACGTTACGAGCTATGTTTTACCACGTAGAGGGAATTTAATGGGGATGTAAATCAGGTAAAAAATAAAGAAAAAAAATACATGCAGTTGCAAACATACGTGCAAATCCCTAAAGTAGCAAACTTCAGAGAATATGACCTTTTAGAGAATTATCATGTAATGAGGTATGTATAAAGCTCAGCCACTTTAAAAACAGCTGTGCTCTAAAAGATTTAGAGATCAGAACAGATGTTTATGTGTATACAAATTTGACTCACTGATTCATGCTTAGTATTCTTTATTTTCTTAATTAGAAACTGGACAAAATATTTATGAAACTGAAAACATATTGAAAAGTTATATCTGCGCTGTTGGGTTTTAAGTTTCTATACAACACATATTTTGTACATTTCCCCAGATTCAGTAACATACTCAGAGGCTACCATACATCTGAGAACCCTTTTGTATGTACTGAGAAGCTTGGTGAATCTAGCCCATCCACTATATTTTATCATGTATTGAGAATCTCTTGAAATAAGCCATTCGTTAACAAATTGTAACATGATACGCTTATTTTTCAAATGAAATACGACTTTGTGAATCATGTTTGCCTATTAAACAATTTCCACATTTCTAAAGTCACTTACAAGTGAAGAACTTGCTGAGATGGCATCATGTGACTGGATGGCTGCTTTGGAATATTCTTGAGCAACTTCCCCAACTGTAAAAATCCTCTAAGAAGATGCACATTTAGCAGAGAGAGGCTGTTATCAGCCTGAAGTAGATTTGAGCTAAAAGAAAAGCAATACAATTATTATATTTAACTAGCGAATTGCCCGTCAAAAAATGACGGCAATGAAATTGTAAGGTAGCTAATGCTGTTTAGTGTGTAATAATGAAATATATAATACATTAATAAATGAATATACTTTACCTATTTTAAAGCATTGTGTGGAAGAGCTGTGAATGTGTTTTGATGTTGCTGCAGCATTAGTGGTGTGGATCTGCTGTGTAAGCGTGCTGAATGTGTGCAGTGTAACACTGTGCGTGCGCGAGACCAAACCGTTAGCGTAGTCGTGTACTTCCGCATTGGCGAGAAATGGCGAGTAATGTGTGTTATACGTTTGTATCGGAATATCCGTAGGTGTTTTGTGGTGTTTTGCGAGTTTCTTGTAGTGTTTTGCGAGTTTAGAGTGCTGTAGCCTCGTTTTCGTTTTGTTCGGCGGCCATTTTTTCTCTCGCTTCGTTTTTTTTTTAGTCTCTAAACTGTTTTATTTGAAGTAAAATCGAGGTGTAAGTTCTATTTTTGAGGTGCTGGATGCTCCCTCTTGGTGTAGGTAAGTTTTTTATGTATGTGGTGTGTGTATGTATTGTGTTTGACATTTTGTAATGTTCGCGAGTTGCGTCCGAGTGTTGCGAGTCCGTAATGTGTGTGAACGTGTGTCGTATGTTGTTTGCGAGTGTCGTAATGTGTGTGTCGTACTGTTTGGGTTGCGACGTTAAGTTTGCGAGGGTCGCAGTTGCTGGCAAGGAGCGCCTTCGGCGCTCCATGCCAGCAACTGCGGCCCTCGCTTTGCGAGGTCCTCAGGTGCTGGCATGGAGCGCCTTCGGCGCTCCATGCCAGCAACTGAGACCCTCGGGCAGTGCCCTCGTTTCCCGAGGGCACTGCCCGAGGGTCTCAGTTGCTGGCAAGGAGCGCCTTCGGCGCTCCTTGCAGCAACTGAGACCCTCGGGCAGTGCCCTCGCTTCGCGAGGGCCTCGGCTCGCTGCGCGAGCCGCGGCCCTCGCTACGCGAGGGCCGCGACTCGCATAGCGAGCCCGCGGCCCTCGCTTCGCGAGGGCCGCGGGCTCGCTACGCGAGCCCGCAGCGTTAGCAACAACTCGTACGCTCACAACTATATATGTGATATATGATGTATATGCCACAATGGTCCATATCCACTATGGTGAAGTAATGGCGATAATATCCAGTAGATCCTTACTATGGCCCCTATTCAATTGCAAGCCTGCAGTTGACTTTATACTGAAATATGCAACAGTTACAGAGCAATTTAATTGACCAAGCCTGCAGCTACCTGGCCGAAATCCTAAACCATAAACCATGTAACTGTAAGTAGCATTTCCGAGCATGATCACGATTAATTAAGCAAGGCCGTAACTACAGATTTAGAAACAGCCAATAGTAAATGAGACTGTCATCATGACATCAGTAAAACATGGAGCTTAAACGTCATTCAGTTAGAGTTTAGAAGTCCGATATACGATCAGACTTGCAATCCGGGAATGTACAAAATAATAAAAATGAATGACGATACTGTTCTAGTCCATGTGGGTGGCCTGATTTGTATTAACTCCTTGATTCCCGAGATCAATATAACACAGAAATTTATTTTTTTATTGCCGATTTGTGAGCTTGAGACTGTTGTGCAATAAATTCTAGCGTCTTTCATTGCTTTCCCCTTCATTTAAAGTGCAGTACTGATTTTTTATTTGAATTTATAGTGCTACGATCAGGTGTTTAACCCCTTTGCGAGTCCTATCAGGTACTCGTAGGATTAAGGGCTATATTACGGGCTCCAGTAACTAACAATTGCTTAATTGAATAGAGGCCATAGAATCTTTAGAATATTGATCTTTGGAATAATCCTGCATTATGAATTTAAAAAAAATTCTAAATGAGGCAATATGCAATGTTTCATAGATTTTTGTTAATGTCTGGATAAAACAACTTAAAATCAAAAAAGTAAGGATCAAAAGATGCAAAAGGTTAGCTTTGAAACATTTTTTTAAATTTTGAACCTCTGCTACTATGTAACGGTGTAAGAGCTGCAACTGTTAAGAGTAAATAATTTATCAAGGTAAGATTTTAAACAATGGTCTACATACAAAGTACAGTAATAACAGATGGAACTGTCACAAAACATAATCTTCATATTCATTTGTTTGCAGAACATTTTCAGTTTTTAAATAGGCTTTGTCATGGTGTTTAGACTTAGAGCAGACAAAGCAGTTGTGGATTGATTAGTGGGTGAAATTATGTACTGCACTGATATGCAACTTGCCTTGCAAAAAGTATAAACAGTTGAGATTTCATAAGGTTATTAAGATATATTTTAACTAACTTTGAACTGGGTAGGCATTTAAATCCAATATTGCTATTTAACATCAAACAAAGGATAATGAAGGCTGTGATGAGCATAAGAAGATATAAACAAAAGGGTATAAATGAGTCCCTGAGGTGTAAAGGGGCAGTATACTTAGCATCAATAGCTTTGATAGAGAATTTGCACGAAAAAACCCCAGGACAAATTGTTGAAAATAGAGCAGGTTAGCATTTCATATTTTATTTTCTATAAAATCTTGACTCACCTTTCTGGTGCTGTAAGAAAGTCACTGAGAAGTTTCTCTAGTCCTTGTTGTAGGTAAATGACGGCTTCCTGGGTTCTTGCACCTGGACCACTTTCCTGCTCAGCAAGAGCTAAGCCAACATAGAGCCTAAGAGTAATTATGGGTTTTAGGTCATTATATGCAAAATATACAATACAGTGTTTTAGCCTTGTTATTCAAATGGTATAGATAATTGAACTTTTTCCTATGGGGAAGAATTGCATTGGTACACTGCCTTAGACTATTTACAATCTATTATTTGTAAGGTCTGACTTCCAACTTTTTCCAGGGTCGGAGGTAAGGTGCCAAAGGCCATCCTGTAGTTGATGATTTATGGTAAATGTCATCATTTGGAACTAGAACAGGTCATCAGGCCCAAGAGCAAATTACCCTCTTTCCCAAACTGATATCTAGAATATCACATATTTTCTTTAATATTTATATATACAGTAAGGTAAAAAAAAGTATTCGATCCCCTGCTGATTTTGAACGTTTGTCCACTGACAAAGAAATGACCAGTCTATAATTTTAATGGTAGGTGTAATTTAACAGTGAGAGACAGAATAACAACAAAAAAAACAAGAAAAACGCATGTCAAAAAAGTTATAAATTGATTTGCAAGTCAATGACGGAAATAAGTATTTAAGTTTCTTTTATACAGTTAACGAGCACAGATTAGGATCACTCTCTTAAAGCAAGTGCTCCTAATCTTAGCTCCTTACCTGTATAAAAGACACCTGTCCACAGAAGCAATCAATCAGATTCCAAACTCTCGACCATGGCCAAGACCAAAGAGCTGTCCAAGGATGTCAGGGACAAGATTGGAGACCTACACAAGGCTGGAATGGTATACAAGAACATCGTCAAGCAGCTTGGTGAGGAGGTGACAACAGTTGGTGCGATTATTCGCAAATGGAAGAAACACAAAATAACTGCCAGTCTCCCTCGGTCTGATGCTCCATGCAGGATCTCATCTCGTGGAGTTTCAATGATCATGCGAACAATGAGGAATCAGCCCAGAACTACACGGGAGGATCTTGTTAATGATCTCAAGGCAACTGGGACCATAGTCACCAAGAAAACAATTGGCAACACACTACGCCATGAAGGACTATAATCCTGCAGTGCCCGAAGGTCCCCCTGCTCAAGAAAGCTCATGTACAGGCCCATCTGAAGTTTGCCAATGAACATCTGAATGATTCGGAGGAGAACTGGGTGAAAGTGCTGTGGTCAGATGAGACCAAGATCGAGTTCTTTGTCATCAACTCAACTTGCCATGCGTGGAGGAGGAGGAATGCTACCTATGACCCCAAGAATACCATCCCCACCATCAAACATGGAGGTCGAAACATTATGCTTTGGGGGTGTTTTTCTGCTACAACTGCACTGCATCAAAGGGACGATGGACGGGGCCATGTACCATCAAATCTTGGGTGAGAACCTCCTTTCCTAAGCCAGAGCATTTAAAATGGGTTGTGGATGGGTATGACAATGACCCAAAATACACAGCCAAGGCAATAAAGGAGTGGCTCAAGAAGAAGCACATAAAGGTCCTGGAGTGGCCTAGCCAGTCTCCAGACCTTAATCCCATAGAAAATCTGTGAAGGGAGTTAAAGGTTCAAGTTGCCAAACATCAGCCTCGAAACCTTAATGACTGGGAGAGGATCTGCAAAGGGGAGTGGGACAGAATCCCTCCTGAGATGTGTGCAAACCCGGTGGCCAACAAGGGTTTTGCCACCAAGTACTAAATACTTATTTCCCTCATTGACCTGCAAATTAATTTATAACTTTTTTGACATGCGTTTTTCTTGTTTGTTTTTTTTTTATTCTGTCTCTCACTGTTAAAATACACCTACCATTAATATGATAGACTGATCATTTCTTTGTCAGTGGACAAACGTTCAAAATCAGCAGTTGATCAAATACTTTTTTTCCTCACTGCATTTGTGGGCACATTTGCATGTTCCAGCTCAGCTTCCCAGAATGCAGTGTAATAACAGTTTTTCTTTGAATTCTGAGCTGGAAGCAGGTATTTTAACTTGTTTTAGACATTCCAATGTGAACACAGATGTACTATTTATTTACTGTACTATTGTAAGGTGGAGGGCTTCTATCACTCTTTTGCGTACCATATTATAAATGATTGTTGTGGTGAACTACCTACTCATAAAGGTCCACAACACAAGCTGAGATCCTGCTTCATGCTGATGATAGCCAGTAAGTTTGAAACAGCTGTACATGGATAGGATTCTCGGCTTGAGTAAAATCAAAACTTGGCTTTGCATTAAAGCTGTGTAATACATCAGGTTTAAGCTAAAAGGAAGCCATGTTTGAAAATGGCTATGGATTGAAGAGCGAGGCATTTGTGGGCACATTTGCATGTACCAGCTCAGCTTCCCAGAATACAGTGTAATAACTGTTTAGATATTTAATGTATTCTAGGTAGTGTGGTATGTGTATAGTTTTGATAGGATGTATTATTTTCTGTAGTGGGGGGGGGGTTGTAATGTATTTTTTTATTTTTTGTAACTTAGGTTTTTTTATTTTGTGTAATCTATTTTTTTTATGTTTTGTGACGTATGTTGTTTTATTTTGTGTAATGTAGATTTTATTTTCTGTGAATTTTTTTTTTTTGTGAGTTAGCTTTTATTATTTTTTGTAATTAGTGGGGTGGGGGTTTATTAGGGGGTAGGTAGGTAGTGTAGGTAGGTAGTGTAGGTGTTCATAGGTTAGTGTAGAGGGGGGGTATTTTAGTTTTAATGGTTTATTGGGGGTTATAGTGCAGTGTAGTGTTTGTAGTTAGTGTGATAAGGATCCTTGAGGAGTAATGTCAGGGTTGTAACTGCCCCATAAGGGTCTTTCTATACACTTATGGGACCGATGGGGTTAAATAGCGGGTTATGAGGGTCTGTATTGACCCCATGAGTGACAGGGTTAAGTAACGGCTTATGGGGGTCTGTATTGACCCCCATGACTGATAGGGTTAATGAAGGGGTTATGGGGGTCTGTATTGACCCCCATGACTGACAGGGTTAATGAAGGGCTCATGGGGGTGTGTATTGACCCCTATAAGGGACAGGGTTAATTAAGGGATTATGGGGGTCTGTATTGACCCCCATGAGTGACAGGGTTAATTAATGGATTATGGGGGGGTGTATTGACCCCCATGAGTTACAGGGTTAATAAAGGGGTTATGGGGGTCTTCATTTAGCCCCATGAGTGAGAGGGTTAATTAAGGGGTTATGGGGGTCTGTATTGACCCCAGTGAGTGACAGGGTTAATGAAGGGATTATGGGGGACTGTATTGACCCCCATGAGTGAGAGGGTTAATTAAGGGCTTAGGGGTGTGTGTATTGACCCCTATAAAAGACAAGGTTAATTAAGGGATTATGGGGGTCGGTATTGACCCCATGAGTGACAGGGTTAATTAATGGATTATGGGGGTGTGTATTGACCCCCATGAGTGACAGGGTTAATTAAGGGGTTATGGGGGTCTTCATTGACCCCTATGAGTGACAGGGTTAATTAAGGGGTATGGGGGTCTGTATTGACCACCATGAGGGAGAGGGTTAATTATTGGCTTATGGGGTCTGTATTGACCCCCATGAGTGACAGGGTGAACTAAGGGCTTATGGGGGTCTGTATTGACCCCTATGAATGACAGGGTTAATTAAGGGGTTATGGGGGTCTTCATTGACCCCCATGAGTGACAGGGTAATAAAGGGGTTATGGGGGTCTTCATTTACCCCCATGAGTGAGAGGGTTAATTAAGGGGTTATGGGGGTCTGTATTGACCCCTGTGACAGGGTTAATGAAGGGCTTATGGGGGACTGTATTGACCCCCATGAGTGAGAGGGTTAATTAAGGGCTTACGGGGGTCTGTATTGACCCCCATGAGTGACAGGGTTAATTAAGGTTTGATGAGGGTCTGTATTGACCCCCATGAGTGACAGGGTTAATTAAGGGATTTATGGGGGACTGTACTGACCCCCATGAGTTGCATGGTTATTATCTATAAAGAGCCCCATGAGTGGTTGTGTGAAGCGGTCCCTTTAAGGAGCCGCGAGAGGGAATTTAGAGGTTTTAAATGCAGGGAGGGACACTCGTACGTATTTAGCAGAGTTTTTCTGGGTCCTGGGTCGTGGAGCCTCGTTTTTATTTTTTTCGGCGGCCATTTTTTCTCTCGCGGTTTTCAAGTGGCAAAACAGGGCAAATTGGGGTTTATTTGGCTTTCAACCTCACTTCTAGAGGTCCTAGCCTCCCCCCCCCCCGTGCTGTTGGTGAATGGTTTTGTGTTTGCGAGGTTACGTGTGTTTTACAACCTTGTGTATTTTTTATTCTAAGTCCCGCGCATCGTAATTTTGGAACGCAGGCTATTTTTTTTTTCTAAGTGCCGCGGGTCCTATATGTGTGTCGCAGGCAGCAGGCAATGAGGTAGAGGAGAAGGGGAAGAGAGACACAGGGGAAAGAGAGGAGATGGTGAAGAGACACACAGGGGAAGGAGAGGAGGAAGGGAAGAGACACACATGGGAAGGAGAGGAAGAGAGACACAGGGGAAGGAGAGGAGGAGGGGAAGAGAGACACAGGGGAAAGAGAGGAGATGGGGAAGAGACACACAGGGGAAGGAGAGGAGGAAGGGAAGAGACACACATGGGAAGGAGAGGAAGAAAGACACAGGGGAAGGAGAGGAGGAGGGGAAGAGAGACACGGGGTTAGGAGAGTAGGAGGGGGAGAGAGACACAGGGTAAGCAGAGGAGGAGGGGAAGAGAGACACAGGGGAAAGAGAGGAGATGGGGAAAAGACACACAGGGGAAGGAGAGGAGGAAGGGAAGAGACACACATGGGAAGGAGAGGAAGAGAGACACAGGGGAAGGAGAGGAGGAGGGGAAGAGAGACACGGGGTAAGGAGAGGAGGAGGGGAAGAGAGACACAGGGTAAGCAGAGGAGGAGGGGAAGAGAGACACAGGGGAAAGAAAGGGGATGGGGAAGGAGAGGAGGAAGGGAAGAGACACACATGGGAAGGAGAGGAAGAGAGACACAGAGGAAGGAGAGGAGGAGGGGAAGAGAGACACTGGGTAAGGAGAGGAGGAGGGGAAGAGGTCCTGCGGGGTCGTAGGGCGCTCATCTCCTCCAGCGCAAGGAGCGCCTTTGGCGCTTTTTGCCAGCAACAGCGACCCTCGCTTTAGCGTAAGCAACAACCCGTATTGCTCACAACTATATATGTGATTATATCATTGGGGAATAAAATTCACTGTTTTTTTAAGCTTTCCCTATTCTATAGCTGTAACGTAGTACTGACTCTTTATAATGAACAAATCTTAAAGCGAAAAGTACAGCAAAGCTTGAGTTGGAGTTCATCACCAAACCTTGCAATCTCAACACTCACAATAATGTTTAGTGCACTCTGCCCCTCTTGTTTTAAAAACTTTGTTTCTGAAACATGATTCTCTTAATTACTTTATTAAAAAATATATTTATTTATTTATTAGTTTACTGCATAATATTAATAATAATATTAGTTTACTGCATAATACTGAACAAATATGTATTAAATAACTGAAGCAGTGTAATAATTTTATGGAAGCCCAACTTAACCTGGTGACTGGTGATGCTGGACGAAGAGCCAACGCATTTTGGAGATATAACAACGCTTCTTTGTTTTTCTTCTGTAGTAACAGGAGTCTGCCCACATGGAAGTTGTATTGCCAGTTGTCACCATTCAAAGATAGGGCATCTTGATACTTCAGGAATGCTTGTGTTAATGGATTTTCTTCGTCTAATGTTAAGACTCCAATCTTCCCAGGAATTTTTGAAGAAAAAAAAATCATTATTATAGTTTACAATCTAGCTAGCATCATGGTAACATTTTATTTCTATGCAAGTTCTGATAAATGACAATAAATTATCACAATTTCCTATTTTCTTTGCTTACTTGACAGTTGTAAAGGCAATACAGAGATGGGTACACAGTGAGCTGTATACAAGTGTTTGATAAGGATTTTTTGTTCTCTAACATCATGGATTCAAACAAAACAGTGACCACCTCCTGTACATGGATCCTGCTGCCTCACGGGACAACAGACAAGGAACCCACTCTCCTTTTGTCTCTAAAACCCCAACCCACTTAGGTTATACGCTCTAACAAGAGCAAGACATTCTACATCCTCTGTACCAATATGTAACTTTTGTCATGTGTGTCTAATGTACTCACTGTATTCCCTGTACTTAGAGCTATAGAACATGTTGGTGCTTTATACGTAAAGGATAATAATAATAATAATAATAATAATAATAATAATGAAATGGTCTCCAGACACATCTTATGTAAATCAAATGATTTACATACATTAAAAACAAGAGACAAACAACCTATGCCAGCATTATAGGGCTTCATTATTGACATGTTTAGTACATTATGGTACTACATATAATAATTTGTTGAACTTTAACATTGCAGAATCAGGCTGATTTGTTTCTCTGTACCACCTATTAGATGGCGAGGGAGTAGAAGCAGAACTGCCCAGAAAGCTGTCCTAATAGGAATATTTTGGTGCAGTAGTCACTGCAAGCAACAGAACAGTCTGTAGGATATTTTAGGTCACACTTCAGACCTTTTAGGTCAACCTGATTCTTTCCCACCCCGTGGAACCTATTTAAGGAATATCTAAGTGAGCTGAATTATAAATGCATCTGATAGAGGAGAAACATTTGTTTGCATGAGGAAATCCCCAAATAAATATTTAAACACCTACATTGAAGTCAGCAAAATCTCTTGTAATTTCTGACAGTTGCAAACATGGGTGTAGGAGCCAAAGAAAATCTGGGGGGGGGATACCTAATATTGTATAAAAATACCACACAACTGCTTCTCTACACATAAATATACACATTAAAAACCTTAGGAGGATTTGTCCACCTCACCCCCCCCCCCCCCCCCCCCCCCAGTTCCTATATCCATGGTTGCAATTTAGGGTTAACACCCTCCAAACCCAGGATAAATTATCCTCAAATTTAAAATGTTTGTTTTGGCCAATCAGGTTAGTGGAAACTTTTTAATTAACTCTGGGTTCATGTTTGTGCTGAAAAGCAGCCTGGGATATGTAGTTTATCACTGATATGTGATATGTATTGCTGCTGACATACAGAAAGGAAGCTGCAAGGAGATTGGCTGAGCAAGCAACAGCAGGTAAATAGTCGGTTAATATTGCTCTTCTGATGCTGCATGCTGATTGGGTATGAATCAAGGGCTTGTGTAGGCACCCCCTGGAGGTGTAAACATAATCATTAGAGGGATTTTTAGATATTAATACAAATAAAATAATTTATGAGATGTCCTGCATACACATAAGCTGCTTTTTGCCTAAGGATTGCAGAAATGTATTAATCATCTCACTTAGATGAGCCTTTAAGGGGTGGAGAAAAGCATATCTACTGGAGACTCTAATGCTTGTATACATGTTAAATGGAATTGTTGTTCTTCACATAGTAATCAATACATAAGCAAATTAAACCACATAATTATGGCCACTATGTTATTTTTTAACTAGTTTCATTAGCTTCTTGTTAAAATACCACTAACATCCATTTGTTGTTATTATCTTAGTCTAAATATACTAGTTTTCTAATAATTAACCACTGATTTAAATTACAGTATCTACTATCTCTGTCGAAATTGCAGACGGTCAATCTGTAATAATGTAGACTAAAGAAATATGTTTACTTTGATTAGAAAAGGCTAATACACAGTTAACCACCTCAATTGCTGTATTTTCAAAAACCTGGATCTGAATTTATCTTTCAAATGTAACCTGCCATTTCCTGTAATGCTTCTTGGAAGTGCTTCATGCTTCAGGACTTGATGGGATCTCACTTTCAAGTCAATACCACTGACTTAGCATTAACAATACTCATGCATCAAGTCTCAAGGGATACATAAGGACAGAGGTGAAATGTAAAACACAATGATGTACATTTTCGAAAGGAATCAATACATTGCACATTTAATAGCTTCTAGTGAGACTAAGGTTATAAGAACACAGTAATAACTTTGAACAAATTGAAAGCTCTAGCAAGTAAAATATGGATGACTTGGCATACACAGGAACATCAAAGCTAGTGGGACATACAACTGTATCCAAGGATAGCCTTGAGTATTATTGCAATACACAGTTATGTGGATAGTTGTAACATTACTTGATCACAAGTTTTTTATTTTTATGGAAACTATCAATTTCACCCACTTAGTATACTTTAAAATAATTAAAAGGACATGTAGAATTTTACAGCTTTTAAATAAGTTCCAAGTTAAATAAGCAAGTCTGTATTTTTTTTTAATTAAATATAATGCTGTGAGTGCTTACAAGACTGAGCGGGTTTACATACAATGTAAATGGTTGCATTCTACAATTTAAATAAACAAGATAGCAAGGTATTGTTTTTAGCAATAAGGAAATCTAATGAGAATAATTTTACTTTAAGAATTGCTTTTTCATAACTTTTCTATAATGCTGAGATCCTTAACTGGTCTCTTTTCGGTAGCTTGCAACTTAATAAGAGCTCTGAGGGTGGGCCCGAGTGTAGCAGTTGTTGCTGTTTGGCACGGATGTGAGCAAATCTTAATGACCATCATCAGAGTTATTCAGCAACAATTCTATTAAAGGATCCACCAAAAAACTAATAAGAGACTAACAGAGGAAGGACGTGCCTGATAACAGATAAGAAAATACAATTTTCACAATAAAAGTAAAATTTTTGGCATTAGGTTTTTCCTAACAAAAATGTGCTTATTTAGACTGATAAGATCTGCAACAATAGACGTGTTTGCTGTGTTCCTTTGGTTGACATATTGCCTAAAAACATATTATCTAGTTCTAGATTGTAGGCTAGATACGACTGTGAGTATAAAGTTGTATTATCACAAATCATTTGCATTCACTCTACTGTTCTATGTATTCTGGAGCTTAACTACCATGAACAGATTTATCAACAAGCTAGTTTGGAGTGATTCACTCACAGGTGGCATATAACCATCTAGTCAAGTGATTGGGATATATAACCTCTTTTTACACATTAATTATTGTGAATGTGCTTAGTGACATCTTCAAATGGGAGGAACATACAAGAAAGAGGCATCTGAGGAATCTTGCCCAGCAAACTCAGATACACATAAGACCATGTTTATAATAAAACCGTCAAAAAATGACAGCAATGAAAGTGTAAGTGAGCTAAGGGTGTTTGGTGTATATAATGTGGCTGATGTAGTAGCATCGTTCGTTTTCTATGTCGTGCGAGTTTTTCGTAATCTTCGTTTTCTATGTTGAGTTTTTCGTAATATCCGTAGCTGTTTGGTGGGCTTTTCCAGAATATCCGTAGGTGTTTGGTGGTGTTTTGCGTGTTTATGGTAGTGTTTTGCGTGTTTAGGGACCTTTAGCCTCGTTTTCGTTTTGTTCGGCGGCCATTTTTTCTCTTGCTTAGGTGATTTTCGGGTCTGTAAACTCCGAAATTTGTGCTTAAATGGAGGTGTAACTTCACTTGCAGAGGTCCTCGGTGCCCCCCCCTTGCTGTGAGTAACCTTTTTATGTGTTTGTTGTTTGTATTTCTTGTGTTTGTAATGTTTTTGGGGTTGCGCGGGTTGCGTCCTTGTTTTCTAATCTCGTAGGTGTTTTTATGCAAATACGTAGGTGTTTGGTGGTGTTTTGCGTCTTTAGCCTCGTTTTCATTTTTTTTGGGCGGCCATTTTTTCTCTTGCTTAGAGAATTTTTTAGTGTCTAAACTGCTTTAATTTCAGTTAAATTGAGGTGTAACTTTAGTTTTCGAGGTCCTGGATGCTCCCTCTTGCTGTAGGTAAGGTTTTTATGTATTTGTTGTGTGTATTTGTTGGATTTTTTATGTTTTGATGTGCGCGTGTTGCGGCCGTTTTTTTTGAGGTCGTAATGGGTCATAACGTGTTTGCGAGGGTCGTAGTTGCTGCCGAGGACCCCGAGGACTGTGACCCTCGCTTCGGAAATTTTGCTCGTATGCTCACAACTATATATGTGATGCTAAGGCTTAAACACACGTTCAATTCATGATCAGATGGAACTTACAGGATCAAGCTCTTTGAATTGTGAGCAGAAGCAGAAAAATAACAGGAGTCTGTTTTTTTTTTCTACCAATATGATGTATCTCTATGAATTGACACTATCCCTGGGTCCTGCAATGTCGGCCAGACTCCTAAGTATGATATATACTAATATATAATAATTATTATAAGTATTATTCTCACCTTGCCAGCCTCTTTGGACTTCCATGCATAGAGATTCTGAATGTAATCGGCTCTGCCCGACTGACCCTGGTCCTTCAGCTGATGATACTCTAGATCTAAAGCTTTCAGCTGCTGCTCTATACCTGGCCGTCCAGTGAATCCATGCAGTCTGCAGATGGCTAGGATTTCTTCATTTTTACCTGTAGCTTTTGCACTACTCAGTTCGGGGGCAACTTCTTCAGTCTGGAAGAAAAACATTAGAAAGGATAAATAGAAATCAGTAACATCATTTACTGTGTAAATCTAACTACCCAGTGTATATTAAGTACCAAAACATAATTTTAGTGATGTTATCTACATTAAGTCGCATTTAGATCAGACTATAAAAACAATCTTATTTTAAAAA
Source organism: Discoglossus pictus (assembly GCA_027410445.1). Lineage (NCBI taxonomy): Eukaryota > Metazoa > Chordata > Amphibia > Anura > Alytidae > Discoglossus > Discoglossus pictus. The sequence goes on from CM050165.1 coordinate 76,094,300, forward strand.
TATATATTTGTATTTTTATCTTATTAATTCACTACACTACTACTTGGGCTGGATACTGCTATGAATCCTTACAGCAAAAAGATGAATGGTTATGAAACATTTATTATTGAATGCTACTGTTGGTAAAAAAAACATTGGGCCCTATTAAATTCTAGCTCCGTAAGTGCAATGTGAAGCTTGCAGCGGCTGCGGGCTTGAAATGCCCCTGTGTTACTGTGCTATTAAATTAGAATGGGCTGCGAGTTACGAGTTTGTGACGCAGTTGTGGGCCGTAGTTCGGTTTTCGCTGGTGATCAATTAAGCAAACCCGTAGTTACGGGTTTAGATGGAGCCAATGGAAACAGAGATCATCATCATTGCGTCGCAGAAAAATGGAGGTTGGATTTAAAAGCCCTACGGGCTTTAATTAAAAGTTACGATCGGACCCACATTCCATTTATAATGTAATATTAATAAAGCCGCAAATATTATATTCTATTACATGCGGGTTACATTATATGTATTACCACACTGATTGCCGGGATCGATTGAACACATAAAATATACATGAAATTAAGTATTTTATTGGGCCAATTTGCGGGATTGAGAATGCTGTGCTATTAATTCTAAGACCTAACATCACTTTCATTTTTAATATTTGTACAGTAGTGTGTTTTTACTCACAGTACAAGTGCTACGTATTGGACTTTACCCCCCTTGCGAGTCCTCCCCAGCACTCGTAGGGCTTTTGGCTCCAATTGTGTGTTACGGGCTTGCTTGAGAGTGGCTTCTTGCAATTTAATAGCATCCTTGGAATTGTAGCTCTTACGGGCTTGAAGGATCAAAGAATTTGCGGCTGCGAAGTTCAACGTTGCTCATCCCGTAGGCTTTTTTCGCAGCTAACCCGCAGATCGGCAACGGCCTACATTACGGGGCTAATTTAATAGCTGTAGGCTTTACTTTCTACAATGCGAGCTACATTTTTAAACGTAGCACAAATTTATAACCTCTAATTATTTTTATATAGGTAATTATAGTGTGAGTATGCTATTATCTGTATTATGTGGATTTAGTACAAGAATATATGCCTCAAGTGAGAAAGTTGCAAAAAGGTTTCAACGTAGGAAACTCATGTTTAAAGAACTGTGCAATGAAAAAAATGTTTTTAAAACGTTGAGAATATTTAGGTAGGAAAAACCTAATTCAGCTAATTTTAATTAGAAAAATAACGAATGCCTCTGTTGAACCATGGATGGTTCGATCAAGCTTTAATGAAGTCTGTGTGAGAGAGGTGTTTACATTTCTGGAGAATAGGGCTTGCATTATGGATGCAAGCTGCCTATTTCTGGGCATGTGAATGAGAAGGGCTGGTGTCAAATTCAGTGATATCTAGTTATTTAATAAATCATTCACATCGCTCCCTCTTCTCTCCTCCCCCAATGTATGAGTGGTGGGGAGCAATATTACATATGTGACAGCAAACAAAATTGTGGAGAACGGAAATTCTTCATAAATATTATTGTAGACTTTACTGTTACAATTGATGAAAAATAGATATGTATCTGGTTATTAAAAACACACACACACACTTGGGCTCTGAAGTGCAAAGGGCTGATTTTAATTCTTTGCTCGCATAGTATAAGTTTCTCCACATAACACTCGACACGTTTCCATATAGCCTATCACCAGCTTCATCAGCATGTTTATTATTTATTAGCCCACATAGTGGCATTTAAGTATCTTTTAATAAAAATGTATAATAAAGGCTTGATTTTCTGCATTATGGGTGAGCAGTGTCAAATGCTCTGATTAAAAAAAAGTGTCAAATGCTCTGATTTTTTTGTTTATTTAAAAACTTGTGTATTAGGCAAAAAGCTCAACTTTCCCTCTGTTAGAGGGACAGCCAACATTTTCAGGGAAATCTTCCTCTCCTCATATTGTCCCAAATGTCCCACTTTTGAAGGAAATTAATGGCGGCCACACAAAATATTGACACTTTGGGCCCAATCTGGACATTTCCACTTAGGGGTGTACTCACTTTTGTTGCCAACGGTTTAGACATTAATGGCTGTGTGTTGAGTTATTTTGAGTGCACAGCAAATTTACATTGTTATATAGGCTGTACGCTTACTACTTTACATTGTAGCAGAGTGTCATTTCTTCAGAGTTGTCACATGAAAAGATATAATAAAATATTTACAAAAATGGGAGGGGTGTACTTACTTTTGCAAGATATTGTATATATATATATATATATATATATATACCGTATTTTTCGCCGTATAAGACGCACTTTTTCTTCCCCAAAACTGGGGGAGGAAAGTTGGTGCGTCTTATACGGCGAATATACATTTTCACACTGCCTCTGTCCTCTTGATCTCACCCCAGCGCTTCCTACCAGCATAGCGTCGGCCGGTGCGTCCTAGTGACGTCACACACGCAACGCTGCAGTACACGAGGAGTGCTTGTAGGAAGCGCTGGGGTGAGATCAAGATGGCAGAGATCAGAAGAAAGGTGAGGATCAGGAGGGTCAGGGAGGGTCAAGGGCTCCCAAATGCTGCAGTATATGTATGTATGTGTATGTATATGTGTGCATGTATGTGTATGTATGTATGTGTATGTATGTATGTGTGTGTATGTGTGCATGTATGTGTGTGTATGTATGTATATGTATGTATGTGTATCTATCTATATATATATATATATATATATATATGTATATTTATGTGTGTATGTGTATATATATATATATATATATATATATATGTATATTTATGTGTGTATGTATATGTATGTATGTGTATCTATATATATATATATATATATATATATATATATATATATATATATATTTGTGTGTAATGTAGATGTGTTTGATTCAGATTTTTTTTTTCTTGTTTTCCTCCTCTAAAAACTAGGTGCGTCTTATCTGCCGGTGCGTCTTATAGGGCGAAAAATACGGTATATATATATATATATATATATATATATATATATATATAGAGAGAGAGAGAGAGAGAGAGAGAGAGAGAGAGACTTAGTATACAGATGCACTTATTTTGAGAACTGATTTTAATTATTTGCCCGCATATTACTTGAATAAAAAATATTTTTATTATTATTGTTATACCAGTTATTATACTTACAAGCATCTATTTATTTTATTTTTGCTCAGAAATAGAAGTAAACACTACACAGTCAATAATCCAAACTATACACTGTGTTCTTCTCCATTTTTATACCCTAAATTTGAAGTCACATTCCAGATATGGAGAAGACTTTTAAAGGATGTAAAAAAAAACATATTGCAAGTGTGCGAGTGAGACGAGAGTTATTGTCTGCAAGGGATAGGAATTCAGATCAATAGAGAGGGACAATGAAGCAGTAAATAACTCCATCTAGGACACTTCTTATTAACAGGAATGAGAACTGCTGTGATTTACACCTTTCAGAAAGACTGGACACTAGGAACCAATGAAACAAAAAATCATAAATCTTTATTACCTTTCGCATTAAATACTATTCTTCCACAAAGCCATTAGATTGCTTACTAACTTCAATATATAATCATTTTCTCTGGTCTTTTGCTACAGAGTGGATTTTACAGAGCAACCAGTACAGTTGATAACAATGAATAGCAAACTTTTCAGAGCAAAAAAATGTTGAAATGCCATATCTATCTTGGACACCTAGCTAGACCCTTCTGAGGAATAAACAAAATGGAAAAATGACACATGATCAGCACCAACATAAAGAGATAAGAGTGTGTGGGACCCCATTAAGAAGAGGGAACTGAGGGCTACTGACTTGTTTGATGAGTATAACCAAACATGTGCGTAACAAATTCCAAAACAGGCATTATACAGTGCCTTGCAAAAATATTCACCCCCTTGACTTTTTACCTATTTTGTTACATTACAGCTTTAAGTTCAATGGTTTGTTAATCTGAATTTTATGTGATGGATCAGAACACAATAGTCTAAGTTGGTGAAGTGAAATGAGAAAAATGTATACATAAAACTATTTTTTAGAAATAGAAAACAGAAAATTGGCATGTATTCACCCCCTTTGTTATGAAGCCCATAAAAAGCTCTGGTGCAACCAATTATCTTCAGAAGTCACATAATTAGTGAAATGACATCCACCTGTGTGCAATTTAAGTATCACATGATCTGTCATTACATATACACACCTTTTTTGAAAGTCCCCAGAGGCTGCAACACCTAAGCAAGAGGCACCACTAACCAAACACTGACATGAAGACCAAGGAACTCTCCAAACAAGTAAGGGACAAGGTTGTTGAGAAGTACAAGCCAGGGTTAGGTTATAAAAAATATCCAAATCTTTGGTGATCCCCAGGAGCACCATCACATTTATCATAACCAAATGGAAAGAATATGACACAAAAGCAAACTTGCCAAGAGACGGCCGCCCACCAAAACTCACGGACCGGGCAAGGAGGGCATTAATCAGAGAGGCGGCACTGAGACCTAAGATAACCCTGAAGGAGCTGCAGAGTTCCACAGCAGAGACTGGAGTATCTGTACATAGGACGACAATAAGCCGAACGCTCTATAGAGTTGGGCTTTATGGTAGAGTGGCCAGAAGAAAGCCATTACTTTCAGCAAAAAACAAAATGGCACGTTTTGAGTTTGCGAAAAGGCATGTGGGAGACTCCCAAAATGTATGGAGGAAGGTGCTCTGGTCTGATGAGAACAAAATTTAACTTATCGGACATCAAAGAAAACGCTATGTCTGGCGCAAACCCAACATATCACATCACCCAAAGAACACCATCCCCACAGTGAAACATGGTGGTGGCAGCATCATGCGGTGGGGATGTTTATCAGCAGCCAGGACTGGGAAACTGGTCAGAGTTGAGGGAAAGATGGATGTTGCAAAATACAGGAATATTCTTGAGCAAAACCTGTACCACTCTGTGCTTGATTTGAGGCTAGGACGGAGGTTCACCTTCCAGCAGGACAATGACCCCAAACACACTGCTAAAGCAACACGCGAGTGGTTTAAGGAGAAACATGTAAATGTGTTGGAATGGCCTAGTCAAAGCCCAGGCCTCAAACCAATAGAAAATCTGTGGTCAGACTTAAAGATTGTTCTTCACAAGTGCAAACCATCCAACTTGAAGGAGCTGGAGCAGTTTTGTAAATAGGAATGGGCAAAAATCCCAGTGGTAAGATGTGGCAAGCTCATAGAGACTTCTGTAAAGCAACTTGGAGGTGTGATTGCTTCAAAAGGTGGCTCTACAAAGTATTGACTTTAGCACATTGACTTTTTCTGTTATTTTGTCCTATTAGTTGTTTGCTTCACAATAAAAAATACAAAAATCTTCAAAATTGTGGGCATGTTCTGTTAATTAAATTATGCAAATCCTCAGAAAATCCATGTTAATTCCAGGTTGTGAGGCAACAAAACATGAAAAATGCCAAAGGGGTGAATACTTTTGCAGGTCACTGTATCTGGGGACAACTTTTTCTTCATTTAAATTTGGATTTTTACATCTGATATCTAATTGAGGCTACTTTATTTTGTAATTCCAAACACTAACTCTAAGGAGAAGGTCCTCTTCTCCATTAAATTTATATTAAACATAAGTATAATAAATACAAAAAAATACTAAATAAATACATATGAATGAGGACACTCCAAATGGCGAGTGTAGAGAAATATTTGAAAAATTACTCAAAGAGAGAGAATAAGACACCCGATATTGCCACCAAGAATATCTCCTACTGGGCAAACAAATCTCTAGATCTAAAGACCACCGCTTAAATATTAACTTTTATTACACAAATTTAAAATAAAATATAAAATATGATTACGGTAATTAAAATAATACCAAAATAATATACCTTATATACTCGAGTATAAGCCGACCCAAACATAAGCCAAGGCACCCATTTTACCACAAAATACAAGCCGAGGGTGGGAAATGTGCTGCCCCCTGTGTCCCTCTTGTGCCCTCTGTGTCCCCCTCTCTCTCCGTGTCTCTTCTCCCCTCTCCCTTCCCTGTGTCTCTTCTCCCCTCTCGCTTCCCTGTGTCTCTTCCAACCTCTCCTTTCCCTGTGTCTCTTCCCCCCTCCCTTATCACCCTCCTCAACCTCCCTCCTCATCCTCAACCTCCCTTCTCATCCTCAACCCCCTCCTCAACCTCCCTCCTCATCCTCAACCTCCCTCCTCATCCTCAACCTCCCTCCTCAACCCCCCCATCCTCAATCCCCCTCCTCAACCCCCCCATCCTCATCCTCTCTCCTCAACCCCCCATGCTCAACCCCCATCTTCAATCCACCTCCTCAACCCCCCATCCTCAACCCCTTATCCTCAACCTAAACCCCCCTCCTTAACCTCAACCCCCCTCCTCAACCCCTCCTCCTCATCCTCAACCCCTTCCTCAACCCCCATCCTCAACCCCCTCCTCAAGCCGCCATCCTCATCCTCAACCACCCATCCTCAACCCCCTCCTCAACCCCCCATCCTCACCCTCAACCCCTGATCCTCAACCTCCCTCCTCAACCCCTCATCCTCATCCTCAACCTCCCTCCTCATCCTCAACCCCCTCCTCAACCTCCCTCCTCATCCTCAACCCCTCTCCTCAACCCCCATCCTCAACCCCCTCCTCAACCCCCCATCCTCAACCCCCCCATCCTCAACCCACCCATCCTCATCCTCAACCCCCCATCCTCAACCTCCCTCCTCAACCTCAACCCCCCTCAACCCCCCTCCTCAACCTCAACCCCCCTCAACCCCAACCCACCTCCTCAACCTCAACCCCCCCAACCTCCCCCCTCAACCCCAACCCCCCTACTCAACCCCCCTCCTCAATCCCCCCATCCTCAACCCCCTCCTCAACCTTCCTCCTCAACCCCCCCATCCTTATCCTCAACCCCCCATCCTCAACCTCCCTCCTCAACCTCAACCCCCCTCAACCCCAACCCACCTCCTCAACCTCAACCCCCCTCAACCTCCCCCCTCAACCTCAACCCCCTCCTCAACCCCCCTCCTCAATCCCCCATCCTCAACCCCCTCCTCAACCCACCCATCCTCATCCTCAACCCCCCATCCTCAACCTCCCTCCTCAACCTCAACCCCCCTCAACCTCCCTCCTCAACCTCACCCCCCTCAACCCCCCTCCTCAACCTCAACCCCCCTCAACCTCCCCCCTCAACCCCAACCCCCCTCCTCAACCCCCCTCCTCAATCCCCCCATCCTCAACCCCCTCCTCAACCTTCCTCCTCAACCCCCCATCCTCATCCTCAACCCCCCATCCTCATCCTTAACCACCCATCCTCAACCTCCCTCCTCAGCCTCAACCCCCCTCAACCTCCCTCCTCAACCTCAACCCCCCTCCTCAACCTCAACCCCCCTCAACCCCAACCCACCTCCTCAACCTCAACCCCCCTCAACCTCCCCCCTCAACCTCTCTCAACCCCAACCCCCCTCCTCAACCCCCCTCCTCAACCTAAACCCCCCTCAACCCACCTCCTCCACCTAACCCCCCCTAAAAACCTCCCCCCTCTCCCCTCACTTACCTGCTTGTGCTCCGGCCTCCGCTCCTTGACCCGGCGGGCATGTGACGTCACAAGCGTGCGCTGCGTCATTAGCATATACCGGGTGCCGGCACCCGGTATATGCTAATGACGCGGCACGCATGTGACGTCACATGCGCGCCGGTGCCGGGTCAAGGAGCGGAGGCCGGAGCTCAAGCAGGTAAATGACGGGAGAGGGGGAGGCATTTAGGGGGGTTTAGGTGGAGGAGGGTTGAGGGGGGTTTATGCTGAGGAGGGGGGTTTAGGTTGAGGAGGTTGAAAGATGAAGTTCCTCTTTATGTTCAGCTTTCTAGCAGAAGCCTGAAGGTTTTGTGCCAATATTGACTGGTATTTGGAACTGTTCATAATTCCCTCTATCTTAACTAAGGCCCCAGTTCCAGCTGAAGAAAAACAGCCCAAAAGCATGATATGCCACCACCATGCTTCACTGTGGGTATGGTGTTCTTTAGGTGATGTGCAGTGTTTTTGCGCCAAACATATCTTTTGGAATTATGGCCAAAAAGTTCAACCTTGGTTTCATCAGACCATAACACCTTTTCCCACATGCTTTTGGGAGACTTCAGATGTGTTTTTGCAAAATGTAGCCTGTCTTGGTTGTTTTTCTTCGTAAGAAAAGGCTTTCGTCTTGCTACTCTACCCCATAGCCCAGACATATGAAGTACTTGCCAGATATTCCTGCAGCTCCTTTAATGTTGCTGTAGGCCTCTTGGTAGCCTCCCAGACCAGTTTTCTTCTCGTCTTTCTTGGTAATGTCACTGTTGTGCCATATTTTCTCCACTTGATGATGACTGTCTTCACTGTGTTCCATGGTATATCTAATGCCTTGGAAAATTCTTTTGTACCCTTCTCCTGACTGATACCTTTTAACAATGAGATCCCTCTGATGCTTTGGAAGCTCTCTGTGGACCATGGCTTTTGCTGTGGGATGCGACTAAGAAAATTTCAGGAAAGACCAACTAGAGCAGCTGAACTTTATTTGGGGTTAATCAGGCACTTTAAATTATGGCAGGTGTATGCTGACTGCTATTTAACACGATTTGGAATGTGATTGCTTAATTCTGAACACAGCTACATCCCCAGTTATAAGAGGGTGTGCAGACTTATGCAATCACATTATTTTTATTTTATTTTTTCTTCCCTCCACCTAAAAGATTTCAGGTTGTTTTTCAATTGAGTTGTACAGTTTATAGGTCACATTAAAGGTGGAAAAAGTTCTGAAATGATTTATCTTTGTCTCATTTGTTTACAGCACATAAACCTGACATTTTAACAGGGGTGTGTAGACTTTTTATATGCACTGCATATATATATATATATATATATATATATTTATATATAATGTATGCCTAATCAAATCTTTCTATTTTTTGTGTTAACTATTCATTTATTTAATCTGATGAAGATTTGTCGCCCCCCCATTATTTATATGCCCCTGCTCTGTATGCATTTCCAAGACAGATTATGACTATGTAATACAGAAAAATCTGATTCAAATGTACACAGGCCAGGGAGACTTGTCACTGCTAGCCAATAAGCAGTAATATGCTGTAACATAACAGTTTGCAAATGATACCTAAATACAACAGTGTATTCTGTGCACAGAGTGGCACAGGGTGGCACTTGCTTTTAATTTAGAGGACAATATCACTTTTGCAATATTTAATACATGCAGTTTGAATGTTTGTAAAATGAGCTCTGTTTCCATTCAATGTGGCGTATGATACTTGTTATGGACTGACTTTAGTCTAAGTAGATAAAGCGTAGCAAATTGTGGGTAAATTAGACCTAGGCTAAAGCCACACGGCGTTGCAGTCTTTTTCAAACAGTATAGTTTTTTGGAATTCCCACATATTGCTGAGTATGGCCCTCAATCAATTGCAATTTGGCCAATTGAATAGGGGTCTAAATAAGCACATAACATTTTTTTAAAGAAGTTTTTACTTAGTAAACATCTATCCAAAAGCAAGGTTTTCACTAACGAAAAACTTATTTAAAAAAAATATGTTATGTGCTTATTTAGAGCACTATTCAATTGGCCAAATCGCAATTGAATGAGGGCCTATGAAAGCAAGCTATCAATAGGTAAAAAATGCAAATGAATCAAATAAGTCATTGCAGACTTGGAACTGATTATGAATTAACACATTTCTATTCAGTAGTTACGGTAATAAGAAAATCTAGTTAATTGTTGTTGATTATGCTTTGTGTTAAAATATGTAGAGTATATTAGTATTCTTGGTAGTTAGAGTGCCATGGGGGACCATAGGGACCCCCATGGTAGGGGGTTAATGTTAGGTTTCTAAGAACCCTCATGGTTATACTCACAGGTCCCATGTTACCGTACTATGGTTTTGTATGTTTTTTTTTTATTTAAACAAGATGATATTTAACTATTAATATACAAATATACTGCTATATAACATCTAGCAGCGTATATTGTATGCTAATGAATGAATATTGGCAAAATAATTGTATTTATGTATAAAACATACTGCTAACATGGGGATAAATCATGTGATTATCTGCATCACAAGTAGTAAAATGCAGGATTAGGGTTTAGAAAATTCAGAGAACTTGGGTTTTCATTGTAGATGCTGTTTACACGCCCATAATACACCTCATTCACTATAACTCGCAATGAGCGAGCTATAACAGGGGAAAAAGGAGTTTAGAAAATTGGACAATGAGCTGAGAAGCTGGATCACAGGTTAACATGAGCTACATCGGACACGTTGGACCTGCGATCCATTAGTAAAGTCCACTCGGTTTACCAAATGTCACATGTAAAACACAATTATCCTCATCCAGCCAGCATTACCTCGCTGATTCGCTATAGAGCTCTTTCAGCTCTAATGCCCCATCAAAGTTATAAATCTTGCAATAGTGCGGTTTTGAATCCCTTTAAATCCCGGCTTAGTGCTCGCAGATTCGCCATAGCGCTGTTTCAGCTCTATGACGCTACGGAATATGTTGGCGCGTTATAAATAAAGGATAATAAATAATAATAATATGACGTTAAAATGCCGTTTAGCACTGTTTCACAAAGCACTCCAGCATGCAGCAACGCATGTGCATCGCTAAACGGGATATTTCTATACTAATCATGCTTAGCTTGCATACTAAAACTGACAGTGGGGCTAAGCTTTTTTGCTACTTTTAAAACTACCAGCCATTGTAGAATTTTATGACAAAGCAAACAATGTATTAATTTCAGGGGAAGCCTCTATGATTTCACTACAAACAAACATGAGTCGAACTCCATGATTCTGAATATAAATCCTGAAGACCGTAGAAACCAGATATAGCCCTGGAACTGAACAAATCCTGTTATTTCATTCAACTGACATGTAGACAAGCTCCTAGATTAAACAAGTATTTATCCTGAGGTAAATCTTAACAGGGTATCTGTTATTTTAAAAACTCTTTAATCAGAAAGCACAGAAGAGTATTCACAGGGTCTGGATTATATTTCTGGCACTAACCATGTTTGATGCTGTTCATCTGGTTTACTCTTGAGTTTTGCTTTTCAAATAGTTTATGAGGGGAAAGTACTACACTGTATATTTTTGTATTTCATTTATGTTGACTGGAACAACAATTCAAAATGACTAAAAAGGTCAGCAAAAGTATCACAATTCCCCAAAGTAAAGCAATCCTTATAGGAAGAAATATATGACAAAATGTTGGTATTCAGCATTTGCTCAAAGTGAAATACTTATTGTATTTTCATTTGTAAAGCAGACTCTACACATGTAGATGATTTTATTAAAGGCATATTTAAGTTTCATGGATTATGAATGCATCAGATAGAGGAGAATCAGTAGTGTATAAAAATGTTTTCATAAAAAAAATAAAAAATAATAATTATTAAACTTAACCTAAAGTTTGCTAAATATCTTGAACGACGCGGAGGCTGCACAGGCTCCCTGGGTCAGCCTGTAGCGTCACGTGACCCAGTGGAGCCTGTGAGGCTATTAGCCAATCAGGAGCGTCGGGGGGCGTGTCGGAAGCCCGTTTCGCGCCATTGAACACAGCAGCGCGGTCTCCCGACTGGATGGACGGAGGTCTGAGGTCCTGCAGCTAAAACTAAAGTAGGAAGGTTTAATTACTGAGATTTCACCCCAGCTTACCAGCATATAAAGGGATATCACTGTGAGGCTATCTTTGTCCGTTTTTGTGTTTTTCCTCCTCCGTTTTTGTGTGTGTGTGTGTCCTTGTCTCCCTGTGAGTGTGCTGTGTCTGTGTGTGTTCCTGTGTCTGTGTGTGCCTGTATTTCTGCTTGTTGTTCCCCCTGTTTGTTCCCCTGTTAGCATTTACTATGGATCCAGAAGGCTTAGAGGCCTTACTGGCTGAGGTTAGGACCCGTGCCTTAAGCCAAGGGGTCAGGTGGGTGCAGGACAGGCTGGGACCTCCCATGCCTTCTGCGCTTGGAGCTCAGCACATTGTACAGGAACAGCCTGCGGTGGCTGGTGTCCTAGCCAATTCTGATGCCTCCAGGGAAATTTTTTCCCATCCCACCACTGTAGGGCTGCCAGACCCACGTCCATCGGGTAGCAGAGACACCAGAGATGGGGGGGTTACAGGTCAGGGCGGCCGGGACCCCATACCCCCCAGGCAGGCGAGCGCCAGGATCACGGGCGGTGGGGGTGAGGGCCTAGCACTCCGGCCACCACCTGCCAACTTGCCTAAACTTCCTAGGCCGCTACAAAGGTCGCGAAACACCCCTCTAACACCCCGTAAGGGGGGTGCAGGGGGTAAGAGAAAAGCCGGGAGTCCTAAAAAGGCTCCTACAGGCCCTCACGGTGCCAAGCAGACGGTCCCTGGGGTTTCCCTCATTAACAGTGCTTCTGGTACTTTACAGGGACGCCCAGCTGGCAGTGAGAGGAGCATGGCGACGACGAGAGAGAGAAGAGACAGGGTCATCAGAGAGATGAATAGCCAAGACAGCATGGTCATGATTGATGACATGCCTGTGACAGCGGCAGTGGCGAGGCTAGGACGCCCCACTCGAGCTAAGAAGGCTACGAGCAGGTACAGTCCGCTGCTATTTACGCACACAACGCTAAGGCGTAGCAGAGTAGAGACTGAGGGCGATACGGTTAGGCCACAGCGCAAAGGGTCTAAGACTGACCAACAGCTGGATATTCCAACGCCCGCGGAAGTCTCAGGGGACCCCCTACACGGAGCGGCGGAGGCAGTGCTAGCCTACTCCAGCCGCGCAAGCTTAGCTGACCAGGACCCTTCCTCAGACGAGGAAAGGGCGGTATGGGCGCGGGCATGCAGGTCGCGGAGAGCTAGTGACTGTTCTTCTTGTACCCACAGATTCAGAAGGAAATCCAGGTCTAGAAGCAGAAGATCTTGTCGGTACAGCTGTGCTTGCACGGGATCTGAGAGGAGAAGCCCGCGGAGGGCCAGACGGTCAGAGTCCCCGGAGCGTCAGGAGAGACGCGGGGATACTCCGTTGGCCGTATCTACTCCAAAGCTTCCAGAAGCAGGTGAGCGCTCAGAATTGAGCTGCGCAGCAGACAAGGGTGGTTTTATTGGGTCATTAAAGACTCTATTAGCTGCGCATAACATTGAGGTTAGCGAGCGCGAAATGGGAGCTTGGATAGGGGGGCTAGCAAAGGGTGCATGGTCCCAGCCAGCAGCGGTAGTGGCGCCAGCGAGCGCGAGCGAGGCGCCAGCGGTAGGCAACGCAATAGCAGCAGTTGGGAATAACACTGTGGGAGTTACCGACGCAGCCATGAGGCCTATAGTCCTCTGCTCGTTGGATAATTTAGGTGCACACCTTCCACAGGATGTAAAGGAAAAGATCTGGAGGAGGGAATTTATAGAGTTGTTTTCCCTTCTCCCTATGTCTAGGCAAACAGACCTGGCCGAGAGGGGCCCCAGGGAGGGGAAATCCTTTGCTAGGCTACCCAGGACGTTTGATACCTGGCTGCAAGCATTTTCTATTTGGGCTTGCGTACTGTGTGAGCGGCACCCTGAACAGAGTTCGGGATTGTTCGTTTACATAGACGAAATTCGGAATGCTCACAAGGTTTATGGGGGTACGGCCTGGTGGCGGTACGATGAGGAATTCCGGCAATACTTGGCCTCAAGGCCAAGTATGGCGTGGAGCGACAAAGCGGTGGCGTATTGGCTAAACATCATGACACCCATGAGAGTCACGACGCCCTTTCGGAGCGGGGCCGGTGGAGCTAAGGGCCCCACCCACGCCTTAGGAGCAGGTCTTAAGACCTGTTTTTCGTACAACGAGGGGGTCTGCAGATGGGCACCTAACTGCAGGTTTAAGCATGCATGCTCAAACTGCGGAGGTGAACACCCCCTGTCTAGATGCGGTAGACCCAAAGAGGGAGGCAAAGGCGAACCTCCTGCAAAGGGGCAGGACGCCCATACGCCTCCCCGCCATGCTGCCGTGGCTAAAGCGCTACGGTAAATTTGCAGGCACCGCCGAAGCGGCGCGCCTGTTGGAGGACGGGTTCCGAGAAGGATTCCGGATTCCATGTGGGGTCGACATTCAAGGTTTTCTTGTCCCAAACCTGAAGTCGGCTAGGGATTTCCCAGGGGTAGCCAAAGCTAAGGTGCTTAATGAGGTAAAATTGGGGAGGATGGCTGGGCCATTTGCAGCCCCGCCCATCCAGGGTTTAGTTGTGTCTCCACTTGGGGTGGTCCCCAAGAAGGAGAAGGGTAAATTTAGATTGATCCAGCATCTCTCCTACCCCAGAGGTCGTTCGGTAAACGATGGCATATCAAAAGACCAGGCTACTGTGTCTTACGAGTCATTTGACCGGGCGGTCGATCTGGTGAGGAGGGAGGGCCAGGGGGCCCTTATGGCAAAAGTGGACATCGAGGCAGCATTCAGATTGCTCCCCGTACACCCGTCAAGCCATCGGTTGCTGGGGTGCTTCGTAGACGGAAGTTACTTCGTCGACTTATGTTTACCCATGGGATGCTCGATATCCTGTGCTTACTTCGAGGCCTTCAGCAAATTTTTACAATGGGTTGTGAGCATCGAGGCGGGGTACAAGAGTGTTACCCATTACCTGGATGACTTCCTTTTTGTTGGCCCAGCGAGAAACGACGCTTGCCGTTTCATGCTGGAGGTGTTCACCGAAATCTGTACAGAATTCGGGGTACCACTGGCCCATGACAAGACGGAGGGCCCTACGGAACAATTGACTTTTCTAGGGATTCGGATTGACTCCTGCAAAATGGAGTACAGTCTTCCCTTAAAGAAGGTGGAGGACATGCAAGCCGAGATTACGGCGCTACGGGGCGCACGGAGGGTGACCATGCGGCGGCTGCAATCAATATTGGGGAAGTTGAATTTCGCGTGCAGAATTATCCCCATGGGGCGGATATTCTGTAGACGGATGTCGCTGGCTACGGTAGGGATTGCGAAGCCGCATCATTTCCTAACAGTCTCTAGGGCCATGCGTGACGATGCAGGGGTATGGGCGATGTTCCTTGCAGATTTTAACGGGCGGGTGGTCCTTCAAAAGGAGGGCACCACCAGCGCAGAGCTAGACCTTCACACCGATGGTTCTGGACCGATCGGTTGTGGGGCGTATCTCCAAGGGAGATGGTGCGCTGCGGCATGGCCGGAGGAATGGGACGAGGCGGGTTTACTGCTGAACCCTACATTCCTGGAGCTGTTTCCTATGGTGGTAGCAGTGCACTTATGGGGTCCTTGTTTCAGGGACAGGCGAGTCATTTTCCATTCGGGTAATAAGGGGTTGGTTGAAGCCGTGAACAACATCATGGCGGCATCCGTACCAGTGATTAGATTGCTCAGGCATCTTGTGCTATGTTGCCTTCGCTTGAACATATGCTTTCAAGCAAGACACGTGACAAATGTGGATAACGGAATTGCTTACGCCCTCTCTCGGTTTCAGGAGGATCGCTTCAGGGCGCTGGCTCCTCGTGCGAACGCCCTGGGGGAGCACATCCCCGAGGAGCTCTGGGAGATTGGAGCTGTCAGGTAACGAGACTCGTGAGACAGTCTGTTGCCCCAGCGACGTGGAACGCTTATAGACGCGTGTGGGCAAAATGGGATAGTCTAGTGGCACTGGCAGGTGGTGCCACGACGGAGGACAAGAGCGTAGGGATCCTGCTTTGGTACCTGCTGCGGTGCGCCGAGCAAGGCGAATCAAAACCCGTAGTAGAGAGACAGGTCACGGCGCTTGCTTTTATGTTTAAGCTTGCTGGGCAGAGGGACCTTACTAAGGAGTTTCTAGCGCGCAAGGTGGTGCGCGGAATGTTCAGCGGTGCGCAAAGGCCAGATAGTAGGCGGCCAATAACATTTGCGCTGTTGCTGAGATTGGCTCAGGAATTGGTGGTGGTTTGCAGGGACCCTTTTGAATCTCTACTTTTCCGAACGGCTTTTTCCCTGGCGTTCTTCGGAGCGTTTAGGATAGGGGAGTTAGTCGCGAACAGTAGACACGGTTCGGGGGGTCTGCAATGGGTGGATACCTGCCTCAGGGAAGGTACGGTGGTATTGTGGTTGCGGAGGTCAAAGACCGACCAAGTGGGTAAAGGAAGAGAAGTGGTTCTGCATCAGGTTGGCACAGAGTGTTGCCCATATGCATGTGTAGTGGAGTACCTTAAGCAGCGACCGGTGGGACGGTGTTCGCTGCTGGTCCACGCCGATGGAACGGCACTGTCTATGTATCAGTTTAAAAGAGTTTTAAAAAGCGCACTGCATCGGCTCGGTTTCAAGCAGTCCGACTTTGGGACACACTCCTTTCGGATTGGAGCTGCCACTGAAGCGGCTAGGTTGGGGTTGCCCGACGCGGCAGTAAAGCGCATCGGGAGGTGGGACTCAGACCGTTTTCGTTCCTATGTACGGCCAAATGCAGTGGTTTAATGGTGTTGCTTTCTACTTTCAGGGGAACAGAAGCAACTATGGATTGTGGGCCATTCATACGTGTACTGGGCCCATAGGTTAGCCGCAGTTACCGAAGAAAAGGCACAACTGGGTTTTCCTGTTACGGACTTACGCGTAAGGTGGTGTGGCATTCGGGGTCTGCGATGGGCGCAGCTCGACGGTCTCTTGGAAACGTACGCGCAGCGTTACGGTCAGCCCAGTGTTATAATTCTTCATGCCGGCGGGAACGATTTGGGGACAGTTCCCATGAGACGAATGCTAAAGGTGATGAGACGAGACATCGAGAAATGGGTGAAGAAGTTCCCTGGCACGTTCCTTATCTGGTCTGAGATGATTAAGAGAAGATCATGGCGTAACGCGCGCGACCCAGTATGCTTAGATAAGGCTAGACAGAAGATAAACCAGCAGATTGCGAGCTTTGTGAGAAAACAAGGTTTCTCTGCCATCCGGTATAAAGATTTCGAACCGGTCGGCGCAGATGATTTTTTTGCAAAGGATAAGGTTCATCTTACGGAAATAGGGTATGAGTTGATGATGTTCGAGTTTAGGGAGAGTGTTTTGCGGGCCTTGGCTTTAATGTCTAGCAGGGGGGGATCGCAGCCTCGGGAGGTGTCCCTCGCATGCTCCGTGGCGGGAGGTGAGTTGCCCGGCCCACTGGCCTAAGGGGGCGATGGCCCCACCTCACAGGGCGTGCTTAAAGATAAGCATTGGGGCTTTGGGCAGGGCTCAAAGCGTGAGGTCACTGTTCGTGGCCGGGCTCCTCCCCCGGAAGGAAAGGACTAAATTAGTCATCTAAATAAGTTACGGTTGTTTGTTTACATTGTGTCAAAATAAAGCTGTGGCCCGTTGTTTCTCCCAACTCAAGTTGTCGTGTCAGTTATTCCATCAACTAGCCTAAATGGATCATGCATGGGTCATGAACGACGCGGAGGCTGCACAGGCTCCCTGGGTCAGCCTGTAGCGTCACGTGACCCAGTGGAGCCTGTGAGCCTATTAGCCAATCAGGAGCGTCGGGGGGCGTGTCGGAAGCCCGTTTCGCGCCATTGAACACAGCAGCGCGGTCTCCCGACTGGAATCCCACCCACCCACCCTGTATTTTGTTGTTAACAGATGTTATGGTTTATTCTTTAAAAAAAAAAAAAAGAAAGTATATATAATATATATAATATAAATAAGAAATATTGAAATTAATATATAATTTTGGTTAAAGAATTCGGAGAAGTGGCTATTGTATGTTGTGTATTCTTAATTTATGTCTGTGCGGCGGGAGGTGAGTTGCCCGGCCCACTGGCCTAAGGGGGCGATGGCCCCACCTCACAGGGCGTGCTTAAAGATAAGCATTGGGGCTTTGGGCAGGGCTCAAAGCGTGAGGTCACTGTTCGTGGCCGGGCTCCTCCCCCGGAAGGAAAGGACTAAATTAGTCATCTAAATAAGTTACGGTTGTTTGTTTACATTGTGTCAAAATAAAGCTGTTTCTCCCAACTCAAGTTGTCGTGTCAGTTATTCCATCAACTAGCCTAAATGGATCATGCATGGGTCATGCATTTGTAAGCAATTGATTTTGAGAGTCAACACCCCTGGAAATTCATAATTTGTTGGCCAATCACAGGAAGCTACTGCAATATTTTGATCTGTGATGGCAGTTTGTGTAGCAAGGCATTATGGAATGTGTAGTCCTCTGCACAAGGAAGCAATCAGGAGATCAGACATTGCTATGTGGTTTTCTAAATTGTGTTGCTGTTTGTTTGAAGGTTAGTAAAGGGTTAAAAACTGTATCCAAATGTAGTGTTTCTATTGGTAGGTACCAGGTGCCTATGTAAGCAGCTCTTGGGGTATGGAAAATAAATTTTAAACTAGCGACTTGTCCGTCAAAAATTACAGCAATAAAATTTGAAGGCTGGCAATTCTGTTTGCCACACAATGCAAGGTTCTCTCCCCTCTAACTTTCGAGCCTCTCCCATCGTCTATTTTACGAGCCTCCCCATGAGTGCCTTCGGTGCTCATCGCGAGCCCCGTAATGAGCGGCTTCGCTGCTCATTGCAGGCCTTGGCCAATCCATCACTTTCATGCCTTGCCTTTAGCGCTCATTGCAAGCCTCTCCCCCCTCTACTTTACGGGCCTCAATGATCGCTCATTGCAGGCGTCGTCCAACCCGCCACTTTCGTGCCTCGCGCTGAGCGACTTCGGCATGCATTGTGAGCCTCTCCAGACTCTCTGACCCCTTTGTCTGTTTCCCCCCTCTCCCTTCCATGTGTCTGTTTCACCCTCTCTCATTCCCGCTGTCTTTTTGTCCTCTTTCCCTGCCATTTGTTTTTTTCCC
Organism: Discoglossus pictus; assembly: GCA_027410445.1. Taxonomy (NCBI): domain Eukaryota; kingdom Metazoa; phylum Chordata; class Amphibia; order Anura; family Alytidae; genus Discoglossus; species Discoglossus pictus. The sequence continues at coordinate 76,113,054 of CM050165.1, forward strand.
CTTATTTCCCTCCCCTGTGTCTCTTTCTCTCCCTCTCTCACCCCTGTGTCTATTTGCACCCTCTCCCCCCTCTGCCCCCCCTGTGTCTTTCTCCTCCCTCTTCAAGTCTTGCGTGCCTCGCGATAAGCGTCAATCACGCTTTTAACAAAGTCTTGCGGGTCTGGTGATGAGCGCCTAAGCCCTACGAGCTTTGGCCTCGTTGTGAGCCTTATTTTTTTTTTTTTATTACAGCTTTACGGCCGCCATATGTTTCCTCGCTTAGCCGATTTCAGACCTCCCAAAAACATCAAATTAGCTTGCAACCTCACTTACAAGCACCCTGCCTCTCCCCCTGTGCTGTGTGTGAGGTTGTAAGTAATTTTTTTTAATTAATTGGCGTCTTTTGGCGGTCCTCTGACGGTTTTCAAATGTTCAAATGTTCTGGGCGTTAAAGCCGTAATTTTTTCAAAGTCTTGCGTGCCTCGCGATGAGCGCCAAAGGTCTACGGCCATTGCCGCTGATTGCAGGCATCGCCATGAGCGCCTTTGGCACTCATGTCAAGCCTTTTTTAAAGTCTTGCGTGCCTCACGATGAGCGCTCATTGACAGCCTTTTTCAAAGTCTTGAAGGTCTTCGGTGCTCACTATAGACTCCATCAAACCCGTAACTTTCGGGCCTCGCGATGAGCGCCTTTGGTGCTCATTGCACATGCACAACCCGTAACTTATAACATCGGGTTACCAACAAACTCGCAATTATGACAACTATATATGTGATAAAATAAATCTGTGTATGTATAGAATGACTCAATGTAATGTGTCTGTCTGATATAAGTAGAATGTGTTATATTAGAAAAAGGTAAAAACAGGGAAACTTATATATACTTTTAACTGTTTTAAAAGGATCACTGCAGTTCAAGAAAAAAAGATTTTTGTTTGTCAGGTATGGACCAAACCAACAACATTACCCGCTGTGCAATCCATGGACATAATATTTGGGAAAACCTGCATTTTTGAGGACGCTGTTTACATGTATAGGAAGCCATTTTGTATTTGTTACAACACTTCTACAGAGCTGAATCATAATGGTGTGTTTTTTGGTAATCAGTGGAGAGAGATGTGGGGATGGAGAACAGGGAGCCTTAAGATAATTGGATATCATTGAAATAGATCCCACACCTCTTCCCCCTACCTGCCTCAGAAGCAGACTCCTTGCTTCAGGAAATGCAACCATATCTCTCCAGAAATATAAATGCCCTCTTACACACAAATCTTCTACATAAGTATCATGGACTTTCTCAGGGCCTAGCAGAGACATCAACATTTATTTTTTCTAATAAAAAATTGGCTGTATGGCTTTTTTCCCTACTTAATTATGGTCTTATTTAGACTCAAAGTTTTCAAAGAAATATTTTGTTTTCCATTATTCAGTCTCCCTTTAATCTCACAAGAGCAATTAGTCACCAGTTTTGTTGCTAGTTCAATGGTGCATTACATAAGACATACATTTTAATTTTCTCTTGTATTTCTCAACTTTCTTTTTCCTGTGAGCCCCTTTTGATATCTTTCAAGCAAGGTGGCTATCCCCTGGGGTCCCGGCTTTGCAGTCATCCCCCAATACACTCTTACATTTCCCTTTCTTCAGTTCTCCTCTAACATCTCCCATATCACTATATTTTCTCAAAGTATCAGATGGATTATCAATGGCAGTGCAATTATGCTCATAATCGTCAGCATGTATATATTAATTGTTTTAACTTTTAAACTGAATAATTGCCAAACGCTAATTTAACACAAAAAGCCTGAGTTCTGCAGAAACACCTCATGCAAATCACTCAAACATGTTATGAATATCTCATTCTTCATATATTTTTGTCCGCAGTTTCTTCTGTTGAATTATACAAATGATTACTCCCAAACTTATCTACATTTTAATTCACTGAATATGAATCAGCAGAAAAAAATACCATTTTCAGAATATCACAACAGATATGCCGCATATTTTTGTGTATATTTGTGTGGGCTTTGTAATTATATTTAGGATCGTTACTTACCTTTTTCTTTAATCCATATATTTCTGCTGCATAGTAATGTTCTTCCAGCACCATGCCAAGTTGGAAATGGAAGTTCGGGTCTCTTGGTTTGTGCTTAATAGCTGATGCATACAATATTGTGGCCTGATGAAGAGCATCTAAGGGTGACATTCCTTCACTGTAATGGGGCATAATACCTGTAAAATTAAACATATATAGTGTTTGGGTTCTCTGCAATTCTAAGCAAACAAATGTTTGTAATTGCAAAAAAAAATAGCATTTTTTCTGGAAAGTAGATAACAAATCAGATGCCGCATCACAACTGTTTATGATCTGTACTTCTTTCAAAATAGTACCTGGCATCATGTACCATACATTAAAAACGCTAATTACAGAATGCCACTCAATTCTGAGCAAAAGCAGCTGCTGTACATATAAGAACCATCTCTACCAAGCTTGTTACATGTTTACATAAATGTGGCCGATTCAGCCAATCACAAGCTGTGCAGCCAGCGTATTAAATTCAATATAGACATAATTAATTATGTTTCATCTTCATCTATCTCATACAGTCACTCTCTTTCATATCTTATAATATAAAGAACAGTGTCTATCACACATGACAACACTGCTATGCGTAGGCACTCAGTAGCCCCACCCCCACAATATATATATTGTATGAAGCCACGCCCATACATTGATATAGATCTGCCCACAATGTCTAACAGAGTGAGAGGGGAAAGAAGAAAAAAAAAAAAAGGAGAGCAAAGACATGAAAGGAGAGAGAGAAGGGAGGGGAGCGAGGAAGGAGAGTGGAGAAGAGAGAGAGAGGGGGAAAGGAGAGAGAAAAGAGAGCAAAGACAGAAAGGGAGAGAGAGAAGTGTGAGTAGAGAGGAAATTAGAGTGGAGAAAAGAGAGGTGGGAAAGGAAAAATGAGAAGGGAGAGCAAAGACAGAAAAGAGGGAGAGAAGGGAGAATAGAGAGAAAGGCAGATAAGGGAGAATAGAGAGAAAGGGAGGGAGAGAAGGAGAGCAAATATAGGAATGAGAGAGAAAGGAGAGAAGAGAGAAAAGCAGAGGGAGAAGAGAGAGATGAGGAAAGGAGAGGGAGAAAGATGAGGAAAGGAGAGGAGGAAATGAGAGTAAAGACAGAAAAGGAGAGGGAGAGGAGAGAGGACAGTAGAGAGAGAAAGGAGAGGAAGAAGAAAGGAGAGAGTTAGGGGAGAGGAAAGGGGAGAAGAGAGAGAAACAAGTGTGATAGTGGAAAGTAAGAGAGAGACAAGGGGAGGGGAGAGGAGATATGGGAGAGAAAGAGAGAATAAAGTAAAAAAAATAAGAAAAAAAAATAAGAAAACAAGAAGAAAACAAATAAAAGAATATAAAGATTGTATTGAATTATATTTTCACATTCCAATTAATGTTCTGTCAATTAAAGTTTCTATTTTGCAGCTTGATTCCCAATGAAATTGACTCATACCGTCATTTATGATGGGTAAATAAGGTTTAGTTAAATTATATCCTTTCTCAGTGTTTTCTTTGCTATGTAAGCTACAGAACCTAGTTTGCCCCGGTAAACATAAATATATAAAAATAACAAGGAAATTGCCCGTCAAAAATGACGGGAATTAAATTGTAAAGCTAGCAATGCTGGTTGGCATACAATGTGAGGCTTTTTGTCCCTCGTGCCTGGCGTGGTTAGTGTAAGTGTTACTGTTTTCGTTGTGTATTTTCTAAGTTCTGCGTGCCTGGCGTTGTAAAGCTTTATTTTCATCCTTTTTCAGAATTTTTACGTTTTTCGTCTGCTATTTTTTCCCTCGCTTAGCTGATTTTCGAGTTACGGAAAATGGAAAATATGGCTCCAATTTGTTTGCAACTTCACTCCTAGGCTTCCTGGCTCTCCCCCTGTGTGTGTTATTATTTGTTTTCTAGTTACGTGTTTGAACGAACTGCGTGCTTCAACTGTTTGCTTCGCTTTGCGAGGCTCACAGTGCAATGAGCGCCTTAGGTGCTCATTGCAGTCTAAGGGCCTCATTCAAATGTGATTTGGCTAACTGAATAGGGCTCTATATAAGCACAGATCATATTTCTTTTACAGAAGTTTTTAGTTAGTGAAGACCTTGCTTTTTATTCGAAGTTCACTAACTAAAAACTTCTTTAAAAAAATGTGCTATGTGCTTATATAGAGCCCTATTCACTTGGCAAAATCGCATTTGAATGAGGCCCTAAGTCCCGCGTGCCTCAACTGCTCGCCTCGCGAATGAGCACCTTCGGCGCTCATTGCAGTCTAAGTCCTGCATGCCTCAAGTGCTTGCCTCGCTTTGTGAGGTTCACAGTGCAATGAGTGCCTATGGTGCTCATTGCAGCTAAGTCGTGCGTTTGTCAATGGCTCGCCTCGCTTTGCGAGGCTCGCAGTTGATTGTGATGGCCGCAAGTGTGTGACCAACATCACAAACGTCACCTACACTGACAACTATATATGTGATTGGATGTAAACAAAAAATTTAGTGTAGATCTGAACTCCAATGTTATGTGGACAGTGTTAATAATAATAATAATAATAATAATAATAATAATAATAATAATAATTGACTACCCCTGTTCTAACTGTACTACTTTTAGAGCCTCATTCAAATGCGATTTGGCCAATTGAATAGGGCTCTATATAAGCACATAGCATATTTTTTTTACAGAAGTTTTTAGTTAGTGAAGACTTTGCTTTTGGATAGAAGATAACTAACTAAAAATATCTGTAAAAAAAATATGCTATGTGCTTATATAGAGCCCTATTCAATTGGCCAAATCGCATTTGAATGAGGCCCTTAGGCTGCATTCAATATAATCATTTGGCTTGAGCAGCGACAAATTATAAGGTTCCTAGAGCAATGCGTTCTTATTTTCAAAACTGTCTTTGCTTACAGTCAGGTCCATAAATATTGGGACATCAACATATTTCTAATCTCTTGGCTCTATACACCACCACAATGGATTTGAAATAAAACGAACAAGATGTGCTTTAACTGCAGACTTTCAGCTTTAATTTGAGGGTATTTACATTCAAATCAGGTGAACGGTGTAGGAATTACAACAGTTTGTATATGTGCCTCCTACTTTTTAAGGGACCAAAAGTAATGGGACAATTGGCTGCTCAGCTGTTCCATGGCCAGGTGTGTGTTATTCCCTCATTATCCCATTTACAAAGAGCAGATACAAGCTCCAGTTTTCATTTCAAGTGTGCTATTTGCATTTGTTGCTGTTAACTCTCAATATGAGATCCAAAGAGCTGTCACTATCAGTGAAGCAAGCCATCATTAGGCTGAAAAAACAAAACAAACCCATCATAGAGATAGCAAAAACATTAACAGCCTTATTAAATTGTGATTCGGTAAATTTAAGAGGGCTCTATTTAAGCACACAGCATATTTTTTTACAGAAGTTTTTAGTTAGTGAACTTCTATCCAAAAGCGAGGTCTTTACTAACTAAAAACTTCTGTAAATAAAATATGCTGTGTGCTTAAATAGAGCCCTCTTAAATTTACCGAATCCCAATTTAATAAGGCTGTAGGTGTGGCCAAATCAAATGTTTTGAACATCCTTAAAAAGAAAGAACGCACCGGTGAGCTCAGCAACACCAAAAGACCCGGAAGACCATGGAAAACAACTGTGGTGGATGACCGAAGAATTATTTCCCTGGTGAAGAAAACACCCTTCACAGCAGTTGGCCAGATCAAGAACACTCTCCAGGAGGTAGGTGTATGTGTGACGAAGTCAACAATCAAGAGAAGACTTCACCAGAGTAAATACAGAGGGTTCACCACAAGATGTAAACCATTGGTGAGCCTCAAAAACAGGAAGGCCAGATTAGAGTTTCCCAAACAACACCTAAAAAAGCCTTCACAGTTCTGGAACAACATCCTATGGACAGATGAGACTAAGATCAACTTATACCAGAGTGATGGGAAGAGAAGAGTATGGAGACGGAAAGGAACTGCTCATGATCCAAAGCATACCACCTCATCAGTGAAGCATGGTGGTGGTAGTGTCATGGAGTGGGCATGTATGGCTGCCAATGGAACTGGTTCTCTTGTATTTATTGATGATGTGACTGCTGACAAAAGCAGCAGGATGAATTCTGAAGTGTTTCGGGCAATATTATCTGCTCATATTCAGCCAAATGCTTCAGAACTCATTGGACGGCTCTTCACAGTGCAGATGGATAATGACCCGAAGCTTACTGCAAAAGCAACCAAAGAGTTTTTTAAGGGAAAGAAGTGGAATATTATGCAATGGCCAAGTCAATCACCTGACCTGAATCCGATTGAGCATGCATTTCACTTGCTGAAGACAAAACTGAAGGGAAAATGCCCCAAGAACAAGCAGGAACTGAAGACAGTTGCAATAGAGGTCTGGCAGAGCATCACCAGGGATGAAACCCAGCGTCTGGTGATGTCTATGCGTTCCAGACTTCAGGCTGTAATTGACTGCAAAGGATTTGCAACCAAGTATTAAAAAGTGAAAGTTTGTTTTATGACTGTTAATCTTTCCCATTACTTTTGGTCCCTTAAAAAGTGGGAGGCACATATATAAACTGTTGTAATTCCTACACCGTTCACCTGATTTGGATGTAAATACCCTCAAATTAAAGCTGAAAGTCTGCAGTTAAAGCACATCTTGTTCGTTTCATTTCAAATCCATTGTGGTGGTGTATAGAGCCAAAAAGATTAGAATTATGTCGATGTCCCAATATTTATGGACCTTACTGTATATATTAGGTTCTAACATAATGTCAGATTATGTTTTTTTATAAACAACTTTGTAATGTTGTAATGCTTTTGTTATTAATCACAGAAAATTACCAATCTCTGTTTCCCTTTAAGGAGAATAGTATGACAAGGTATTAAATTGAAAATAGTTAGTGAATTCACTGGTTAGTAAGTGAGTAATGAGGTAGATTCACTAACCCTTTGTAGAGGCCACTAAGGGCTGTAAAGGGTGTTGAAGGGCTGCAATGGTGATTTTTGTAACAGGAAACAGCCACTGCAGCCCTGGTATAAAGCACCACTGTTGTCACATTTTTATAATCTATTATTTGGAACTACACATAAAGTTATTTTTAGAACTTACAAAAATACAGCCTCTTTCTTATGCAATTATTCTACCATTTTGCCTTCAGTAGATCAATTTCCAGAGGTGGGAGGGGACATTAAATATACAGGAGGTATCAGTCTGCAGTGGGACTGTGGCAGTTACATCTGTCAGTAATCTCAGAGGAACTAAAAGGAAGTTCATTAGCGTACAATTGGCCTCATTCTATTATCGACCGTAGGAGATGCGGGGCCGCAAGGACCGGCCGCAGGCTATTTGACTATTCTATTCCCTTCCGGCCGGGGACTCCGGCAGGCTTGCGGCCGGCGCCTTGTTATCCCTTGCGGCCGCACGCGCTGGAGGAAAGCCTTTGATCTTAAACGGCCGCAAGAGTTTCGGCCGCAAGAAAATCCTGGTTGCTATTCAATTGCTCCGGGAACCCTCTCTGCAAGGCTAAAACCGAGACGCAGCTTACTTGCAGCAAAAAGGTCCCGCAAGCACACAATTAAGCGCATAATAAAGCCATCCTGCACTCTGAGGAGACGATAAAGTGATTGTAGGTGTTAGCATTCATAGCACAACATTCCCCTACACTCAAATCCGTAAATAATTTTAATTTTAATTCATGTCAAATATCCGTGGACAAAGTCCCGAGGGCTTAGAGCACCTCAGACCCGCCCACACTGCGGCCGGAAAATAAACAGTTAATGAAATATCGGATTTGGGCGATGTGCAAGCTTGAGAGGGGGTTGCTATTAATCCTCATGTCCCCCATTATGATCCCTAGCATTTACAGGGCTTTACAGTGCCGTCTTGAATTTATATTTGCTTTTAAAGTTTTCAGACCTTGTGGCCGGTTTTATGATATGCGGCCGGCCGTAAGGGGATATCCTTGCGGCGCCGTCTATTTGAATTGCAAGGTAAAGGTAGCTCTACACGGGGCCGTAAGACGGCCGCAAGGAACCGCGGCTTTGCGGAAGTTTTACGGCCGATAATAGAATGAGGCCCAAAGTGATTAACAGGCAGCAAGAAAAAGAAAGCAAAATGGTGCTAAGCAGTAAAGAATAATTGCATATAAAAGCTGCAGAATTCAAAGGTTGTATTTTGAGTTTTTTCATTATTGAATGAATGGATAAATTAATCACTTGTGAATCTAGTTGAATAGAAGGGAATATGGCTATCCCTGCAAAAAGAAATATCCTGAAATCACAGACAGACAGACTCATGGTGATAGATAGATAGATAGATAGATAGATAGATAGATAGATAGATAGATAGATAGATAGATAGATAGATAGATAGTAGAGTTCTTTCATTATTGAATGAATGAAGCAGCTTAAAGGTGTCCAGTAAGAAAATATTCTCATAGCATATTGAATAACAGCCTAATCTTATTTGTAGTTTTAGGTGTACTGAATCTCACATGTAAATGAATTCAAACATCACGTATAAATATTGTTAGAATTGTTAAAATGGAAACCTGTTTTTGGAAGGCGATCCTTATATAGACAAATCTGCGCCTCTGCGTCACGGCACACTTTGTCTGGCTTGATGTCTGCATACACTTGCTGAAGCTTTTTCTCCCAGCCTCGCTCCTAGAAAATTAGAAGAATAATCATTGAGAAGAGTTTCATTACAATTATGTCTCCTAATACTTTTTTTGACAAAAATACATTTAATATTACAAGACATAAGTTAAAAATAATTCTGCTTCAATTGTTAACATATCATTCATTAAAAGTTCATGCTATATTTGTTAAGGAGAACATTTTCTCCTCAACAGTCGCCCCAACAGGAAACTGATTTCATTTTAAAGAGCATTATAAACTGGTTGTACATTGTACTAGCAGTTTTTCTCTATGTAAATAATTTCTGAAATATTTAGAATTAATTTTGCGGCTCCTATATGCTAATGTGCGGACGAAGTGACTTATAAGTGTGGAAGAGGGGTCTAACTGTCAGATAACATTGCAGGACTTTATTTTGCCTCCCATTTTTTTTCTGCTCTCTCTCATGAAATCTGACATCATATACAGTGGGGGCCAAACCCACATGGAAAGGATTTTATTCTGCCAGTGTAACACTGTTAGCAATCAGACAGTGGCGTGCTGTGTATCTACATGTAGTCGCTGGGGCCCTTTTAATTTACCAATTTAAAATGAATGGTGTGTGGTGGAGCTACAGAAGAAAGTAATGTTCTTTACCAATTGCTCTTTTTTAGGTTATTCTTGTAAGTTTGCGAATTTTCAATCTTGCTTTAGGGAAAGCATGGTGTATGTTGATTTTAAGCTCAAAGTCAGGGCCCTCCATTTTAAAGAAAATAATAATACTAACTGAATCATAAGTGAATCAATCCTGAGAAATTTCATGTTGTTGCTGCATTAATATGCAAATAAGCAATTTACACATATATACTCGCGTATAAGCCGAGTTTTTCAGCCCTTTTTTAAGGCTGAAAAGGGCCCCCTCGGCTTATACTCGAGTCACTCTATGCCCCCATGTCTCTCTTTCCCCCCTGTGTCTCTCTTTCCACCCCCGTGGCTCTCTTTCCCCCCCCGTGGCTCTTTCCCTCCCCCTCCCTTATCATCCTCAACCCCACATCCTCATCCTCAACCCCCCCATCCTCAACCCCCCCATCCTCAATGACGTGATGTCACATGCGCGTCACGTCATTGGCCGGATCAAGACGCAGCCGGAGGAGCGCAGAGGAGCAGCTGCTGCAGATGGAAGGTAAGTGAGGGGAAAGGGAATGGGGGAGGTAATTAGAGGGGTAAAGCGAGGAGGGGGGTTTAGGATGAGGATTGGGGGTTGAGGATGGGGGGGTTGAGGATGAGGATGGGGGGTTGAGGATGGGGGGTTGAGGATGAGGATGGGGGTTTGAGGTTGAGGAGGGGGGTTGAGGAGGGAGGTTGAGGAGGGGGTTGAGGAGGGAGGTTGAGGATGGGGAGGGGGTTAAAGACGGGGGGTTGAGGATGCGGGGGTTGAGGATGGGGTTTTGAGGATGGGGGGTTTGAGGAGAGAGGATGAGGATGGGGGGTTGAGGAGGGGGGTTGAGGACAAGGAAGGGGGTTGAGGAGGGAGGTTGAGGATGAGGAGGGGGGTTGAGGAGGGAGGTTGAGGATGAGGAGGGGGGTTGAGGATGAGGAGGGGGGTTTAGGAGAGAGGTTGAGGAGGGGGATTGAGGAGGGGGGTTGAGGATGAGGAGAGGGTTGAGGAGGGAGGTTGAAGATGAGGAGGGGGGTTGAGGAGGGGGGTTGAGGAGGGAGGTTGAGGAGGGAGGTTGAGGATGAGGCGGGGGGTTGAGGAGGGAGGTTGAGGATGAGGAGGGGGGTTGAGGAGGGAGGTTGAGGAGGGGGGTTGCGGATGAGGCGGGGGGTTGAGGAGGGAGGTTGAGGATGAGGAGGGGGGTTGAGGAGGGAGGTTGAGGAGGGAGGATGAGGAGGGGGGTTGAGGAGGGGGGTTGAGGAGGGTGATAAGGGAGGTGGAGGGAAAGAGACACAGGGAAGGGAGAGGGGGAAGAGACACAGGGGATGGAGAGGGGGGAAGAGACATAGGGGAGGGAGATGGGGGAAGAGGCACAGGGGAGAGAGAGGAGGGACACAAGAAAGGGGTGCAGAAGGCACACAAGAGGGAGACACAGAGGGCACAAGAGGGACACAGGGGGCAGCACATTTCCTACCCTCGGCTTATACTCGAGTTTTCCCAGTATTTTGTGGTAAAATAGGTGCCTCGGCTTATACTCGAGTATATACAGTAGATGTTTTCATATGCAAATTGGGATTACAATCTACTTATCTGTCTCTGTAGTGGTCAGAATGAAGACTTGCAATGATATCAGATAGTTAGATCCCTCTCCCACCCTTATCAAGCACCCAGCGCTGCACATTAGTGTACTGAGCCGCACATTGCCATACAGGAGCCGCAAAATACATTCTAAATATGTTAGGAATTATTTACTGTAGATAAAAACTGCTAATACAAGCCATAGCCAGTTTTTTTATGTTATTTAAAATGAAATCAACTTCCTGTTGGAGTGACAGAATTAATTTAATGTAGTATGATGAAAAAATAAGGCAAAAGATTCAACAATCTTTAAAGGATTACTGCAGTTATATATTTAGAAGATACAATTTTGAAAAGCATAATAGTTTCAGAGTGTAGTAAATACATCTATATAAGCAAATAGCATATTTTTTTACAGAAGTTTTTAGTTAGTGAACTTCTATCCAAAAGCAAGGTCTTCACTAACTAAAAACTGCTGTAAAAAAATATGTTCTGTGCTTATATAGAGCCCTACTCACTTGGCTAAATCGCATTTGAATGAGGCCCTTAGGCTGTAGTGGAAACTACTACAGTGAAAACCCTGTTATCCGGCACCCACACCCCCTATTGCCGGATATGTGTAGTTGGCGGTTAATCGGGAGTCCCTGAAAAAAAGGGTCTAAACGACCATTAAAACCCTTAAAATGCCTTTAAAGGCATTAGCACCTATAATGGGCCATTTAGGCCCAGGAAAAAACAATTAGAAAAAATGTAGGTTTTTTCTTTCAGTCTCGAATTGCTGCTGGTTATGCCTGTTTGTGGGGATTTTTTTTTAAATGGGGAATTGATGCCGGTGCCGGTTGCTTGAGAGTCCCGTTTAGTTAGGTGCTGGATAACCTGGATTTTACTGTATTTCAGTTTCTCCTTATCAGCCTCCTATGGTAGGGAATAGGTAGGAGATTTTGAATAGTAAAAGAAGAGAGAATCAGGTATGAAAAAAAATGTTTTTCTTCACATAGTAAAGAATAGTGGCACATAAAAGATAAAAATGTAAAAGTTGTGTTAATATATTTATTTTTTGCTTTCTAAAACCACTTTGCGCAGATATTAGAAGTCTTGTTTTCACCATAATAAATACAACTGCTCTTTCTATATTGTGAAGACGGAGTCGCATAACAAACCCCCCCAAATCCTAGTAACAAGAAGAGTTTGTGAAGGTAACGTGACTCCCTCAGCAGTATTAATATGGCAGGAGTGCGTAACAGAGCAACGGGTCAAGAAACAGTATGCAATCATGCATTATCACATTGTTATTTTATTGTGCTAGTTAAATTTAATGAAGTTCACTCTACCAAGTAATAAAAATGGCATAACTCAGCTAACCACATACTTACACTTTCTGGCACTCAGATCAAAGGTAGCCTTTGCTGGAGAATAATGTATGTTTTTTTATAAGGCTTATAAATTGTAACCCCTCGCATGGTAAAAAAAACTACAATGCAATGCAAGCCCCTAGAGCGCTAAAGGCTTTACTTTTAGTACAGTTATAAAGTTTATTAAAATATTTCTCTCTACAAAGTAGCTGACTCAGGGCCTCATTCAGTTGCGATTTGGCCAATTGAATAGGGCTCTATATAAGCACATAAGATATATTTTTACAGAAGTTTTTAGTTAGTGATCTTCTATCCAAAAGGAAGATCATCACTAACTAAAAACTTCTGTAAAAAATATGCTCTGTGGTTATATAGAGCCCTATTCAATTGGGAAAATCCCAATTGAATGAGGCCCATAGATAATAAAGAAGGACATATTTTCATAAGACTGAAGAAACTGTACAAAATATGAGGTTCTTGTTATCAATTTCTGCACCTTGGAGATAAAATAGACAAGATTCAAACAACAACTTAAGCTTGCATTGAAATAGCACTTTCAGATACTTAGGTATAAAATTATGTGTTTTTTGTGTTTGTATTTTTCAGTCTGACTCTCCATGACCTTATGGACCGTAACACATCCTACTGATCTACTTGGTTTTCATGGCAGAAATCCTGGAGTGGGTTGCCAGTTCCTTCTCCAGTGGGCCACAGCATACAACTCCTGGTATACCTAGGTGGTCTCCCATCTAAGTACTGACCAGGCCCAAACCTGCTTGGCTTCAGTGTGGTGTGACCTCTTGGTTCCCTGACTGGAATCAAACCCAGGTCACAGAGGGTAAATCACAGAAATCTAACCACTGGACCACCATAAAATTATATACATGAATATTAGATTGTTTCTCCCACTTTCTTATGTAATGAAAAATGTAAGCAATTATTTTGTGACAATGACAGTCTGCAACTTCACCTTCTCTAATTTTAGCAACTGCTTTAATTTTTATTAAGGTAGGAAAAAATAGCATTTATGATATGACGTGCTATCTGCTCAGGCTGCCCGCTTTATTTTATTTGTGGCATGATAGGACCACTTCAACGTTTTGGGTGCCAAACTGAAGGTACCTGTTTTATTTTCTCCTTTTATGAACTTGTGATATATATATATATATATATATATATATATATATATATATATCTAAAAATACATTAGGGATGTGACCTTTGGAGATATTTAACTTTTGAAGTCTATATGTGAGTTAAATTAAGTGCATATTGAGCATTTTTCCTACCAGTGTATTTTGTTACCGTTTTTCTTATTTTTCACTTTAGGGTATATATACACAATTTTTTTTTTTTTATAAACCTATTTAAAATGTATTATTGTTCTATACAACAGATATGCAATTTGTTTTATACAATTCAGTGATACTTCTCACATTACCCTTGTGTGCCTTTGGAGATGAGCATCTTAATTTATTTTGTTATTGTCAATTAATTAGTTGTACGCCACAGCCAAGCATTTAATATAACCTATAGTTAAGCTGTCCGGGCTGAGTGTAGACAAGTACAGTTTTTTCACTAGTGTTCATTGGATTTACCAAATTTCATATTGTGCATTATACAAAACTAGGTACATATAGAGTATTACTTGTTAAAGGACCACAAAACTAGATTTTCAAGAAGGATCATATGATTGTTTGCTCAGCATAGGCAATTAAAAAACAGCATGCAGTTTAAAATAAATTAGAGTTATTATGTTTTCTTTTAGACTGTGTTTTTTCCTCCAGCCGAGCTGTGTATCTCCTCCTACTTGTGTCATCAGGCGGATGGTTAGTCATTCCTGTGTGCTGGTCTAAAAAAAAAGTCTGACCAGTGTAGGTTCCGCTTCAGACTGAGCATGCTCAGTAAAGGAGGTGGCTATAATGGCTCTTGCAGTCACGGGGGGCAGCTGCAAGCAGGTTACAATAGAGCTGTGATCTCTGTAGGCAGTGGGAGGGGAGCTAATGATATCATGGGGCAGGGACAGTGACATCAGCCCAGGCTGTTTTAAAATTCCATGATAGTCCAGCACACAGGCACAGGAAGGAGGACATAAGCATGTCTGCTTGAGGGGAAAACTGACAGTTGACAGATAAGAGAAATGTTTACTTTCATTTATTTTAAACAGTATACTGTTTTTTATACTCTTTACCCATCGAACAAACATATGCGCTTTACCTGTAAATGCACTAAAGTGCTTCTTTAAGACACAGACTTTATTTTTAAAAATTCTATTATTAGTACAGAAAGGTTTTAAAAACTTTCAGTACCACGGACATTAAAAAGTGAATGAGCTGGTGAGGCTGGTGTGAGATGCATGAAAGGTGAGTATGATTATCTTTGTATATCCAATGGGCAGCATGGTGTAGATGAGGATCAGCCATTAATTTATCTTCTCATTTACCTTTATTGTATGTTCAAGGACAGTCTTTTTTGTAGAAGAATATTCAGTTTTATACCACTCTTTATCTGTAACATCCTAAAAAAAAAATCCGTTAGTTTCACACATACAAATCAATATGTTCTAAAATTTTTAAAAACAATCTTTATTTCTGTTCAATATATGTCCACTACTTTTAGAATATGGCTACGACTAGCAATAAAGTATTGAATAAATCACAATCTTGGGTATGGTTAGCTTTACTAATCGTCTGCTGAGGTCACAAAGTGAGGTGAAGGGCTGCAAAGGAAACTTTGAAAAAGACCATTGCAGCCTTCAGAGAAACACTACACAGCTCTGCAAAGCTTAGCGAATCTAATGGCTAACTAAAATGAAATTAAAGTTTTAGTTCCATTATGAAAAACTTTTTGTATATGGATGTAGTATCATTGATTTGCTAAGAGAACATGTGCTAAAGTAAATTGATTAATACAAATACTATTTTTGCCTCATACCTTTGGATCCAAATTATTTGGGGGTTTAAAAGAGCAGTCTTTTACATGATGACCCAACTCAGAGAGCTTTAAAACACTGTCACAACCTGCATGGTAAAAAAAACATAAATAAATATGATATTGCACACCTAGCGGTACTTTATATGCAAATATGTCATTCTTTCATAATGTCTTAATATCACTTACCAAGCATAGACATATAGGGCCTCATTCTATTAATGGCCGTAAAACGGCCGCAAAGCTGCGATTCCTTGCGGCCGTCTTATGGCCCCGTGTAGAGCTACTTTTACCTTGCAATTCAATTATACAGCGCCGCAAGGATATTCCCCTTACGGCCGGCCGCATATCATGCAAACGGCCGGAAGCTTTTTCCCAGCGCCCGGAAATCTTGTTTTCCGGCCGCAAAGTCCGAAAACTGAAAATGCAAATATAAAATCGAGAATGCACTGTAAAGCTCCGTAAATGCTAGGCATCATAATGGGGGACACGAGGATTAATAGCAACACCCTCTCAAGCTTGCACATCAGCCCAAATCCGATATATTATTTACGGATTACTTTACGTCCCGTAGTTCCGCGGGCTGGTCCTTGTTCAAACCCGTACGGGTTCGGAGATGAAGGGCCGCAAACCAAGCATTGTAGAAGCCAATATATATTCAATCGAGCACTGCAAAGCACTGTAAATGATGGGGAACATAATGGGGGGGCATGAGGATTACTAGCCAAACCTTCTCAAGCTTGCACATCGCCAAATTGTACTTTGATTTCAAAATCCGTACAAGTCTTACGGACTTCACTGACCAAGCCCGTAGCTCGTTATTCAAACCCGTGCGGGCTTGCATGATAGATGAAGTTAAATATCTTTATTTGCGCATTTGAGATTAGGGGAATGTTGAGCTATTAATTCTAAAACCAAACATCACTTTCACTTTTAATAAAAGTACAGGATGGCTTTTCTATGCTACGACTTGTAAGTAAGCCCTTTACGACCCGTAGGTCTATTTTAACCATTTACGGACTTGACGGAGGCTAATCCCGCAGCCTTTGCGGGTCTGAGGTGCTCCAAGCCCTCGGGACTTTGTCCACGGATATTTGACAAGAATTTTAAAATACAAAAATTACGGATTTGAGTATAGGGGAATGTTGTGCTATTTTTGCTAACACCTACAATCACTTTATAGTCTCCTTAGAGTGCAGGATGGCTTTATTTCGGCTTTATTATGTGCTTAATTGGTGCTAGCGGGACCTTTTTCCTGCAAGTAAGCTGCGGCTCGGTTTTAGCCTTGCAGAGAGGTTTCCCGGAGCAATTGAATAGCAACCGGGGCTTTCTTGTGGCCGAAACTCTTGCGGCCATTTTAGATCAAAGGCTTTTTTCCGGCGCGAGCGGCCGCAAGGGATAGCAAGGCGCCGGCCGCAAGCCTGCCGGAGCCCCCGGCCGGAAGGGAATAGAATAGCCGAATAGCTTGCGGCCGGTCCTTGCGGCCCCGCAACGGCTGCGGCCGCTAATAGAATGAGGCCCATAGAATACAATAGAATATTGGGTACGTGATATACTAACATATAAAATAATATAAATCTTTCTTAAGATACTAGGTTTAAATACCAATTATACTCTTGTATGCAAACTACAATCTAAGGAGCTCACATAACCCCTGAGACGTGTAATAAATAAAAAAGAACTGGGAATATGATGGCTCATGAACTGTCACTGGGCTGTGCCTATGAGGGACCTGTAAGCAGGTTACAATACAGCTGATACCTCTTTGTAGGCCATGGGGCAAACAGGCCCGGATCTACCTTTTTGGAGTCCCTGTGAGTGCGTGCGCATGGTATGTATGCACCCATTTTTCCCTTTTTTTGTGTACATATTGCTCTCTTGCTTTGTGAGCATAACACACACCAAGCTATTACTTGTTTATTAAGTGCCTTTGATGATGGGCCGTATTTATTTATAGTAATTATGAGAGTTAAAGGGCCACTGCACAATGAAAACAGAAATTGTTTGAAAAAGTTTAGTCAAACTAAGAGCATAAGTTATCAGGAAAAAACAAACAGCTAGTGTTTAATTAGAAAAAAAAAAAAATGTTATGCCTCTGCAGAGCCTGGGGAAATCCATGATATAGGGAGGCGCCCCTAGGCAGCTGCCTAGTTTGCTTAATGGGTAATGCAGCCATGGGGGGGCAAGTGAATTATGTCATGTACGGAGCTAGTGATGTTAGACACCAGCCTGCTTCAAAGCTCCATGATGATACAGCCCCCAAGCAGAGCGGGCCATGGCCTCTGTGAGCTGGATCATCATGGAGCTTGAGGAGAAAACAGACAATTAAAAAGTAAGAATAATAATATGTTTTTATTTATTTGAAACTGTATACTGTTTATAATAGTTTGCAAATGCACTACATTGGTCCTTTAAGATAACCTGTCACATCTCCCCCTTTAAATTATCCTTACCACAAGTCACCTAACCGAGTTTTAAATGTTCCCTCTTACACTCCTCATCATAAAATACGTGTCATATTTGCAGATAGGTGTGAATGTTGTAGAAAAAGGGTAGAGAATAGTCTGCTTCACTGACCCCTTTTTTAGTGCAATTGGTTCCCTACCTAGATCCCTAAACCCCTTTACCATCAGTACTGAGAACCCTATTTAAAAAAAATAAGACTGTAAAATAAATTAAGCTATTTTACTTCCAGAATATATGTTCTATCAACATTAATTCAGTTCTAAAGAATAAAATAATTTTACCAATTACTGCTAAATATAAAATAATTGATACACCTTTAAATTTAGTCTGATTTGATTATATATTCTGAAATGCGGATCCAGTTAATACAATAACTTTTTTTTTTGTTTTAGACAGGGACAAACCCCAACAGACAGAGGATGGAAAAGGGACACATTACTCGCCACCCCTTCTCAGACAAGGTGTAGGATATGTTTTGGGTGGGGAGTGGAGGATGATTACCCGAATCACAAACCCAAGCCCAGCGTACATTCAGGGCTAGAGAAGGTAAGTTAGTCTAGTTAGAGGCTTTGCAATATATTTATATATGTATATATATATAAGTGTGTTCTGGAAAGTGGACCTAATCTATCTAGTTTAAAGATTTACAATATTATAGTGGGCCTTGAAGAAGAATTAGTTAAAGGACCACTGTAGTTAAAGAAAAAAGGCACTTGTTCCTGAAGTACAGTATATAATAAACTAACAATATGAGAAGCTGTGTAAGTCATGGACATAAAAGAGAAAATCATATATTTTTAAGTTTTTGAGTGCTGTAATCCCTTTTGTGTTTGTTACATCTCTTCCTGAGAAGTGAACCATGATGGTGTAGTTCTTTATCTATCAATTGAGGGACGGTTGCGGGGAACAGGGAGCAAGTAGAGGTTAATAGTCTTCGATAGATAATTGGATAAGAGTGAAATTGACACCCCACCCATTCTCGTCCCTGGCCCATCAAAGTATCATGGTGGTCTCCAGGGTGCAAAAGAGGCACATGTTTGTCTTAATTAAAAATGTACTTTAAGGCTTAGACACAAGGAGCCTCATTCAATTGAGCTTTCAGGAGATGCGGGCTTCAGAAATGTAGCATGCAAGTTTTTTTGCTATTTAATTGGTGTGTTTTTGTGAGTTACGGGCTCCGGCCTCCGATTCATTGCGATGGTTCCCATCGCAAGTTAATGCCCCTCCAAGCATTTGATCTTTCACAGCCACAAGAGTTCCAAAAGCTAAAATCACAAATTGCTATTTAATGCTCCGATTCCCCCTCGCTAAGCAAGCCGTCAAGCGCGCAAATGGCAAAAGTTGACCAATGACATGTCCGGAGCACTGTAAATGCATATATACACACACTACTTTACTTTATATAAAGGTAAAGTGATGTTAGGTCTAAGAATTAATAGCACAACATTCTCAAGCTCGCAAATCGGCCCAATAAAATACCTTATTTCATGTTTGATTTCCGTGTTATACCGATCATGGCAATCAATGTGTTAATACATAAAATGGAACTCGCATGTAATAGAATATATTTACAATTTTATCGATATTGCAATATATCAGGAATGTGGGTCCGATCGTAACTCGCAATTGAAGCCTGTAGGACTTTGAAATCCAAACTCCATTTTCCATTGATGTAATGATGACGATCGATGTTTCCATTGGCGGTTTCTATCTCGGAAGTTACGTCCTTGGCTTATTGATCTGTTCAAGCTCGTAAATGCTACATACAATGGCATGGTTTCTGAATTTTGCTATCGGACCATAACTTCCGGCTTTGAGCAATTAAATAGCACCATAACTTGCGAGCGCTGCGGGCCTGCAGGAGGCCCGCAGACGTACAGCCTATTCCGATCGAGTTGCGGCCTTGCAATTGAATCGGGCTGAAGGTTTTCAAATATTTTTATATTCATTGTACAGTGGGCCTTTAAACCATATGAAATTGAGTCCTGACATGGAAAGTTGAAAGAAGCAAAAAATGGTTTGACGGGAAGTTACTAAATTCTGCCTCTTTAATAGGATATACCCTTATGAGATTTGTAACCATACCTAGATAAGCATAACAGCAGTGAACGTCTGCTGATGTCATTTTCATGTCTAGTTCATATTCAGGACACCTCCAGTTCTCTTTGAGGGGTGATTCATCTAAGGGATCTGTTTTGGACCTTCTGGTTAAAAGATCCATATAAGGAGCTGAGAGTATGTGCTTGGGATCACTGCAAAAATAAAAACATTTTTCATCAATGAAAATCTTTCTCAGGAAAAAAAATGTTTTTTTCTATTAAGACCATGATTGAATTGGATAATTGTAATATTTTAACAGAAATATGAATCATTCCAACTGATCTCAAAAGAAAAGGTAGTAATAACAGAACCTTAAAGGATCACTGTAGTCCAAAACTTTCAATCATGCATGTTTTTTATACATTACAACATGTTTGTTTTGCAGGATTTATATGTATATATTTATTTAATAAAGTTAATTATGTTAACTATTTTAATTAATATTAACTATTATATTCATTTAAGAAAATTAACACTAAAGCAACAAACAAAACAGATAAAAAAACAATATTTTTGATCTGCCTTTGTTTTACCTGTGATTGAAGAGGAAATGTAAACAAGCATTCACAGTTCCACTTTGATGCCATTTTTCTAGATTTTCATTCAAAGAGGCATTAATGTTTTAAACATGGTATTTTAAATGCACAAGGAAAATGCACTACAGTGACTTTAATTGGTGCATATTTTATAGAAATTTACAATGGGTTGGAGGCCTAGTATATTAGGTCTTAACAGTAACTAGAGAAAATGCCTGACAGATCGATTCAATAATTTATTAAATATTTTATTAAATTGATTGTTTCCTCCATAGAATTGTAGACTTTAATGGAAATAAACAACCAATAGGCCGATCTAGCCTGCCTGTTGTATCAATAAATCACGTAAACTATTAGGTGAACCAAAGTAATAGGATACAATATATATTTAAGGGTCAGAGTTTGATTTTTTTTATTTATGGACTTTTGTATTGCTAAGCTTGATAATAGGCAACAAGCTTTAGAAACACAGACTGAATTTTCATTTTTAATACCAATTTTTTTTTTCTCTGCAGGCATCCATTTTCTTTTTTCAGCTGATCATGACTGTTACTAGGTATGGCGTTGTAGATGCGTATAAAAATGTACTTTCTATTTTAAGAACATTTTGCATATTTAATTTTTTTTTTCTTTAAAACAGTTTTTTTTTTTTTTTATATAGTGGTTCTTTAAATCTGTTATTGTTGATTGTGGAAAATTTTAGACATTCTTCACATGTTGTTGGTCATTTTAAGTGTAAGCGTGCAAACTATATTTGTCATTCTAATATGTGTAAGTGTGCATGTATCACTTACCTTCCATGGATCGAGACTGGTCTATAAAAAGCAGTAAGCGAGACTGGGCATTCATATATTATCTGATCCTGGACATGAGCAAACCTGACACAACATGGCAGCTGTGAGCGAGTAATAATGATGCTGTAAACCTGGTCAAAAAATGGTACGTGTTGTTAAATATACAGAACGGGACTGCCTTTATATGATAACACAACAAAAACAACAAAATATAATTGAGAATCCACTTCGTACATAATATTTTGTCCATTAAAAACAGTGGTGACCTCAGAATGGGACATCATATACCCCTTGACGATGCAGGGTCAATTCTATCTATCTTTTAACAAGCAAATCCCTCTCTCTTACACTCAAAAACACATATATTCAGTATCTCTTCCTCTATTACCAATACATTCACCTCTACGTGATTGGTTGCAGTAATGTAACAGCAAGGGGCAGTGTGCTATACATGTAAACACTGATTTTAATTGATTTGATTTCTCAGTGAAAAATGCACGTATTTAAAAAAATCAAAAAGTATTTCAACATTCTTTTTAGGAGATCTTTACTGTGATGTGGTCCAAATTTTGCTGAATTAATTTGCACTTTAAGGACTTGATGACATGTTGCAGTGTAATAGGTTGTCTGTCACCGATTAAATGTATTTTTTATACTGTAACACAAATAACCAATACAATATGGCTTGATGTAGACGCTAAATGCAAGGCTTTATATTAAGGTTGATTTTGCATTTTTACTGACCTGTAATTTAAAAATACATTTTGATTACCAAAATACCTGAGATTTGGTGCCATCTGCAGAAGTAACTTGCACTTCTATAAGGGTATCTCCCAGTGCAAAATCAAAAGATTTAATGTCATCTTTTCCATTCACTGTGACTTTCATCTTACTGTCCGGAACAACTGGGTGTATACTTATGTTGCTCTGAAAATAAGGCACTATACCTATAAATGAAAACAACACTTTTACATCAGAAGTGCTAATAATATGCACATGCTATTTAATATGTACTATGGATAACAGAAAGATGACCAACATACATGAGTATTCATACACATTCGATGCGAATGGTGGCACCAGCTGCAGATCTTCAGAGAGGGTAATTCCCTGGAGCAAAGCATTACTTGCAGACAACTTGGTTACTTCTAGAGAATACTTCTTTACTGTGCCATCCTCAGCTGTCACCTCTATTATTATATGATTGATGCCGTCTTTTAGCATGACTACCCGTGAGCCATCACCTCCCTAAAAAAATATTGATCAGAAAATAATGACAAGAGAGAGTAAATTGTTTGTTTTCCCCCCCAGAAACATCTGTAATTGAAGGTTCAAATGACATACTGTCATAACCAATAGGAGAGACTTTATTTTTGTTTTTCATCTTCATCATCCTTTTATCAAACAGATCTCAACAGCTCAGGACAACATTTTCATAACTGTTATGCACTAGCCGCCCTTTCCAGTATATACTACAATAATCCTGCACACTAGTGTATATTATATATAAATAATAATTCTATCTGCACTAAGCAAAGTGTTTTCAAGATAATATTACTGTGGTTTGGAAATTTTATTAAAGGTTATACACAATTGCAACTGTGTGGACTATTAAATACTACATGAATGGATACTGTATCAAGGCTACATTATACTGTGCTACTGTGCATTAGGTCCAAGTATCATAATACCATAACCATCCTTTAAAGGACCACTGTATGAAAGTTGTTTTTAAAGGCACACTGTCTGGCTAAGCAATGTGCAATAGAATAATAATTGAGCATATTATTAAAAAAACAACTTAAACTTACTTATTTTTAAAAGCTGTATTTGTATTCTATGTGACACCATTTGCAGCTCTGATCAAGTAATACATTCCTCCTTTGCTGCCGAGTCACTCTAGGAGGATCCTATGTAAATGATGGAGGGGAGGGGGGTATGCACTTTTCCTGCAGGCCTTGGTAACTAAACTGAGGCTCTTTTAATCCCTGTAAGGATTCTGGCTATGGTGTGAGTCATGGAGAGCTAAAGGATTTCGTGCCTCTTCACCCATCTATCTCTAGGTTGTGCTGCAGCTACACTGAGTGCCATTATAAGCAGGGGGCTGGAGGTGACCAGGAAACTGATGCAAGATCCGGTCCATTCACTTCCCTTGCTCCCTACAGGATGCGCCGACAATGACAGCTGCTAAGTTTCCCCACATGACACTCGACTCGTTTCCACATAGCCTATCACTGCCTTCATCAAGACATTTATTATTTATCAGTCCAGATAGTGGCATTTATGTAGAGCTTTTAATAAAAACATATAAAAAGCCCTGATTTTATTCATTTTTGGTGAGAGTATTAGGCATAAAGTTCAACTTTCCCTCTGTTGGTGGGACAGTGGAATTTTTCAGGGAAATCTTTCTTTCTTCATATTGT
This sequence comes from Discoglossus pictus, assembly GCA_027410445.1. NCBI lineage: Eukaryota > Metazoa > Chordata > Amphibia > Anura > Alytidae > Discoglossus > Discoglossus pictus. Next base: position 76,136,530 of record CM050165.1, read on the forward strand.
TCGGAATGTCCCTCTTTTGAAGGAAAATGCCAAATCTAAGGGCAAAATCTTGTTTTCAAGTTCTGACCACTTTCTCGAGTCCCTCTTTTAGTTTGCTCTTAAATGTCTAGAGTGTTAGATATTATTATTTTTATTTATTTATAAAGCACCAGCATTTTCCATAGTACAATTTACAAGCCATAGAATGGGTAAGAAAGGTAAATTATAAAGGTAAAACAAATGATAAAGTACATATATATACAAATACAAGAAGGCAATAGATTTTATATATATTTATTTATTTATACTGTATATACACCTTTGTGCACATTACATATTAAGTGCATGTATCTCTAAAACTTAATTTACAAATCATACAGAATGGTTATAGCACTACCTAAAGGTGCCTAATTTTCCTCGGTAACTGTCTCTCTTTGGCCATTAAATGTTGGGATGTATGAAACGGACAGGTATACTCATTTGCTGGTTGTTATATGCTATACAATATGTGCATACATTTTGCATATGTTTATCTCCCCATTCCCCTGGACTCACCAGCAATGAAGACGATGCACCTGTATCACTTGTAAATGCATCCACTTTTATTTGTGTCAGCTGGCTTGGTACAGTGGCCTTGTATTTTGTAATATCTGGTTTGAACGGTGGCTCCAACTTTACTCCAGGGATGCAAAGTTTTTCAAGGTCACAGTTGTTCATTTTTCTGTTTCAAGATATTTTTTGCTGAAAATTCCACATATACAAACAATATACATGTAAATAGGTATAAATATGCAACAATATATGTGTATACTCATATAAATAACAAAATGCAGTACTATACTAGGGAGGAAAATACCAGGAGCCTGTCTCTATCCAGTCCCACATTAAAGGTTTTTACTCCAGCCTTTATATATATATATTTATTTTTCTCACTTACCAACCTCCAATATCAGCTTCATAACCAATGGTTTAGTCCCATCCTACTATAAAATTAACAAGATCATCCACATACAGTCTACTGATTGAGCATTTATAACTCTCTGATTCTACTGAAGTGTCATATTTATATTAAGCTCTCTGGAAGAAAAGCCCTATATTTAGAAATTATTATGATAGTAATAGTATTTGCTAGTTACTAGCTGTTAATATGAGAACCCCATGATAAGAGTTGCTTATTAGTGCAGGACAATCTTATGTTTTTACCATTTAACCACTTTTAAACTGCATGCTACAAAATCAATCCACTTTAAAGTACGGTACTGTGTCTTTGGCTTTTTGGAAATCCTCCTTTTTTCTTACAGCCCACAATTGTGTAGGGTGCCTTGTGAAAGTATTCACCCCTTGACTTTTTACCTATGTTGTTACATTACAGCCTTAAGTTCAATGTTTCAAAGTTGGTGAAGTGAAATGAGAAAAATATATACATAAAACTATTTTTTAGAAATAGAAAACAGAAAATTGGCATGTGCGTATGTATTCACCCTCTTTGTTTTGAAGCCCATAAAAAGCTCTGCTGCGACCAATTACCTTCAGAAGTCACATAATTAGTGAAATCATGTCCACCTGTGTGCAATCTAAGTGTCACATGATCTGTCATTACATATACACACCTTTTTTGAAAGGCCCCAGAGGCTGCAACACCTAAGCAAGAGGCACCACTAAGCAAACACTGCCATGAAGACCAATGAACTCTCCAAACAAGTAAGGGACAATGTTGTTGAGAAGTACAAGTCAGGGTTAGGTTATAAAAAAAATATCCAAATCTTTGATGATCCCCAGGAGCACCATCAAATCTATCATATGCAAATAGAAAGAACATGGCACAACAGCAAACCTGCCAAGAGACGGCTGCCCACCAAAACTCACGGACAGGGCAAGGAGGGCATTAATCAGAGAGGCAGCACAGAGACCTAAGGTAACCCTGGAGGAGCTGCAGAGTTCCACAGCAGAGACTGGAGTATCTGTACATAGGACGACAATAAGCCGTACGCTCCATAGAGTTGGGCTTTATGGAAGGTGGCCAGAAGAAAGCCATTACTTTCAGCAAAAAAACTAAATGGCACGTTTTGCATTTGCGAAAAGGCATGTTTGAGACTCCAAAAATGTATGGAGGAAGGTGCTTTGGTCTGATGAGACTAAAATTGAACTTTTCGGCCATCAAAGAAAACGCTATGTTTGGTGCAAACCCAACACATCACATCACCCAAAGAACACCATCCCCATTTTTTAGCAGCCGGGACTGGCAAACTGGTCAGAGTTGAGGGAAAGATGGATGGTGCTAAATACAGGGATATTCTTGAGCAAAACCTGGACCAATCTGTGAGTGATTTGAGGCTAGGACGGAGGTTCACCTTCCAGCAGGACAATGACCCCAAACACACTGCTAAAGCAACACTTAAGTGGTTTAAGGGGAAACATGTAAATGTGTTGGAATGGCCTAGTCAAAGCCCAGACCTCAATCCAATAGATTTGTGGTCAAACTTTAAGATTGCTGTTCACAAGCGCAAACCATCCAACTTGAAGGAGCTGGAGATGTTTTGCAAGGAGGAATGGGCAAAAATCCCAGTGGTAAGATGTGGCGAGCTCATAGAGACTTATCCAAAGCGACTTGGAGCTGTGATTGCCGCAAAAGGTAGCTCTACAAAGTATTGACTTTAGGGGGGTGAATAGTTATGCACATTGACTTTTTCTGTTATGTTGTCCTATTTGTTGTTTGCTTTACAATAAGAAAAAAAAAACATCTTCAAAGTTGTGGGCATGTTCTGTAAATTAAATGATGCAAATCCTCGAACAATCCATGTTAATTGAAGGTTGTGAGGCAACAACACACAAAAAATGCCAAGGGGGAGAATACATTTGCAAGGCACTGTATATTTTGTCATTTCCTCTTCCCTTCTGTAAGTATGCAGTTTACCTGCTGCCTATCACTATTTACTATAAAGTTAACAAAAAGTATTTAAAAGAATTTCCTTTCTTGGAGACACTGGCTCCATCCATCTATCTAAAGAATTGTCTACCTGCTGTCAGTCCCAAACTGCCAACAGGATTGCAAACATCCCAAATCCCCACAAGGTAATACCTATCTCCTGCCACAAACCATCCTCTTTGCCCTTCTCTTGTGCACTCTAAATGGCATGATCTATCTGCAATACACCCACTTTCATCCATGACATATTCACTTCAAACTCCCTCAATCTACTGGCTCTCACAGAAACTGGCTCTCTCCTTCAGACACTGCCTCCCCTGCTGCACTCTCCCATGGTGGTTTTCACTTCAGTCACACACCTCAAACTGGGAACCGACATGGAGGGGGTGTTGGCATATTGCACATTTCACACCATACCCACTATTCCTTCCCTCCAATTTTCATTGTTTGAAGTTCACACTATCCGCCTTTTCTCACCTATCTCTCGCCGTGTTCTGTGATCTATCGCCCTCCTGGACCAGCGTCTCAATTTCTTAACCGCCTGGCTCCCTCACTTTCTCTCCTTCAATTTCCTTCACTGGTTCTTGGCGACTTCAATATTGCCATTGACACTTCCATCTCCCCTACTGCTGCTAAACTACTTTCACTCACCTCTTCCCTCGGCCTCTCACAATTGACAGATTCCCCAACTCACCATGATGGACAATCCCTAGACCTTATCTCTGCACAACCTCTAACCTTGCCATCTGCCCACTCCCTCTGACCACCACCTTTTACTATCCTTCAGCCTCACTACATCTTTCTCTCACTGCACTTCTCCTATCCCAGTCACCATTACCCACAGAAACCTTCAAGCACTTGACCCACAACAACCCCTTCTCAGTCCCCTTACTGATCTCACTTGCCCTGACACTGCCATCTCACAGTACAATTTGACTCTTACTTCCACCCTTGACACTCTGGCCTCCATAACCACACGCAGACGCCCTCGCTCTCATCCACAATTATGGCACACTACACAAATATGATACATCCAGAGGTGCTCCCGCACTTCCGAACGACTATGGAGGAAATCATGCACTTCAGCAGATTTCCTCCACTACAAGTTTATGCTACGCTCTTACTTCTCTGCCCTCAACCTTACCAAACAGCACTATTTTACATCTTTAATATCTACTCTGTCCTCTAACCCCAAACGTTTGTTTGCTACGTTCCTCCGCCCACCACAACCTCCCGTCCCTTCCTGTCTCACAGCTAAAGACTTTGCCATAAAGTTGAAAACATTTGTAACAAACTCTCCACTCAACATGGATCACACACTCCCTCCTCTCAACTAACTGATAACACCCAGCCTTTACCCTTCCCTAATCACACAGCCATTATGCACTCCTTTGACCTTGTAACAGAGGATGCAATAAGCAGCCGAATATGAACCTTACTACCTGTCCTCTAGGTCCTATTCCATCACAGCTTATCCCTCCCCTCTCTACCACACTTACCTCTCACACATCTCTTCAACCTTTCCCTAAACCCTGGCACATTTCCATCATCTCTAAAATATGCCTTAATTACACCCATTCTTAAAAAACCCTCATCTGACACTGATTCCGCAACTAACTACCGCCCTATCTGTCTACTTCCCCTGGCTTCCAAACTGCTTGAGCGGCTCGTCTACAATTGCCTTACCCAATTTATGTCCTCCAACTCCCTTCTTGACATCTTCCAATCCGATTTCCAGCCCCAACACTCCACTGACACAGCTCTAACAAAAGTCACTAATGACTTGCTCACTGCCATGTCAAAGGGTCACTTTTCTATTCTACTTCTCCTGGGTCTCTCTGCTGCCTTTTATACAGTTGGTCGCAGTCTACTAATCCAAATTCTCTGCTCCCTTGGAATCAGAGATACTGCTCTCTCATGGTTCACATCATACCTACAAGATTAAACATTTAGTGTCTCCTTCTCTTGCACGTTTTCTTCTCCTCAACTTTTGTCTGTTGGCATACCCCAAGGTTCAGCCCTAGGCCCCCTCCTATTCTCCATCTATGCATCCTTATTTGGCACCCTAATAAAATCTTTTGGATTTTAGTATCATCTCTATGCAGATGACACTCAAATCTACCTCCCAGCACCTGATATATCCCCCTCTCTTCTAGCAGGTGTTTTTAACTGCCTCTCAAGCATAACATCATCACTCCCACCTGTAGTGGGGAAGCTTTTAGAAGGGTTAATAAGGGATAATATACAAGAATATGTCTATTTGAACAGGATTATAAGTAGGAGTCAACATGTATTTATGAGGGATAGGTCATCTCAAACAAATATAATTAGTTTCTATGAGGAGGTTAGTAGGAACCTGGATCAAGGCAACTCAGTGGATGTAGTCTTTTTGGATTTTGCAAAGGCTTTTGATACAGTGCCACATGGGAGACTATTGTGCAAACTAAGAGATACATGAGTTGCAGTAAATATCTGCTCATGTATTGAGAGCTGACTAAAAGACAGGAAAGGTTGTTGTAAATGGAACACACTCCGATTGGACTAATGTGGTAAGTGGGGTTCCTCAGGGTTCAGTATTAGGTCCTCTCCTTTTTAACATATTTATTAATGACTTAGAGGTAGGATTAGAGTGTGGTGTCTCCATTTTCGCTGATGACACGAAGTTGTGCAAGGTACCATATATACTCGAGTATAAGCCGACCCGAGTATAAGCCGAGGCACCTATTTTACCACAAAATACTGGGTAAAATGAGTCACTCGAGTATAAGCCGAGGGTGGGAAATGTGCTGCCCCCTGTGTCCCTCTTGTGCCTTCTGTGTCCCCCTCTCTCTCCCGTGTCTCTTCTCCCCTCTCCCTTCCCAGTGTCTCTTCCCCCCCTCCCTTCCCTTGTGTCTCTTCCCCCCTCTCCCTTCCCTATGTCTCTTGCCCCCTCTCCCTTCCCTGTGTCTCTTCCCTCCTTCTCATTCTCAACCTCCCTCCTCAACCCCACTCCTCATCCTCATCATCCCTCCTCATCCTCAACCTCCCTCCTCAACCCCCTCCTCCTCAACCCCCCATCCTCATCCTCAACCCCCCATCCTCATCCCCTCCTCAACCTCCCTCCTCAACCTCAGCCCCCCTCCTCATACTCAACCCCCTCCTCATCCTCAACCCGCTCCTCATCCTCAACCTCCCTCCTCATCCTCAACCTTCCTCCTCAACCTCAACCCCCCATACTCAACCCCCCATCCTCAACCCCCTCCTTAACCTCCCTCCTCATCCTCAACCTCCCCCGTCAACCTCAACCCCCTATCCTCAACCCCCTCCTTAACCTCCCTCCTCAACCTCAACCCCCCTCCACATCCTCAACCTCCCCTCCTCAACCTCCCCTCCTCATCCTCAACCCTCTCCTCATCCTCAACCTCCCTCCTCATCCTCAACCTCCCTCATCCTCAAACCCCTCCTTAACCTCCCTCCTCAGCCACCCTGACACATTAGGTTTGATATTGGGATGCCATTTTGCCATACTTTAGTGACCATTGTTTATGGAGGAGGATTAGGATCACTCCAAATCCCATAATATCTTTTTTGGGGTTCATCAACCATATAAACCACTGTTCTAAATATTCAATTCAATTCTGTACACTAGCCACACTTACCCATTATGTCTAACTAGCGACTTGCCCGTCAAAAGTGATGGGCAATAAAAATGTAAGGCAGGTAATGCTGTTTGCCACAGTCAGTAAGTGTTTTGGTCAGCTGAGATCCTTCGGCACTCATTGCGAGTCTTGCGCTGAGCGCTTTTGCTGCTCATCGTGTGGCTGGCAATGAGCTCCTTTGCCGTTGATTGCGATCGTGTTTAGTGGTGTTTTGTGTGTTGTATATTTGTATGTTTTAATGATAATTAATTACTAAATAAATTAAATGATACCTTACTTATTTGTAATTAATATATGTAGCAAGCAATGGTTTGAAGAGCTAACAATCTGTTGTGATATTCCTGCAGTATCCAATGTAGATTTGCAGTGTTGTTGAGCTGAGGTGTAAGTGTCAGCAATGTGTGCAGTGTGTAGTGTAAATAGGCTGCGTGCGCGAGGAGAAACCGTTAGTGTAGCAGGGTTCTTCCGCATTCTGTAAGGTAGTGTTGTAAAATGGCGCTGAATGTGTATGTGGTACGCGGGTTTGGATGATTTAACGTCCTTGCTAATGGTGTATGTTGTAGGTCGTACAGGTTTTAGTAAAAGTCGTATGTGCCTGACGTTGTTTTGCGGCTTTAGGGGTCGTGAAGCCTCGTTTTCGTTTTTTTTCGCGCGGATTGTCCGTTAAGGTCATATTTTTGCGAGTCCGTAATGTATTTTTTATTTTTCTGTAAGTCCACAATTTTTTTTTTGTCAGATCCGCGGCCCATATTTTTGGTGTAAGTCCGTATTTAGTCATTGGGTGTTTTGTAGGCATTTCCGGTGTGCAATGAGTCTTGGGCTCATTGCAGCCAACGTGGAAGCCTCCACCTCCGCAAATGCGGCCCCTCGATTCGCGAGGGTCCGCATTTGCAGTCCGAAAGTAGTACAGGGTCGTAGGGATGATCGCCTATGGTGCTCATCTCCACCAGCGCAAGGAGCGCCTTTGGCGCTCCTTGCCTGGCCACAACCGCGAGGGCTGCAGTTTCCCCATTTCGTTACCAACGGATTTTGCCAACCCCGCCTGCTGACAACTATCTATGTGATATCACAATTGCATTTGCAAACTAACGTGTTAACCACTTTTGAGGACTTTTACTAAAAGAGGCAATATTAGTGATTCTTTATTAATAATATTGGTTTGATAGACATGGTTGATGTAGATTAGCATTGTGTTTATGTGTCAAGTGAGAGGGAACACTACTTAGTGAATCTCCTGTATAGTAATACTACAGAAAGATCTATAATGTCACAAGACAGCTGAAAGGTCATATTTATAGCAGGTTTCTTGAAGAACCTGATTTGATGATGTATAAAAATGTTTAAAATAAATAAATACAGCCTTTAGTTTTAACTATTGTATTCTATTATATACAATTTTGCTTTAAGGATGCTGTAAATTTTGTAGTTGTTTCTATATAGATTAGAAAACTGGGAGGAATGGTAGGAACCATCAATTCATATAAGATCTCAAGTTACTTCCATCGAAAATGTCGTCTCCAAATAGCACACTTGTAAATGTCAGTGGAAGAAACAAATACAAAGAATGGAGGGCCCTGTCTTTGAGCTTAAAATCAAACGTACCAGAGCTTTCCCCCAAGAAACTTACAAGATTGGAAACTCAGACTTACAATTTGTTAAAGAGGTTTAGGCTGAGCTGAAGGTGCACCAGAGAAAATAATAAAATCCTGTTCCTAAATTTTAATCAAATATATAGTTGTCGCAATTGCGGGCTTGCCAAAAGTTTTTGGTAACGCAATATTAAAATTGCGGGCTCGTGCAGCTGTGGCCCTCGCAAAGGCGCTCATTGCGCTGGTGGAGATGAGCACCACAGGCGCTCATCCCGATAAACGCGGGACTTAGATAAAAAGAGCGCAGAAGGCGCTCACCGCGACGACCGAGAAATTACGGCCCGCAAAATTACTAATTTAACGGCTGAACCGCCAAACTGCAAAAACACATAAATACACACTAACACACAGCTCAGGGGGAGTACCTGCCAGTGAGGTTGCAAGTTAATTTGAGGCATATTTTGTCTTTTTTTGCGATCAAAAGTAGCCGAAGCAAGAAAAAAAATGTCAGCCAAAAAAAAATTAAACAAACCGAAAACGAGGCCGAAGGACAGAAATACCAGCCCTAAGCACTAACACTTAACGCAAAACAGTAACATTTAACTCAAGCCAGTAACACTTAATCAAAGCCTGTGACACTTATCCCAAGGTAGTAACACAGGTAGAGACGCTCGCAATGAGCGGCAGTGTGGGGCTCGCAATAAGTGCAGAAGGTGCTCAGAGGGGCCATAACCTCACATTAGGTGTCAAACAGCATCACCATTGCTTCAAATTTGATTGCCATCATTTTTTGACGGGCAAGTCGCTAGTATATTATAAAAATTAACAATAATGCAAATACAGCTATTATATGGGTTAAAGTTAATATTAGCACAGATTAGGCACATATAAAAAATTATTGACAGACAGATAGATAGATAGATAGATAGACATACATAGTGCTTAAATATTCATATATTGAACATACACACTAAGCTAGTATAAAATTGTACAGGTTCATGTCATTCATTTTACACATAAACTGTTATATAAATACATACATATGATAACACATATATACATTCAAATACTTAAATATTACTATATATATATATATATATATATATATATATATATACATACATATGTTTGGGTGTTGACGTACCCACACATACGTAAAATACACGTATATATATATATATACAGGTGTATTTACGTGTGTGTAAGTAAATATAAATATATATATATATATATATATATATATATATACAGGTGTATTTACGTGTGTGAGTATATATATATATATATATATATATATATATATATATACACACACACAAGTAAATTTGTGTGTTTGTGTATGTCAACACGCAAACATATATATATACACAAACACATAGTGACATATAAATATTTATATATATATATATATATATATATATATATATATATATATATTTAAATACATATATTATACTATTAACATACAGATATATGAATATGTGAATAATTATTAAATAATTCTGGCAAATAAATGTACACTGTAATTGTTAATGTGTGAACATTATTCTTATTAATATAAATACCTATTAATGTATATCTATGTAAAGAGTTATATCTATGTCTCCAAACTCATACCTTTCTTGGGGTTAGCACTTTGTGTCAGTCTGCTGTTGCTATGGTGAAGACTACAACTCCCAGCATGCATTTGCACACTGACTGTTAAACTGATCAGAGGATAATAGCCCAGGATTGTGTGGCTCCCCTTTGTGGCCTTTTTATGTATTTGTCATCAGGATTGTTTATGCTTCACTAGTTGCAGATAATATCTGAAAGTCAGCTAATGCCATTTTTAAGATGCATTTAAAAGCCCATATTTTATATATTGCAATTGTTTTGCATGGAAAATTAAACCTTATTAAAGGGACTCCCCAATAGGAAGCTGATTTAATTTTAAGGAGCATTCAAAATTGGTTCTGCATTGCACTAGCAGTTTTTCTCTACATTTAATCATTACTGAAATATTTAAAATAGATTTTGAGGCCTATGTATGCTAATGTGTGCTTGATAATGAGGGGAGAGGGGTCTAACTGCCAGATAACATGGGGGGACTTTATTTTAGAGACAAACAAGCAGGCTGTAATCCTAATAAGCACATAAAAGCAGCTAAGTAATATATGTGAGCTGCTCATTTGCATATAAATACAACATGGAATTGCCCAGGGATGATTCACTTTAGAAAAAAAGGTATAACACAAGATAAAGCCAGTTTTTCATGCTCTGACAGTTAAGAAAATTAACAATAAACTACCATATAATGTATTAAAAGCACTGTGTTTGATCACTGAAGCCCTACTAGTGTATTGAAATGAATTTCATATTAATTATAAGCCACCTATCTGTGTTTAATTACATTTGTCTTACTACCGCCCTATCTCTCTACTTCCCTTGGTTTCCAAACTGCTTGAGCGTGTCATCTACAATCGCCTTACCTGATTTGTTTCCTCCAGCTCCCTCCTTGATCCCTTCCAATCTGGCTTCTGGCTCCAACACTCCACAGAGACAGCTCTATCAAAATATACAAATGACCTGCTAATCACCAAGGCAAGGGGTCATTTCTCTATCCGAATTCTCCTGGATCTCTCTGCTGCCTTTGACACAGTTGATCACCTCCTTATCCAAACTCTCCGCACCCTAGGCATCCATGACACTGCTCTCTCTGGTTCATATCCTATCTAGAAAATTTAACATTTAGCGTCTCCTTCTCTTGCATCTCTTCTTCTCCTCGCCCTCTAACTGTCGGCATACCCCAAGTTTCAGTCCTAGGCCCCCTTCTTTTCTCCATCTACACATCCTCCCTTGGTGCCCTAATTAAATCTTTTGGATTTCAGTATTATCTCTATGCAGATGACACTCAAATTTACTTATCTGCGCCTGAAGTATCTCACACTCTGCTAGCATATCCTCATGGATGTCCACCCGTCAACTTAAACTCAACATGTCTAAGACAGAACGCCTTGTCTTTCCAGCCTCTTCCTCAGCTCCCACCCCTCACTTATCTCTCACTGTTGACAATGCCATCATCTTTCCCAACTCCAAGGCCCGCTGTCTTGGCATTCTATTGGAACCTGTCCTCTCTTTTATGCCTCACATTCAATCATTCACAACATCTTGTCACTTTCACCTAAAAAACATCTCCAAAATACATCACTAGCTTACACAAGACACAACAAAAATTTGAATTCACTCTCTCATCGTATCTCGACTTGACTACTGCAACTCTCTCCTTGCTGGCCTTCCTATCACCTCACTCCACTCTGCTAGACTCATTTACCAAAATCAACACACAGTGTCTGCAGCCAAGATTGATTTAACCCCGAAATGAAACATAAAAATAATTTAAATTTCCTGCCGATTTACGAGCTTGAGACTGTTGTGCAATTAATTATAATGTCTAATTTGCATTTACAGTGCTATGAATAGGTGTTTAAACCCCCTTGCGGGTCCTCTCTCTCTGGCACTCCACTGGCTTCCCATAGCTTCAAAAAATTCTAAATTATCACCCTAACCTATAGAGCCCTCCATAATAGTTAACCCTCCTACATGTCTGCTCTCATCCCAAATTTCGGAGTTTAGACATTGGAAAATCACCTAAGCGAGAGAAAAAACGAAACGAAAACGAGGCTAAAGGACCCTAAACACGCAAAACACTACCAAACACCTACGGATTTTCCAAAAGAGTCGGACGACATCCGAAAACAAGGACGCTAAATCAGCCACAGCTGCATACCACACATTAGGCGCCATTTTAGAACACTAACTTACACAATGCGGAAGTACACAGCTACCCTAACGGATTTTCCTCGCGCACGCACACTATTTACACTACACACTGCACACATTGCTGACACTTACACAGCAGCTCCACAGCACTGAAAAAACACAGTGTATACTGCAGCAACATCAAAACAGATTGTCAGCTCTTCAACACAATTCTTCCTGCATATATTACTTGAAAATACGTATAATAAAGTATATGTATTATTTATTTGATTACTATACACCAAACAGCATTAGCTCACTTACAATTTCATTGCCGTCATTTTTTGACAGCCAATATTCTAGTAATAATAATAATTTGTATTTAAAAGGATGGCAATAAAAACACAAGCTTGTGGATGTGCAATAGATTCCCAAAGGTGCTGTAAAAGTAAAAGTATAGGTCCATATTCAATTTGAAGTCCGCAACTCGATCGCAGACGGCCGAATGTCTGTGAGTGTGTTGCGGGCTCCCATTCATCTCTGATTGCGATGCTATTCAATTGCTCAAGGCCGCAGGTTATTGTCCCAAAGCTGAAACCGTAAACAATGCACTGGGTCGTAGCAGTTCAGGGCGGGAACATGATCAATTCAGGAAGCCCGTAACCTCCCATTTCAAATCAGCCAATAGAAAATGAGTCATTATTACGGCAGTAAAACATGGAGGTTACATTTCAATCAATTAGGTTCGGGGGTCCAATATGCGATCAAACTCGCAAACCCACAAAATAAAGAATTATGAAAATGAATGCCAATACTGTTCTAGTCCATGTGGGTGGCCTGACATGTATTAACTAATTGATACCCGAGATCGATTTAACCCCAAAATGAAACATAAAAATAATTTTAATTTCCTAACGATTTGCAGGCTTGAGACAGTTGGGCAATTAATTCTAATACCTGTCATCACTTTCCCCATTATTTACAGTGCAGTATTGATTATTTATTTGCATTTACAGTGCTACGAATAGGTGTTTAACCCACTTGCAGGTCCTCTTTAGACTCGTTGGATTTTCTCCTTCATTTGCCATTTACGGGTGTGAAAACATTTGCGGCTTTGGGGAAATTGAGCAATTGAATAGCGATTTGCGATTTTAGCCTTGCAAAAGTAAAAGATCAAAGGCTTCTGGAGGCTGTAAGTTATGAGTTTAACCATCGTTTTTTTCTTCAAGGCTGTAACTCAAAAGTCATTCGGAGCCGCAAAAAGACGCAAATTGAATAGCAAATTAGCTTACAACCTCACTTACGGGCTACCGAATCTCCGAAACCTCAATTGAATTTGGCCCAGAATCTTTGGACCATTCATGCTTCACCCCAGCCAGCAGTGGTGTGCAGTGACCAGTTGGTGGTGCAACAGTGGCGCTCAGAGATTCAGTTTCTTAGGGTTAGGATTAATCTTAGATTTAAGGGTTAGCGTTAGTTTTAGGTGCTAGGGTTAATGGCTAGATTTAAGGGTTAGGGTTAGATGTAGAGGTTAGATTTAGGGGTTACGTTTAGATTTAGGGGTTAGGGTGAGGGTTAAAGTTAGGGCTAGATTTATGGGTTAGGGTTAGATTTAGGGGTTATGGTTAGATTTAGGGGTTAGGGTTAGATTTAGTGGTTAGGGTTAGATTGAGATGTTAAATTTAGGGATTAGAGTTAGATTAATGGGTTAGATTTCATGTTAGGGGTTAGATTTAGGGATTAGGGTTAGATTTAGGGGTTAAGGTTAGGGGTTAGGGCTAGGGGTTTGATTTAGGGGTTAGGGTTAATCTTTTAAATACATGTTAGAAAATGTGGGACTACAATATCCTGTAAGGTACTGTGGAAAGTATTATCTTTGTCCTTTATTATTAACCATGTATATAGTTATTTTTATTTGTATACATTATCTGGTATTCCATATGTGTCAAGAAACTGATCAGAAATCCCACCTAGATGTAGTTAGTGACTTCTTACAGAATATTAAGTAGGTGGATTTAATTTATTATATCATTTCTATTCACATCTAAGTCTGTGAGACAATGAGGCAGAAAGCTGGAGCTAAATGTAGTTTATCCAAGAGAACACAGCAGGGCAAGGTGTTCAGTTGGTTATGGAAATTAACTGCCATGAATTGTGGCTGATGATCTTAAACACACAAGCTAGTAGCAGCAAAATAAAACTACATATCCCATGATGCTCTGTGACGGAAGTGATGTCATTGGTGTGAGACGAGGAAGTGTTGTACATGTGTGTGAACAGCTTGGAATAGGTAATGATAATTATTTGCGGTTTATTTAATTTTTGGGTAAACACGTGCACCTTAATGGGTTTTATAAATATAATTATAGATGAGCTGGGATTAAACTTGTACTGCGTTATTACTGGAAATGTATTTGGTTTATATAAGACGTGTACTGAATATTGTATATAGTGTACATGGTTTATGTAGGGTGTACTGTATATGTGATACAGTGTATATGGTTTATATAGGGTGTACTGTATATGTGATACAGTGTATATGGTTTATATAGGGTGTACTGTATATGTGATACAGTGTATATAGTTTATATAGGGTGTCTACTGTATATGTGATATTACATAGCATGGTGTGGAGTTTATATAGGGTGTGTACTGTATATGTGATACTGTATAGCGCGGTGTGCGGTTTCTATAGGATGCCTACCGTCTATGTGATACTGTATAGCGCGGTGTGCGGTTTCTATAGGATGCCTACCGTCTATGTGATACTGTATAGCGCGGTGTGCGGTTTCTATAGGATGCCTACAGTCTATGTGATACTATATAGCGAGGTGTGCGGTTTCTATAGGATGCCTACCGTCTATGTGATACTGTATAGCGCGGTGTGCGGTTTCTATAGGATGCCTACAGTCTATGTGATACTATATAGCGCGGTGTGCGGTTTCTATAGGATGCCTACCGTATATGTGATACAGTGTATATGGTTTATATAGGGGGTGTACTGTATATGTGATATTGTATAGCGTGGTGTGCGTTCTTTATAGGATGCCTACCGTATATGTGATATTGTGTAGCGTGGTGTGCGGTTTATATAGGATGCCTACCGTATATGTGACATTCTGTAGCGTGGTGTGCGGTCTCTATAGGATGCCTACCGTCTATGTGATACTGTATAGCGCGGTGTGCGGTTTCTATAGGATGCCTACCGTCTATGTGATACTGTATAGCGCGGTGTGCGGTTTCTATAGGATGCCTACCGTCTATGTGATACTGTATAGCGCGGTGTGCGGTTTCTATAGGATGCCTACCGTATATGTGATACAGTGTATATGGTTTATATAGGGGGTGTACTGTATATGTGATATTGTGTAGCGTGGTGTGCGGTTTATATAGGATGCCTACCGTATATGTGACATTCTGTAGCGTGGTGTGCGGTCTCTATAGGATGCCTACCGTCTATGTGATACTGTATAGCGCGGTGTGCGGTTTCTATAGGATGCCTACCGTCTATGTGATACTATATAGCGCGGTGTGCGGTTTCTATAGGATGCCTACCGTCTATGTGATACTGTATAGCGCGGTGTGCGGTTTCTATAGGATGCCTACCGTCTATGTGATACTATATAGCGCGGTGTGCGGTTTCTATAGGATGCCTACCGTCTATGTGATACTGTATAGCGCGGTGTGCGGTTTCTATAGGATGCCTACCGTCTATGTGATACTGTATAGAGCTGTGTGCGGTTTCTATAGGATGCCTACCGTATATGTGATACAGTGTATATGGTTTATATAGGGGGTGTACTGTATATGTGATATTGTATAGCATGGTGTGCGGTCTCTATAGGATGCCTACCGTATATGTGATAACTAGTGTGTATGGTTTGGTATGAGACACATAGGGCAGATGCAATCGTTTTAATATATGAATTTGAACTAAACAAAAAGATTAATGTAAATAGAAAAAAAGCGATGGAGGATTCCAACATTGAACTTATAAAAATAAATCCTGTGCTAGATGTCCATATCTTATGGAATATAGAGATCAATAAACCTAGATAGATTCAGTGTGACAGCCTGAATATTATTATTATATTTGCAGATTTTTATGGGAGGGCTTCAGGGCTATGCATCCAATAACTAACAATCACAATGTCTAGGTTACACCACCCTGAAGCCAAGCAGGGATGGGCCTGACACTAGGAATACCAAATGCTGTGGCCCATTGTAAAAGGAACTAGCAACCCACTCCAGTATTTCTGCTGTGAAAACCAAGTGGATCAGCATGACCATGGGCATAAAGATGTGCCTGGTGTGTCCATGAGGTCTCAAAAAGTCGGAAACAACTGAATGATGCAAAAAGAAAAGTAATAACTCCACTGCTCACTAATTACATTTTCCAGTATCTCTGCCATGAATAACAAGTGGACCAGCATTGTGTGTTGCGGTCCATGAGGTCATGGAGAGTTGGACATGACTGAGCGACGCAAACACGCACACAGTGGTTGGAATATTTTTCAAGTATGACGTATGTTGGGTGTTTTTAATGTGTTTGTGCCGATGTACATGGTAGTCTAATCTTTTTAGGTACAATGTTTTTGTAGTATGCTGATCAATTCATAAAAAGCTTGCACTGCTCCTGTCATTTAAAGGGACACCAATGGGAAGTTGATTTTATATTAAATTAGAACTTGGCCACATATTGTACTAGCAGATTTTTGTTTTTACAGTAAATCATTTCTAAAGATTTCAAATTGATTTGGCAGCTCAATATTCTGATATTCATCTCAGAGTACTTAGTAAGGGTGTGAGAGGGGATTAACTGCCAGAATAATTTATTTTGGCCACTACAGAGACACATGAGTAGATTGCAATCCTAATTAGCACATCAAAATAGCTACTACATATGCATGAACTGCTCATTTGTAGAGAAATGCTGTAACATGGAATTTCCCAGGAATATCCAATTGTTCATGCTCCTTAACAATAACCTAAAAAACACTAGATTTTGGGTGACTGAGTCCCTCTAATGGTCTGACTTAGGCACAAACACGCACAGCACTTGGCCGATGAGCACCAAAGGTGCTCATTGCCTGCGAGCCAATAAAACCTGCGGGACTCCGCCTACAAACACTTAGGAAACGTGGGATCGCCTTACAGGCTTATTAAATTCACATTCGCCCAATTGAAAAGGGCTCTATATAAGCACATAGTTACTGAAGACCTTGTTTTTGCACACAAGTTCACTAAATAAACACTTCTGGGGGAAAAAAATGCTATGTGTTTATATAGAGCCCTATTCAATTGCCCGCAATTTAATAAGGCTGTTAGGCTGCAAGCAGTTGACGCGACTTGGAGAAAAAAAAAAATTACGAGACGTAGGGATAAAAAATATGAGGTAGGAAAAATACAAAGTTAATCGCCGAACAGCGAAAAACGCACACAAAAAAAAAACGCAGCAAAAACATCACATACAGCACGAGGGAACAGCCAGGACGTCTGGAAGTGAGGTGGAACGCGACTTTAAGTCGATGTTAAAGAGTTTCGGCACTCAAAAATTGGCTAGGCGAGGAAAATAAAATGGCAGCCAAAATAAATGAAAACGAGGCTACACGACCCTGGACCGCAACACACCGCCAACCACGTAAAATTTTCACATACGAGGTACAAAATACACTACTACAAGGGACGCCAAGTACTCGCGAACCACGTAGCACATACACAAACGACGCTACTTTACACTCCAAACGTGCAAATCACAACATTGCGCATCTACAGTAGCGCTTTACAAAAATAAACCAACGGTTTGCCCTTGCGCATACAGCCTACTCCTAATGCACAGTTGGGACATATAAATAGATAAAGTATATTAATTCACTAGCGACTTGCCCGTCAAAAATGACGGGGCAATAAAATTTTAAGGCAGGTAATGCTGTTTGGCGCAGACATTAATTTTTGTGGTGGTCTGAGATGCTTCGGCGCTCATTGCGAGGCTGTTGGTTATATATTTTTTTTTATCAGAGGCGCTTTTGATGTCTTTGTAAGGTCGGCGCTGATCTGCTTTTTGCGCTTATTGGGAGGCTGTCCCCTGGTGTAGTTTGTGTGGTATGAGCAGCGTTGGCGCTCGTTGTGAGGTGCGCGGTGAATGGGTTTTGTGTTTATTGCGATAGTGTTTTTTTTTTTTTGTGTATATATGTACTTTTGTATGGTAATTAAATAATAAATAAATTAATATAGTTTACCTATTTGTAATTAATACATGCAGGAAGCATTGTGCTGAAGAGCTAACAATCTGTTTTGATGTTCCTGCAGCATACAGTGTAGGTTTGCAGTGTTGTGGAGCTGAGGTGTTAGTGTCAGCAATGTGTGTAGTGTAAATATGCTGCGTGCGCGAGGGAAAGCCGTTAGTGTAGCTGGGTATTTCCGCATTCTGTAAGTTAATGTTGTAAAATGGCGGCGAATGTGGATGTGGTAGGCGGGTTTGTATGATTTAGCGTCCTTGCTAAAAGTGTATCTTGTACCTTGTACTGCTTTTTGGAAAATCCGTATGTGCTTGGTGGTGTTTTGCGTCTTTAGGGTCCTGTAGCCTTGTTTTTCATTTTTTTTGGCGACCATTTTTTCTCTTGCTTAGGGGATTTTCGTTGGTTTAAACTCGGTAATTTGGACTTAAATTGAGGTGTAACTTCACTTGCAGAGGTCCTGGGTGCCCACTCTTGCTGTGGGAAAGCTTTTTATGTCATTTTTGTGTGTATTTATTGTTTTTTAATGTTTTCAGGTGCGCGCGGTTCGGCCGTTAAGGTCGTATTTTTGCGAGTTCGTAATGTTTTTTTTCTAAGTCCCGCGGCTCGTATTTATTTGTGTAAGTCCGTATGTAGTGATTGCGTGTTAGATGTTTTTTTTCAAAGTCCTGCTTCTGTGGGTGTTTGTAACCGCTTGTGAGGCGCTGTAGAGCCTCCATCTCCGCAAATGCGGCCCCTCGCTTCGCATTTGCGGACCAAACTGCGTCCCTCGCTTTCCCTGGTGGTCCAGTGGTTAAGATTCAGTGCTTGGGTGGGAGACCACCTAGGAATACTGTATGCTGAGGCCCACTAGAAAAGGATCTGACAACCGACTCCAGTATCTCTGCCATGAAGACCAAGTGGATCAGCATGACCATGAGCATGTGTGCCTGGTGTGTTACAGTCCATGAGGTCATTAAGAGTCGGAAACGACTGAACAATGCAAAAAATATAATTTTATTTAAGCTGACAAATAACAAAATGCTACAAATGTTTCGGCCTCCTGAGCCAGATGTCCTAAGCCTCTTGCACTGAAAGGGTTAAGTTATGAGCCCAGTGCTTTTTAATTGTGGTACATACTCGTTTGGGGGTAATTATTTTAGATGACTGGGTGCATATCGTTTCTATGAGAGGTTCCTGCTGCCAGTCTATAAAACCCGGGACGTCCAAGCTATTGTTGGTTTGACACTTTGCCTGAAACTGTTCTAGGTAACTTCCCTGCCAAGAAGAAAATAACATTTTCGTTTGCTTTCTTAATGGAGGCTGCCAATCATTATTACATTATCGTTTTGATGTGGTTTGTTTTCTAATTTTAACCATATCCTGCAAGGATTAAATAATGCCTGCAAATTAAGGAAGTTTTTTGCTTTGGAGCGTAAATTTGGCGCGATTGATGTGGCATGAACTTTACATGACTTTATTTTAAGACAATTAATTGTGCAATCTAATATAGGAAAGGGCAGACTAACGTGATGGATGTAGATTTGTGCAGGATGGTATATTTAGATTTGGATATGATGTTTGCAAATACTGCCTTTATCTGATGTCGGGCTGTATTCATTAAAGTGTAAGGGAATGCTCATTAGTGAGAACAATTTTGAATAAACTCCATAGGATAACATAAGGATTGGAGAATGTATTTATATCAGGGCCTGACAAATCCTAAGAGCAAGTGAGCCAATGCTTGTAAAATGTTTCTGCTGGCTCCTAAATTGTTTGTTAGGTATTATAGATCATTTTATATATGCAATCTTGAAAAAATGTGGCTGACTCCGTCCTGCATGTCTAGCGTTGTTCAGCCTCGTTTTCATCCTGTTTCTGAATTTTTAAGTTTTTCGTCCGCCATTTTATTCTCGCTTATCCGTTTTTCGATCAACGAAAACCGCCAAATAGTGCTGAAATTAGCTTGCAGCCTCACTCCCAGGCTTCCTGGCTCTCGCCATGTGCTGTGTGTGAGTGTGTTATTATTTTGTTTTAATTATTATTTTTTTTTTTATGGTTATATAGTTAGGCGCTTGATACAATCTTGGCCGTTAACTTAGCAAACTGCGTTCCTCACGATCAACTGCGTTCCTCACGATGTCCTGCGCCGATGGGGATGAGCGGGGGCCGCAACCAACATCGCAAACGTTCCCAACACTGACAACTATACTTGTGACTAGGAACTTGCCCGTCAAAAATGACAGGAATAAAATTGTAAGGCTGGCAATGCTGTTTGCCACACAATGTGAGGCTTTTGCTCCTCTGAGCACCTTTGGTGCTCATCATGAGCCTCGCGCTGAGCACCTTTGACGCTCGTCGCGTGGCTCGCAATGAAGGCCTCCGGCACTCATTGCGATCCTCTGCCCTGTGTACTTCAACTTTCCTGCTTTGCACTGATCACCTTCGGCGCCCATCGCAAGCCCCATGCTGAGCAGCTTTTTTTGAATCATTGCAAGCCTCTCCCGCTCGTAGGACTCATCGATAGCCCCGCCTACTGTACGGGCTGCTTATTGCAGGGTTTGTTAACCTGCAAGTTTTGTGCTTGGGAATGCCATGTGTCTTGTTCCAGCATCTCCCCCCTGTCCCTTCCCTGTGTCTTTCCCCTCTATTTCAGCTGTATGTTTGCGTGTTATGCACTGACTGGCGTTGGTTTTATTTTCAAAGTCCCGCGTGTCTTGCGTTGTCGGTTTAAGTGTAACTTTCTTCGCCATCGTGTTTATTCTAAGTGCCACGTGCCTGGCTTTGTTCAGCCTCGTTTTCATCCAGTTTCAGAATTTTTAAGTTTTTCGTCCGCCATTTTTTTCCTCGCTTAGCCGATTTTTCGATTGACGAAAAACTGCAAATATGGCTCAACTTCGCTTGCAACCTCACTCCCGTGCTTTCTGGCTCTCCCCCTGTGCTGTGTGTGAGTGTTTTAATTTTTTTGTAATAATTTTGCTTGTTTTTCGAGTTACACGCTTGACCTAAGTCTGGCCATTAAATTAGCAAACTGCGTTCCCCCTCATCAGCAAAGTGCTACCTGCTTCAACTGCTCGGCTTGTAAGTGCAATGAGCGCCTTACCAACATCACAAGATCCCCAACTATATCTGTGAGATATATATTTTCACATATGGTGGGCTAAGAGTGATAGAAGCCTTCTACCATACAGTAGTACTAACAATGTGGTAAGCAAAATATTTGTAGAAAGAATAAAGATAAATACAGCTTTTTAAAATTATTTTTGTACTGTTGTATTCAGATTTCAGGATTAGACACTTTGGAGGGACCTTGGGTGTAAATAACACATTTGAAGTACTACACAATGTTGTGAATCTTAAAGGGATATTGTGGTAACATTTACCATGGCCCTTTTAAAAGTATAAGTTCCCTAAAGTATAATGAACACTTTGATAGCCCAATCATATACAGTTATGAATTATTACTCTTCTTCTTATTGGCCCTCCTCACTCAGAGCCTGTCCACTGTATGTGATGGGTGGGCAGCACGTTGAGACACTCCATTTTGTAGCTTCTTATATAGGCATATGACCACATAGACAATACAGGTTCCTCTGTACTGTATGCATTAGAATCTGCAATATTGCTGACCACCTACCTCACACAGTGACATGAGTAAGGAGGGAGGCCAACATTGCAACCCTTAGAGGTGAGCAAAGGGAAATGAAAATTATTATAAATTATAACTCAAAATTTTTGGTCTAATAGGACTTTAATTATTTTCAATGTTTTTAATTTTAACAAGTTCTTATAACATGAATTTATATAACAATAAGAGCAGGCTCCTTGTTGCCATCACCATATGAGGTTTGACTGGCCTACTGGAACCAAACAAGGATCTCATATGGTTTTGCAAGTAGGTGTGATCATTTAACTCTGCTAAGTAGGGGGAAGTGATCTCTAAGACTTTTCAGACCCCCCACTATAAGGGAAAAAAAGATAGTCAACCCCTAATCCCCCACTTCCCATACACAATGGTGGGACTCCTTTTAAAATTAATTAAAAAAATATTGCCCTCTGTGACTCATCTATGCATATTGGTACTTATGGGCCTACCTTAAGGGTACTCACCCATTTTGGTAGTCCCTGGGAAGTGATCAGTGTTGGTTCAGTGCCAGGGTTGAGCTACCCAATGCTAAGCCCTAGGTATAGTGCAGATCTGCTCCCTGGGTCACATGTGATGTCACTTTCATTTGATGCTACAGGTCCTCCAAGGATTGCCTCCCAGGGGATCTACTGCCTCCATGGGTATTTTATTCCCTTATAGAGGGATCTGTGGACACCAAAATCAGTTCCCATATATTTAGTATCTGATATCTCTACAGTAATCGGGTCCAGTAGAGTTGAGTATGGGCATGGGCAAACATCACCAATACTGTGTGTCCCCCAATATATTTGATGCCAATTTAATCTGATCCAGCTCTCTGCAAGTGATGTAACAAAGACAAAATGGATTACTCTAATCCTAAACATTTTAGTTTTACATGTCACAAACAAGTGCCTGTTTTACTTGAATTACCATAGTCCTTTAATAATTTCACTAAATACTTAAATCTTATTTTGAAATTGGCTGCATCTGAAAACCACTTTCATAAAAAATTTTATTCAAAATTATCAGATAACGTTTTTCATATTCTACATTTACTCTGTGTCTTCTGATTTACATGTTTTTTTTTTTGTCATGTTGAGGTTTTCTTGGCAGCTATCCTTAAACAACGTCTTTTTGTTTGCCTAAGGTTCATGTGTGTTGGCGATTTTATCTACAAAATATATTTAACATATGGTTAATTTTTACCAAAACACTGTTTAAATTTAATAAAAGTATGGCCATAAAAACACACCCCTTCCCTCATAATATTATTATTATTTCCTTTATTTGTAATCTATCATACTTAGCAAATAGTCTGTATAAAAGTGTATTGCCTAAAAGAGTGTAGTAATGTAAAACTTTGTATAGCACGTGCTGCACTTCGATTATTGTAGACACAGGCTACACTTTGGTTCCTGTTAGCACAGGCTGCATTTGGATTCTTGTTAGCACAGGCCACATTTTTCTTCTTATAAGCACAGGCTTCACTTTGAAGCCTGTGCTTACAAGAACCACTTTGGTTCTTGTAAGCACAGGCTGCGCTTTAGTTCTTGTAGACACAGACCGCCACAGTACAGAACTTTATTTCACTTCCTGAGTGACTGGATGCGGAGTGGTACACGCACGTCGTGTTCCTGAGCCAACTTTAAAAAAAATTGAGTTCCCAGCTCCACTATAGTTTCAAATTCTAATATAAATAATATATGTATGTGTGTGTATTATATATATATATATATATATATATATATATATATATATATATATATATATATATATATTTCTAAATATAATATTTAGATTTACATTGGTAATAACTGATATTTCCTGTTGGTGTGTTTTATTTGTGTAGTTCTGTTTTATACTATATAAAATAAAATCAGAATATACTTTATTGATACAAGCTAGGAAAACAACTACGAAACTTAAAACGAAGGACACCATTGATGAATACTGGGTTTATTATGGCGGCCATCTTTGACTACATCAATCTACCAATTAAGTAGCCAAGCCAAAAAACATCCATCAGGCTTGAGTTCAGAGACAAAGTGGGGTTGTTACAGTCTGCAGCTTATATATTAAAATCATTGGTGTTTACTTGTATATTCTCTCTTGGTATATGGCATTTACTTGTCCAGTTGATATCGTCATCTTGTTTTTATACTTGTGTGGACCCTTGGTATTATTCACATATATGGAATTACCTTAGGCTCTTGGCTTCCCGGCATTTTGTACCAAGCTTCCGCCATTTGATTATAGTATTTTATAGCTAGGTTTTTGTTATCTACAGGGACCCTAGAAAGATTTGGTTCATCAAACTTGTTGAGCCTCCCTGATAGAAGGGCCCTTCGAGGATCATAAGTTTTGTTTTGTTTTGTTTTTTCCTTTTTCTACAATATATAAGTGTGTTATTCTCTGTGAATATCTTTTTTTGTTGTTGTCTTAATTGGTAGCTTGATGTAGTCAAAGATAGCCGCCATAATAAAGCCAGTATCCATGAATGGTGTCCCTAGTTTTAAGTTGTTCTCCTTTTTATTGTATTAATTAAGTATTTCCAATTTTTTTATATAGTACTCTAAGTGGTGTTAAGCACTCTAATATTTAATAACTACTAGTTCACATGCAAGCTCATGGAATTTTCGTCACTAAATATTTGTTGAAATAAGCATAGTATTCATAATAAATATAAATATATATATATATATATATATATATATATATCTATATCATTTGCATGTCCCGCCCAGGTTACCCAGATTGCAGTGCATATACTGTGTTTCTGAGAAATTTGAGCAGGAAATACGGTAAGTTTTTATCAACTTATTTTTAGACATTCAAGTGGAATCACTAATGTACTATTCCTTACTTGTACTACTGTACTTTGTACGGTGGAGGGCTTCTATCACTCTTAGCCCACCATATGTGAAATAATTGCTGTATAGAATTACTCTTTACAACAATCAACACACAAACCAGGCACTCACACCATACTGAGGATCGGCAGTAACCGTGAAACAGTACTGTATGTGGTTAAGTGACCAGGTTTGTGAAAAATCCATCCGTTGCTATGTCTAAAACTGTGAAATACAGTAAGCATATGCTTTAAAAGAGCCATGTTTAAAATGGTTTGGATTGACAGAGTGATGGTGCATTATGTGGCATCATTTGCATGTCCCGCCCAGTTTACCCAGATTGCAGTGCATATACTGTGTTTCTGAGAAATTTGAGAAGGAAATACGTTTTTATCAACTTATTTTTAGACATTCAAGTGGAATCACTAATGTACTATTCCTTACTTGTACTACTGTACTTTTTACGGTGGAGGGCTTTTATCACTCTTAGTCCACCATATGTGAAATAATTGCTATATATATATATATATATATATATTATAGCGTGATTAATATATCTATTTTTAGGGGTATTGGTCCAGCCTAAGCAGTCCGGCACCAGCCAAGTGCATGGGGTGTACGTTTTTTCAGATCATGCCAGGTGGATTTGCGCCCTTTGCTTGTTGTTAGGACAGATCAAAAGTATACAAATCCTAGGACGTACGTGCTGAGTATTTCTCAATCCCTTCCAGTTGCATCCTGTTAATGTATCTGAGCAGTATTTCTTAGGGGCCACTCCCTTACCTAACAATCATTTTAAAGGATTAGGAACAGGATTACCCCGAGGGCTTTAGTGATGTGTGAGGTATGTTTTTTGGCACCATCTGTCGGTGTGAACGTGCCGTGAGTTTGTTGCTTTTGGCATTTTGCATTATGGTTTTGCGCATTAGCTTTTCCAGTTTGTTTTTGTTAGTATAGCGTAACTTGGTGAAATTTATTTTGAAAACATTTTCTTATTGAACCACAGATCTATCCAGCTGTATCGCTAAAGGTAATATTGTGTTTTTGTTGGCTCGAAAAAAATATCAGAATCCGTAGATGACAGATCTGAAAATTAAAGTGTTCTGTTATAATCATAAATTAAATTTTCAGCCAAATAATGTATTATTTATTCTTACGTGAAATTAAAATAATATTTATCTTTTTTTTAATTTATGTTTTCAGGCAAAAATGGCAGATAAGGCCCTGACTTCTGAAGAGTATCCTGCGGAAATCCATGAATATCTTGCAGCCTTTGAGAACTCTATTACTTCAGTGGATGAAATGTTGAACAAGATGATGTCAGTTTCTAGGGCTGAACTTCTTCAGACGGTGAGCAATAACTTAAAAGAAATGTATTTATTTATTGCAATGAAGATGGGCTTGTTTTAGCTCAGGTGCAGTGGCTGCAGTCCATAGGGTCACAGAAAGTCAGACACAAGTAAACGACTAAACAACAATACATTTATTTATTGCATTAAAACTTGTAATCTAAAGTGGGGACATGTTTTGTTCAGTGCTTTTCTCCAATTCTACCTTCCCTCATTTGACATATCTATTTAAAAGACCACTGTAGTTCAGGGGAAAATAAATCACTATTTGTTACATATGTAAACAAAATACCATTATTAATCTTTATTTTGGAAAACTGTGTAGGTTTGGCTTTGGTTTTTGTTTAGGTTTGGCTGCAACACTTAGTTTGAAACCTGAGGGTTTGTGGTTATCAGAAGTATCAGGGTTGGTGGGATGAGCTAGGGGAGATTTCATATATAATTTTAGTTTTTGAAATATGGCACCTATCTGCAAGCCCTGCTCCAGCAGAAATTACCCATTCCTCTCATACCTTCAGCCTTTACCAAAGTATCATAGATGCTTCTTGGGTCCAACAGAGCTATCATAGGTATTTTTCCCAACTAAAAAATGTCCTTTGTTTCATTCTTGATGCCCAGTTATGCTCTTAGTCAGACTCATACCATTGAAACATATCTTTATTTCCATCATACAATCGCAGACCACTTGTATTTTGTTGGCTTAGTGGTCCACTTATTCACTTTAGAGTGTTAAGCTTTATGCCAGTGCTTCCCAAATGTATTTTTTGCCCTGGAGCACTTGAAAATATTTTAACGGCTGTGACAGAACATATAAGTGACTTTTTTTTTTGCCCACTGTTTAACATCTATGGAGTGCTGCACTCTATTTGTTTATATCAAGTTAATCGGTAAAATCTACATTCTAGACACTTTAGTTTATGCATTGTTTAATCATTTTGCTTCATAATCGTTTGGTAAACCCATATGTTCTACAATCCACTTAATAGATGTTTCTGGATCACAGCTTGGGATTAAAACAAGCGGTTTTAAATGATTGGTAGAGACATTTCCATATTGATAACCAACAATCCATTCTAATTGAACAGGTGGGAGCAGCAGAAACTACTTATATCATAGAAACTGAGAAAAAACAAATGTAAAAATGATGGTGCTTGGATGAAAATACAACATATAATAATAGCTTGCAAATATACCAAAGAAGGTAATGATGAGGGAAGTATCTTTCCTAAAATGCTGGAGAAACAAACCCCCCTAAAGGAATTGCGGCATACCTGGGATAAGCATAAGACCATCCTGACGACTTAAGCCAAAGCCGATAGAATGGGCAGACTAAATTGCCTTTTTGGTTTCATATGCCATCAAATCTCAATTTCTAATACATATAAAATATGTGGGACAGCAGAATAAAAATGTAAAGTATTCCTGCAAACCCCAACATACAATTAGCAATATTTTATAGTATTGTGCAGTTCCTGCCAGAGAGGATTTCATCCACTGGCTCCAAAAGGCGAGAGTGGCTTTTTGCCTAGCCACAGAATAAAACAGACTGGTGGGAAAGCTAAATAAAGCCCCTTCCAGGCTGGAATAGCATCTAAAATAATACAGTGTAGAAGAGTGGTTCTCACCAGCCTGTTCAAGGACCAGAACCAGTCCATGATAGTTTATCTGCCAGTCCTTATGGGCAAAGAGGGAGTAGGTGAGCCCAACATTTAAACATACCGCTACCTCTTGGTCACAGTTACATTATACGTGAACGTTTATGCAGTTATAATATTCTCTATTCAAATCTGCAAAGCTAAATGAAAATGTAGCTTGTCACGTGTAATATCATGCTGATAAAGATGTGCTGGATCTCAAAGCTAGTCCCTATGAGTAGTGGGGTTAGGCACCTGATCCCCAGATCAAAATGGTTGTGAACCACTAAACCATCCTGAATAGATCATGGCAAAGGATCCCAATTAAACTTTGCTCCCAAGCTTAGTGTTCACCATGATGGGATAATGTCTTTCTATTATTTGTATTGGCAACAAACAAAAAATAAAGGTGCTCAATCAGAGAACAAACTAAGCTTAATAGGTTAGTTATACGGACATCAAAACCCACTCTGAGAGCAACCTCTTTTTAGCTCATTTGTGCCATTCACAGGGAGAAATACCCTGTATTATATCAGTCTGTTCTCACTCAAAAGCGTGACCCAGACCCGAAATACCAGGCAATTCTACCCTGAACAGGGGCCACCGCAAACCCCAGATTTACATTTCGGCCTTAGTTGGGCCTCTTCAGTTAGGTGTTGGCAGATAACTCCCCAAGGCACAGTGAGTAAGTAGTCCGCATCTGGAGACTAAGCCCTAAGTGTCATTTGCATAACAAACAACAAAAAACGGAGGTGCTAAATCTATTATTTGTATAAACCTATTTTTCATTATAAAATATTTTTGTAATAGTTTTTTTAGTAAATCAAAATAATCCAGCAGCTACAGGTTCATAGGTATTGTATTCACTTTGTGGTCAGGTGTTTGTAGGTATCAGTGCAATGACCGTGCATGAAACCTATTGAAGTGAATGTCAGTGCAGACCCCTCTGGCAATGAATCGGTTATTTCTGTATATTTCAGTTTTGGCTCCTAATCATCATTAGCCAGTAGTTGGTCTGATGTTGCTTTTTAAGCAGCCAGTAGTAATATACAAACCACCTGCAACCTTCCAGTGTAGGTAAGGAAGTCAAAATATTTGGATAGGTATGTTCATATATTTCCAATAATAGGTTTTACAACATTCACATTTAAAGCGCTTAACATGAAATTAGTGCATTATGCAAATATATACATGAGCCTGTTTTAATTTGTCTGCATTTTATTGCAGGTAGATCCATTGGAACAAGCAAAATTAGACTTGGTTTCTGCATACACATTAAATTCACTCTTCTGGGGTAAGTGTGATATTTGAATTTCAGATTAGGAAAGAAAGGTGAATATAAAATAAATGTGATTTTTTTTTTCTTGCAGTATACTTGACCACTCAAGGGGTTAACCCAAAGGAGCATTCTGTAAAAGAGGAATTGGTAAGATATCACATTATTATTACCAGGCTTAGATTTTTGTTCAAATATTATGATTTTTGTCATGTATGGTAAATAAGGGTTCTCATGTCCATGTTAAATTAGGAAGGAGAGATTTTCTGGTTCCTTTAGAGTCCAGGTCTTAAAAATAATACCCTTAAAGGGATATGTAAATTTCCTGGATTATGAATGCATCTGATGAAGGAGAATCAAAAGTGTGTGAAAAAAAAAATTTGCATGAAAAAAATACCAAAATAAACATTTAAACACTTACCGTGAAGTTAGCAAAATCTACTGTATTTTCTGACAGTTTAAAATTAAGATTGATACCCCCTCCAATTTGTTTTGGCCAATCTGGTTAGATGAAAGATTTGAGACATAGCACTGTTAGTTGCTATGGCAACAGCCCACAGCATAGACAGAAAGTAGAGATGAGTCATATACCAGCAGTGACTGGGAGGCTGACAACACTGCTCTCCTATTGGCTGTGGTGCAAAGCAGTATCGGATATGTAGCAAAGGAGCCTGGGAAATGTAGTGTATCACTGACGTGACAGGAAGCTCCAAGGAGATTGGCTGAGCTAGCAAGAGCAGGTAAATAATGGGTTATTATTGCTCCCTGGATGCTGCATGCTGATTGGGTGGGGGACTAGGAAGCGGTGTAGACACCCCCTGGGGGTGTCAACATTATCATTAAAGAGATTTTTAGATATAAAAATAAAATGTTTTATCAGATGTGCTGCATACACATAGGCTGCTTTTTGCCTACAGAGTGCAGAAATGTATAAACCCAGCTCACTTAGATATCCCTTTAAGTTCTAAAAAGAGTGCTATAGGAGCAATATTCATAACTTTTTTTAAGTTTATTTTTATTATTTTACCACCATCTTCTAATAAGGAACATACTACAACATTATAGATATATGTAAATATTATAATCCACTTCAAGTGTTTAAACACCCATGAATTGGAGTGAACTCCCCAATCTACTCATACTCATTCATTTTATTCTATAGTGTATAATAAACTTTGATCATTTTTAATTGTTTCTCTGTTGGAGTACATATAAAAGTGTAACATTTTTCATCAAAGTTTGTATATCTAAAATGGAAAACTGTTATTGCACCCCAGTTGGACATCACTTTAACCAGAATAATCATCCAACCCCCCCCCCCCCCCCCCCCCCCCCCCTGAAAATCAAAATACTCTGAGGGAATTTCACAACCATCCAGGAAAGAAAGACATTTGAAATGAAAATTATAGCACACTATATGCAGGACTTAATATAGACATGGGATTTCTCTACCAAAAATTATTGTGACCCTCCAACATTCCTGATTGTGGATTTTTTTTCTTTATTTTTGATTGGTGTTCTTCTACTCTTTAATATGTGAGGATATTTACAGCTCTATTTATTACTCTGGTTTTCACTTATCTAAAACCCTATGCAGACATGCACACTTGACTGAACAGAATATTATTTGTGATGCCTGTCACTTTCAATTTCTTTCTCTCACTGATAACCTAAAAGCAGTATTAATTCTGAAAAACAGAGGTTTTCCTCTCGAAACCTCATCATTACTATGAATGTATTTGTCCAATAAAAAAGGTATCACTATATACTGCAATGCTCTGATTATCTATATACAGATTAGAAAACGTTACAAACCAGGAAACGTCCATATACCTTTAATCAAAGATTTGTATATTTTTTTTATACCCTAACCCTGTCTTGTACTTCTCAACAACATTGTCCCTTACTTGTTTGGAGAGTTCCTTGGTCTTTATGTTTGGTTAGTGGTGCCTCTTGCTTAGGTGTTGCAGCCTCCGGGGCCTTTCAAAAAAGGTGTGTATATGTAATGACAGATCATGTGACACTTAGATTGCACACAGGTGGATGTCATTTCACTAATTATGTGACTTTTGTGTGCACCAGAGCTTTTTATGGGCTTCATAACAAAGGGGGTGAATACATATGCACATGCCAATTTTCTGTTTTCTATTTCTAAAAAATAGTTTTATGTATATATTGTTTTCATTTCACTTCACCAACTTAGACTATTGTGTTCTGAATCATCACATAAAATTCAGATTAACAAAACATTGAACTTAAGGCTGTAATGTAACAAAATAGATAAAAAGTAAAGGGGGTGAATACTTTTGCAAGGCACTGTATATTATCCTTTTTAAACATTTGAATCTGCTCACTGTGCTGTGATAGCATTACTTGAAGAAAAGAAAACGGTAACACATTTACAAATACCCTCTGTCACTTACAACAAAGAACAAAATATTTCCATGTCCCTTTAAGTTAAGCAAATGTGGAACAAGACGATGTCAACACTGGGAAAATCCATTTGGAGTTTAATATGTACTAAAAGCAGGAGAGTAACCAGGAATAAATAGTATTTCATGCAGCTGTGTGTAAATTATACAGCTGTAGACTGTAATGTTATATATTACACACTGTAACAATATATATCTTGTAGAACCTTTAGGAATGAGAACATTGCAGCCAGCATCGCCATCCATCATCCCTGCACAGAGACACCATGACATAGCCAGAGCATAGAGATTAGGTTGTAAGCCAGGAGACTTTGGCACTTCCTCCATAGCAGAGATTTGGGGCTTCCCTCTGTGAGATGACCTTGCTTAAAAAGGTCCTTCAATGCATTGTTTTCTTTGTCGCATCTAAAAGTGTGTATTTGATAATTACCACTGCATCTTTTCTTTTTCTTTTTGTAACTTATGCTCTCAACACAGGAAAAACAATTAATACACTTAAAGGATCTGGGGTCTTGTCCCTGTAAGCCAATGAGCAGTAATAGTATCTTTACCGATTTCTGCCCGCCAGCAGTGGTAGCCAGCTAGGTTGCGCGGCCAAGATTTCCTCACAATGTAGGTGTACAAGGAATGGTAAAAATGTTTTTGTCATCGTCACAAGTTAATGATAAATTCCATAAGTGCAGGGTCAAATCATTCATAGGAGGGAATCTACCAAAACTCCCACCCACTTAGTTCCTCTTGGTTTGGGGTGTAGGTATCCAATCCTGTTAACTCAAACAACACAAATATAATAATAATCCTATAGCAATGTTTATTATATACTTAGCTTCGGCTGTTCAATCACATAAGGCTGAGGGTCCCCACTGAATCGATCGGCTCAGTAGAATGGCAAGAGATAGAGACACAGGAGTCGGCACAGCATGGCATGGTCTCCATATTTATAGCAAATCATAATTGGGAAGTTATACTGATGATTTTGCCAAATGCAAATGAAAGAGGGAAGGGAGAGGAAGGGTGGAAGGAGACACAGGGGAGGGTGGAAGGAGACACAGGGGAGGGTGGAAGGAGACACAGGGGAGAGGGGGGAAAGAGATGAGGGAGGGGCGGAAAGAGACACAGGGGTGGGAGAGCGGGGAAAGAGATGAGGGAGGGGCGGAAAGAGACACAGGGGTGGGAGAGCGGGGAAAGAGATGAGGGAGGGGCGGAAAGAGACACAGGGGTGGGAGAGCGGGGAAAGAGATGAGGGGACGGAAAGAGACACAGGGGAGGGTGAGGGGGAGAAAGAGACATCGGCGTGGGGAGAGGCTCACAATAAGCACCAAAGGCGCTCATTTCAAGGTCTGCCATGAGTGGCAAAGTTATGCACTTGTGCGTTACGCCAGCTGCAGCCTGCAATGAGCGGCAAAGCCGAAGGTGCTCATCGCGAGGACCGCAAGTTAGAGGGGGAGAGCCTCGCATTGTGTGGCAAACAGCATTGCCAGGCTTCAAATTTGTATTGCCATCATATCTGACGTGCAAGTCGCTAGTAGTCTAGTAAAAACAAAACTTCCAGGTACTTGATAATAAAATTATGTTTAAATACGTAAACAAATACTTAGGTAGTTTATTTTTATATTAAAAACAGGGGACCTTCCCTATAACTTTAAGAGAAGAGCAACTGAGTGCTTATTATTTTTTTTTTTTCATCAATAAAAGGACCACTGAACTCTGGATTTTATTTTCCACATTGAATCAAAATTGATGTATTTTTTTTTTTATAATATACTGAAATATTTTATATTAGGCTTGTTTACTTCAGAAAAGCAGCCATTTTGACTCCCATTCTCCCTCATTAATATATCCCTCTACCTTTTTTTACAATTTCAAATATCACTTTTGAGGGTGGCGCAACCCACATAGCTGGGCAGATTCCACTTACAACTAGACAGAGGGAGCCATTATAGCTGCTTATTCATCTCCCTAGCATAAAGGAAGCACTTTATTAAACAAATATCTAATACATATTATTGCACAATATAAGTTGCAAAATAAAGCAAGTAAGGCCAAAATATTTCACATATTTTGCCAAAATATTCATAAAAAGTACAGAAGAGATCATTTTTATTCCATTTCCCCCATTGTTCAGTGGTCCTTTAAGCTGTACATTTTACATTTCTTTAAGTAATAAAAGCATTAATTGTCATTTTGTGTTTTTATGGGGAAAAGGCTGTTTTGGATTGTAGAGCACAGAAAGAAATGACACAAGGAGACATGATAAGATGACAAAATTATCTGTCTATCCATCCATCCCTGACCAGTCAGTAATGAGGACCAAGTGTACTTTTTTATTTTATTTTCAATCTCACATTGCAACCTTCACTGTACAAATCTGGCTGCAATCTATAGCTTTATCTCCCCCATTTAAAAGGGGTACTTTAGGATAAATTTTATATTTAACCCAGTCAAACAATATTAATGCAAAAATATTCTATTAAAGTGATCTTTGGGGAAAAATATCATGTATCTATTTTAATCATTCCTGTTTAACCCCTTAAACATGCCGGTATGTGATTTACTGGTAAAGATGATAAAATAACCCCAAGCAAGC
Source organism: Discoglossus pictus (assembly GCA_027410445.1). Taxonomy (NCBI): domain Eukaryota; kingdom Metazoa; phylum Chordata; class Amphibia; order Anura; family Alytidae; genus Discoglossus; species Discoglossus pictus. The sequence goes on from CM050165.1 coordinate 76,170,373, forward strand.
AAGCTTTTTACACACATGCACCCATTCACGCTAACACCCCTTTTCCAATTTCTTCATTAATTCATTTTCTCAACAGTAAAGAATTTGGTTCTGCAACAAAGCTAAAAGCTTTTTTGGCATCGGCAGCATGTGTACTGTCCAGTAATCCCGTATAAGTGACATATTTACAACTTCCAATAAATCTCTTAGGTTTGTCTTTGTGTTCCATTAAGTTGAATGAACAGATTGAATATATACGGCCTGTATTTCAGCCTTTCTGCCAACTGTGAACATCAAAGCATATCATCGATTTAAAGTATGAAATATTATAAATTAGAATGAACTGCTTCCATTTTGACTTGTCACATAGGAATAATAATGGTTCTGAAAAATGGAAATGTATATTTTATATGAATATCCATAGCCAAGCAAAATATTAAATTGGTACACGGTTTGGGACTGTTCAGTATTTCTTTATCTTAAATGTATTTATATCTGGCAATTCAAAATTAAATTGTGATGTTTATCATACAGATTGCTTGACACTTTTGGCACATTTTGTATCATTTAGGATTGGGAGATAAATGGTTGTTTTAGAAATACTTCCCAAAATCTTACGGTTACTTTTTGACTAACAAAAAGAAGCATAAAAGTATGGAATCTGCTAAATTGTTGTATTTATAATGCAAGGATTATTATTATTATTATTATCAATAATAATAATATAAATAATAGCTCTACCATTTTACATAGCGCTATAAAGGTGAAGGTAGTTAGAGTAAGTTATGTTCTTTGTCTAACAGGTGCCATATGATTTAATTAGCCACTGGTCATTAATACAAATCCTATTAAACTATAACAAATAATCCGTATTACTCTTACTTTCAAACATTAATTTCTAAGCTGCCAGCCTAGCTGCTTCTCTCCACCCCTATAAAGTCATTCATCAGATCGGAGTGGCTTTAGCTGTGCAGCTTTCAGAACGGTATGTATTCATAGGGAAATGCTAAACAGTGCTCCCCTTCTGGACCGCTACCTTGTGGTGGTGTCAATGAAGTTATGAGCTAAACTATGTAGGTTCACCCAAGATGGGCAGGTCATAGCAGAGAGGTCAGATAAATGGTCCAATGGAGAAGGAACCCATTCCAGTATTTTTTATATGAAATCCTAATGGATGAGCACAACCAGAAACCAGATGTGCCTGGTGTGCTGCAGACCATAGGGTCACAGAGACGGACACGACTGAACGACTCAACAACAATAACAGCAGACCGTGTTCTTCACCTGAGACACAGTGACTTTCCTCAGCAACAATCCTTTTATTGCCTTGTGTGAAGAGCACTGTCTAGACACAAACTGATCTGTGTGTCCAGATCATTCTAAAAGCCCATTTTTATATCTGAGTCTCAGGCAGAGCCTTCTTATTCAGTGTTTGATCTTAGTCTAATATTGAATATTGTTTTTTCAATTTTGTGAATATGTATTTTATGAAAGAATAGCTGCTAAATAAGACATCTTGCTCCTCTTGTTAAGACATCACAGCTACCAATAATTCTCTATTAAAGGAAACAAAACAAATTTTTTAGATGTTTCAAACTTATCCTACTGTTGCCCAGCAAGGACATCTGGAACAAATACTTCTTCTACCCCCTGCAAAATGTTTATTTACAGTGAGAATCCAGTATTAAAGGTATATAGAAGTTTCATGGATTATGAATGCATCAGATAGAGGAGAACTAGTATGAAAAATCCCAAAATGAACATTAATAAACTTACCCTGCAAATTTCTTCAGTTTTCTGGTAGTTGATTTTGCCGAAAAAATGCCTGGAAAATCCAGGCTACATTAGCATAAAATTCATAATTTGTTTTGGCCAATCACAGGCAGCTATAACATTGTTGCAATGTCTAGGAAGTCAGTCTCTGCAGCAAAGCATCATGGAATGTGTAGGCTTTTTTTATTTTTTTCACCACAAGGAAGCATGGAGGAGCTCAGACATTCATGCTCTGGTGTTCTGCTTTTTTTTTCTGCTGGTGGTCTGAAAGTTATGATAGGGTTAGAAAACGTACCTGAATGCAGTGTTTTGGGGTGTGGAAAACGCATTTTGTTTTTTAAAATAAATCTGAATTTGTATAGAATTACTCATGTACACATATAATGTGTGTTTGTGATATAAGCAGCATGTGTTCGATTAAAAAAAGTTAAAAAAAAACAAGGAAACTTCCATATATCTTTAACTTATAATCACACATCATATATTTCGGAATAATGTATTTCTGCGATTTCCTGTCCTTGGCTGAAACGTCTCCATTGCTATTAAAGAGAACTAGTAGAGAGAGGATTAAATAATTAGAACTTCTTATTTGGTCAGCATTAGGGTGAATTTTAAGCTTGTAAGAGAATATGTATTTGCTCCAGTGCACAGATTCCTCTATTTTTATGCTTTTGCGTATTCAGTTGGTAAAGGAATAGACCTTTTTAATTAATTTCTCCATTGCTTAAGCTGTCTAATCCTGCAGTTAAACTTTTACTTCCACAAAGTACTTGTAAAGACATACAACATAAATTTATAGTCCTTGCAGACAGCAGACTGAATTACTGGTGGTTTTATGTTTAATTGATTATAAATTCAATCACAGACTCTTTAAATCAAACATGTACATTATGTTTTGTTTTCTCCCCATTCTTACCGGCCCAGGCTCCTTTCACAACTGTAGTAACAAATCACATATTTTGGTTTATTGTTTACCTCTCTGACAAGTTAACGTTATACGCAATGCGCACAAAGTCTTGTGACTTGTGTGATCAGATTCCACCAAAGCAATAGACGCAGACGGAGTTAATTCTTTCCAGAACTGCCGTGATTTGGATCCCTATGAGCTTCATAAATCAAAACAAAAAAATCTCGCTTGACACGCCACAGTTATTTTTTTTTTTTTTTTCCGCTCGCTTCTACGTCCATGTTTTTGATGTCTGGTGCGGATTGGGTCACTGTGTGGTGTCTTCCAAAATGAAAGATGAGCTATGAAGTGATATCTGTTTATTAAAAATGGCCTTTATGTCATCTTTTGCCCTACAGGAACGAATAAGGAGTTATATGAACCGAGTTAAAGAAATAACAGACAGGAAGAAAGCTGCAAGACTTGACAAAGGAGCTGCGAAAAGGTTTATCAAACATGCGCTGTGTAATCCTGCCTCTGAAGAAAGCCCTCCAGCCAAAATGAAGTGGAAATCCAAGGGAAATAAAAATTAAAAAGATTTTGTGTTTGTTAGACTGTTCTGCATTTTTTTTTTTTTTTTACTTCCTTGCTGGTTTGGCTTGCACCCACACGGGTTCTAGTTGCCTACCTTGTTTCCTACCCATACTTGTCTATGTTAACAATGGGGCATGGTTATATTAAAAAACATGGATACTCGGCCATGAGGTTTACATTTCGTCCTGTAATGATTTAAAGGACCACTTTATTTTAGGAAAATACTTTCAAGTAGGGAATACTGTATACACCGTGCTTAATTACCTTTATACAAAATCACACCACTCTAAAATCAAAAGACTCCTATATGGCAAGATGAAGCACCAAACAATTGTCCAATCACCATCTATAGTGGCACATATAAAGCGATAGTGAAAGAGCAGACCTATGACCCTCAAAGGGTCCTCCTATCTGGAAGGCTCACTAGCTAATTTCATTCTGTCTTTTAGTCAGCTTTGGGGCATCAACTACTGAGCCTTCCAGATGGGAGGACTTTTCAAGAGTCATAGGTCTGCTTTTTCAACACAACTTTATGTGCCACTATAGATTGGTGATTGGACAAATATTTGATGCTTCATCTTGCCACTCTTAAAGTCCTTTGGTTTTGTATAAGGTTTATAAAGGATTTCCTACTTGGAAGTGAAGTGTATAAAAAATGGTGTCAAGCACCCAGGAAATAAATGTATTTCATTCTGTTTGTGAAGTATGTAAAAAAGACTAGCTGTGTAACCAATGAATATGTAACCACGTTTAGAGGAAATCATACTTTTTGTGTATAGAAAGATTCCATTTTGTCTGACTTAAGAACTTTTTGACAACCTAGAGCCTGAGAGTGGCAGAATAGTTAGATCAATGGCCATTTTGGTATCTCACACCCCTACATACTTCGAAACAGGCCGCTATAATTGTAAGCCTGGCTCTTGCAGAAATGTAAACGCCTCCCTCATAAATGCAGTTTTCTAGGAATTGGCAAGGCATCAGATTTTTTTTTTTTTTAATTAACACCAGGTTTATGACATTTTCTCTGCTAATTAGCTTTTAGACTCAAATTTGTAAACATATTGTTTTCATCATACAGTGATCCTTTATATTCAAAGCAGAAGATATATTATTTGAAGAAATGTATTTTGTACTTTTTAGTTTAAAAAAATAAATGCTATTAAATCTGGCAATTTGTATTTATTCCTAAATTCTGTTCACTCTTTTCAATTTTAATTAAATGTTGATGGGACTATATAATGGTTAAAAGAAATTACCATTTACTCTCAAATTCATCACACAAGTAAGACACACGTTACATTAAAGGCCACACAGAAGGGTTAATAACTGGTTAGCAATGACATTTGTTCTTGAAAAAAATGTTGGAAGTTAACATTTTATTATTATTGTAAAAATAAAAAAATACTTACAGGAGGTAGAGGAAGTATTTATTCCAGGTTTCCCTGCAGGAGGCATTAGGGTGAGTATTTTTGTAGAGATTTAGCAACTATTTATTGATAAAATACATATTGAACTTTTTTCTTTTTTTTTTTTATATTCAGTTTTAAACCAACTTCCAAACATTAACTTGTCAGTCTCCAGCCAAGCTGATTGTCTACACCTCCAATAACATCAGGAAGAAACTGAGATTCAGATGTAAAGGGCTTTCAGAATGATTTACATATGAAGTTTAGTGCATTCAACTTAAGTGGAGCGACTTCTCTATTTTTATCAAATACCGATTTTGAGCCCTATTCTATTAGAAGCCTGCAAATGACTCCAACTCGTAATTTTTGCTGCAAGTGTATTTTTTTTATCTAAACGTTTAGATGTATTCTATTGACTCAAGCTCACAATTTAACTCCTTAAGCCCAAACTCGTAAACCCTGCCTTTTTTAACTAGGATTTCAGGGGGTGTGATCATATGATCTGATAATATATAAGCAAGCCCATTATTTTACTTTCTAGACACAGCCAATAGTAAATGAGACATTCATCATGATATCAGTAAAACATGGAAGTTACACGTAACCTGCAATTGCAAGCTAAGAATTTATAAGAGCCAATAAGTAATATTTGCCGATAAGGAGCCACATAAAATTCCAAGCCTGTATCTGCAATGTGAGACCCACGAGGCAGAGTTACAGAGCTATAAAATTAGAACGTGCATCGAGTTACGGGCTTGAGACGCAAACCCGTAAACCATTTGTTGAAGGTTGGATATGTGGCCATGAACGTAATCAATTAGTCAAACCCGTAGTTACGTGTTTCGATGGAGCCAATGGCAACAGAGATCTTCATAATTACATCACTGAAAAATGGAGGTGGGATTTCAAAGTCTTACGTGTTTCAATTATGAGTTACGATCGTGGCCCACATTCCAGATATAATACAATATTGATAAAGCAGTAACTATGATTCTATTACATGTGAGTTCCATTAAATGTATTAACACATTGATTGCCGGGATCGATAGAACACAGAAATTACACATGAAATCAAGTATTTTATATTGCCGATTTGCGAGCTTGAGAATGTTGTACTTTATTCTAATTCCTAACATCACTTTCCCTGTTAATGAAAGTACAGTAGTGTGTGTATTTTTGCATTTTTAAAGTACTACGGATTGGACTTTACCCCTCTAGCGGGTCCTCTCTAGTACCCGTTGGCTTTTGGGCTCCATTGGCAGGTTACAGCCTTGAACGCCAGTGAAATTTTAGCAATTTAATAGCATGATTGCAAACATAAAAGTTACGGGCTTGACAGATCAAAGGATTTGCGGGTGCGCAAGTTCGAATTTTTATGTCCCGTAGGGTTTTCTCGCCCCTACCCTGCAAGTCAACGGCGGGTTGCTTTCCGAGGCCAATTTAATAGGTGTAAGTCTTGCGGGCTACGTTATAAGCTACAGTTTTACACATTAGGGGAATTTAATGTGGCACAAGGTTCGCAATCAAGCAATCTAGCACTCTATAAGATGCATTAGATCATCTGTTCTAGTCCATGTGGGTTTTAGGATATGTATTAACCCCTTGAGTCCCAGGATCAATATTAACAGGTAAACCGTTAACAAAAATATTATTTCATTGCATATTTGTGGGTTTAATTCTAATGTGTTTCCATGCCTTCCCATCCTTTTAAAGTACAGTATTGTGTGTTTAATTGCTGCTACTGCTATAATAAGTGTTTGAAAGAGCACTTGCGAGTCCTATTTAGCACTCGTAATATTTTTTGACAGAAACTTGATACTTTTCAGACTTTATTTGCAAAGTAGGGCTACGAGTCTAATAGAATATCCATTTCTTTTTTGTAACTTTAATTAGGTAGAGCTCATAATATTCAAGCTGTGCTAAAACGAATGGAGTTCTTGGGCAGAATTTGCGTCTTTGGCTGGCCCGTAGTGATTGTGGGCGAGGAACACTTAATCTGATTGCGAGTAGCTAATGGAATATGTGGCAATATTAAGTGCTATTTGAAGTGTGTATAAATTTATGAATTGGGCAATAGAATAGGACCCATTATTTCTACACAGTTGCAAAACAAGCAAAGTAAACCCTGCTTGTTTACCACTACAGTTGACATTTAAAGCATTACCGTAGTCATATGTTTGAATAACTAAACTTGATAGTGGGATAATTTTAGGAAGTAAAGTAAAGTAAACAAGTCTTTGATTTACTGCCTATTAAATTCAGTGGGGCGGCAGGATTTCTGTTGATCTGCTACCACGGGGAGGAGATCTTGGATGTACAGAAACTTTCATCCCACTTCCTTATGTGTTGGAACTTGTACAGCTGCCAGTTGCATGGATCCAAAATAGCGAGTGTTTGTATATTTATGATTAACAGCTCAAAGCTACCAGTACAAGTAACAAATTAAAACAAAATTGGGCAGCTGATAAAATTCAGTAAGCAGCTTGCCTCTTTTCCATGTCAGCAAGAAGTAGGTCAATGAAACTCACTGCAGTTCAGTAATTTATCTAGTGAGGAATATCTAGAGAGAGTGCTTAGAGCTCTGGACAAAAATAATTAATAGCAGGCAGAAGAAGCAACATTTTAAACTTTTAGTAGCACATTGAAACTACTCACTGCTGATTCTTTTCATTAAACACGAGACAATCTAACAGTAGAGCATGCAAAGTATGTGCTAACAATGTGAAACACCAGATTTTTTTGAATGATACTTAACGGCAGTTTTTTTTTTTTTTTTTTAGCTTTATGGTGGATTTACCAGTATCGGTTTGATCTAGATCCAAATATTTTATCCACCTCTAAAGTCAGCAATTTTTCATATTACAAATTCTTTTTTTTTAATGCTTTTCCTGGATTTTAAGAAACATATTTTTATTTCTGGTAGTATTTTTAAATTTTCAACTGTGTCCATCAGGATTATTGCAACATCACCCAGGAATGCTGTGGAATAATGGCATATATCCAAAGCCAGATGCTATATAGGAAGATCACTGATTCAGATCACTACAGAAAATGTACATCTATGTTGTCGTAAGGATATAGAAGATTTAACACTTACCGTTTCATTACTTTAAAATCCTATGGAACGTTCTATTTCCATCCATAACCATCTCACACCAAATTTCATTAGTCTGGCAAACCTTAAAGGCATATCCACGTTTTAATGGATTAATACATTTCTGCACTCTATAGGCAAAAAGCAGCCTATTTGTATGCAGCACATTTCATAAAACATTTTATTTGTATTAATATCTAAAAAATCTTCTAATCATTATTTTGACAACCCCAGGGGTGTCTGCACAGGCCCCTGATCCCCACCAATCAGCATGCAGCATTAGGGGATCAATTTAACCCATTATTCCCCTGCTGTTTCTTCCTCAGCCCCTAAGTCACTGCTGGGATATGGCTCCCTGCTGCTGTGCTGCTGCCGCCATAGTGCCACATTACATATCCCAGGCTACTTTGCAGCACAAACAGGAACCCCAGAGTTTAATTCAAATGTTTCTGCAAACCTGATTGGCCAAAACTAATTATGCTAATTAAGCCTGGGTTTGGAGGGGGTGTTTTGTCAGGAATTACAAGACATTTTGCCAACTTCAAGGTAAGTGTTTACATTTTTATTTTGGTATTTTTTCAAGCAAAACAATGTTTTCATACACTATTAATTATCAGATGCACTCATAATCCAGGAAACCTAGATATGCATTTAATATACAGGATTCTTTATCTTAATACATTTTAAAGGTAGTTAAAAAGATCACTATAGACTTCTCGCATCTACCTGAAATAAGTCTTGACCCAATCAATTCAAGATAGTTGTCAAGACAAGGTATATGCACTACTTAATAATAAAATACCTATTCAATCAATTCAAAGATTAGAGTACCCACTTTATTTGTGATGTATGGTAAAAACAATGGTCTAATAGAAGATAAATTCAAAAAAACTTTTTTTTATCTTTAATTGTTTTGGGTGTGACACCATTTTCTTTCCTCTCACTTATGTCATGTTTATCAGTTTATAATGACAGTTGGTGTAATTATTTCTCATAGATATAAGCATTATTTAATATTCAATGTTGGTAACTGTTTACTTCCGTGAATGTGCTGTTGTTATGTTCCAAACTGGAATGTTGTGGCTTATGAAACATCAACTGGGTAGTGCCAAACTAGCATATAAAGAGATTTTCTCAACGTAGTTACATTTCACTATTAAAAAAATAATTCAAATTTGATCTCTCTATTTGTCTTTCAAGCTTTTTCTAATCTTATTTTTATTTTAAATATTTTTTTTTGTATATATATATATATATATATATATATATATAATTATGAGTAGACTAGTTGGCTCCCTCCATGGACTTGTATGGAAAACATAAAATCTGAGGAGGTGTAGAAGGTCCAATGAATGACTAGGTATAGCTGGAAGAATAACATCTTGGTTTATATGGAAACCATTTTAAGGAGAAACTCCGGAACAGGTTGAGAAATAACTCCCTGAAAAGAAAAAAGAGCAGCAAGCTCTGATACTCTTCTAGCAGAATTAACAGCCACTAGGAAGACAACCTTTAAAGCCAGAAGATAATCCAAGCTTGATTCTGGAAGAGCAGAAGGAGATCCCAAAACTATCCTTATTCCATTGAAAAAACATCCCCCTAATCGTATGATAGAAAGATGAGGTATAAAGTCTTGTAGATTTCGGGAGAGTCTCTGTTAGCTGACCTGAAAGTCCCTGCTCCTTAAGTGAGCGCCGCTCAATCTCCATGTTGCAAGGTTCAGTCGTTTTGAGATACGGATACTTGAATGGACCTGACAAAGAACATCATCTTGAAAAGGAAGATAAATAGGTTGGGTTATTGAGAAAGCCTGCAGAAGTGGAAACCAGTGATACCAGGCAATAGAGAATGCGTCTTGGAAAACTTATGTTGTGTTTTGATTAATAAGGTTCTCTTTGCAGCTTTTATGTGTTTTTTAGTGCAAGCCTGTTGATGTAAATAGTTGTTAATTGAACATTTTAACTGTGATTACACAACCAAAAAGTAATATTTCACAGGTCGCAAATGAGATATATAAATGAAATAGATCATATGAAGTTCTGGACAAGATCACACATTGTGTACAGAGTCAGCATTATAAGGATACTAGCGACTTGCCCGTCAAAAATGACGGGGCAATACAATTGTAAGCCATGGGAATGCTGTTTGACAGACAATGTAATCTGTTTTGTACTGTGAGGAACTTCAGCGCTCATTGCGAGCCTCTCCTGTTGTGTACTTTTGGTCCTCTGCACACCTTCATGAGTCATGATGAGAGATATATATTTTTATGTATATGTAGTTAAGTAATAATGAATTATTTATTGAATATACTTTAAGTATTTATAATTAATATATGCACCCAGCAATAGCCTGAAGAGCTAACAATCTGTTGTATTTTCCAACAGCATATAATATACATTGTGAGTGTTGGTGCCCTGATGATAAAGTGTAATGAATGTTCCAAGTGTGCATTATAAATAGGCTGCGTGCGCGAGGTAAAGCCGTTGGTTTATTGTGTAAAGCAGCATTTTATAGTCGTAATGTTATTAATGTGGTACGCGTCTCGTGGGCATTTTCCGGCTTTTGTAATAGTGTATCTTGTAGTTTGTTGTTTGATGTGTAAAGTGCTACTCGTTTGGCAGTGTTTTGCGCGATCCGAGGTCGTGTAGCCTCGTTTTCATTCTTTTTGTCGGTCATTTTTTTCCTCGTCTAGGCGTTTTTCGAGTGGCGAAAATCGTCTTAATAGAGTTAAATTTGCGTTCCACCTCACTCCCAGACTCCTGGCTGTTGCCCCGTGCTGTCTGTGATGTTTTTGAAAAAAAATTGGGTGTATTTAGTGTGTTTTTATTGTTTTTTCGTTTTTGCCATTAATCTCGTAATTTTTTGCATCTTGTATCTTTAATTTTTTTAAGTCCCGCATCTCATATTTTTTTTTTCTAATCCCGCGTCTCGTAATTTTTTTGTCAACCGCTTGCACGCCAAGGCGATCCCACGTTTAGGAAGTGTTTTGTGGCTAAGTCCTGCATGTTTCATTGTCTCTTCGTGTTTGTGCTGATAGCTGTAGTGCCTTAACGGCTCGCCTCGCTATGCGAAGGCTTGCAGTTGATGAGCGCCTTTGGCCTTTATCGCCTAAATGCTACGCGTTAACGGCTCGCTTTCCCTTACTCGTACGCACCACGCAAAGTGTGACGATGTCTCGCAGTTTGACAACTATTATATGTGATATTTAATAAGAAGAGTGTGCAGCTTTCAACTATAACACTCATACAAGTAATGCAGTGAGAAATATTCAAAGATAATATATACTAAAACCATACCAAACAAAGGCTATGCTGTATAAGCATTGGCAGAGCTACTGCTGGTGCAGCAGGTGCAAATCCCTGAGATCAACAAACTATTTTGCACTGCAGAGCTTTGTTCACTAAGGGCCTCATTCAATTGTGATTTAATATGGCTCTATATAAGCACAGAGCATATATTTTTTACAGAAGTTTTTAGTTAATGACCTTCTATCCAAAAGCAAGGTCTTCACTAACTAAAAACTTCTGTAAAAAAAAAAAGTATGCTATGTGCTTATATAGAGCCCTATTCATTTGGCCATATCGCATTTGAATGAGGCCCTAACTCTACCACTGAGTATAAGTGCATTAATTGAGTGAGGAGCTGTTATTTTTGCTAAAGTAGTTCAAAAGTGCTGATGGATAAATAGTTTAGTGTGATCTACCAGAGTTGTGTATAAAATAAAAGTTGTTTGGCGAGATAAAAAAATGTTTTGAATTGAGATCGCAGAATATATAGTTTCATATTATTCATGTATATACATATTTCTTTTTTAGCTTAGATTATGGAAGACCTAGAGAAATGATAAAAATAGTAACTGTTTGGGTGGCAGCTTTAACCCACTTACATTTAAGGTCATACACAACATGTATTGTAAAAAGTATTGCATATGTTTCCTATATTATGGAAATAAACACTGAGGTCTGGATTTGGATTAGATGAATGGTACTTCTGCCAAGAGGCGTACAGTACACACCCTTTAAGAAAACAGGTGTGTGAGACTTTGTGACATTCTTGTGTACATCAAGATGGGTTCATTTGGGAATCATTTTAAATGGGTTAATAATTAAGCAAGGATAAGGCTTATGATGGGCAGTGTTTGAAAGGAGACGTCTTTGAAGTCCATGGTTCTCAGCAGGGAGACTGTCTTGTTAATGGCCCTTGAGGGCAGTTGAGAGCTACTGCTAAAATGTATGTGTGTATATTTGTGTATGTGTATTTATTATAAAACTAAGAAACCACCTAATACATCAACTTTATACAAAGAAACATCATCTAAATCACCAAAGAGTAAGCCTCCTTCAACAACTAAAGGAGAGCAACATATATGAAGCTGAACATGTAGAAAAAGAAATACAGCATAACATGAATTTATAAAAAATAAAAATAAAAAACTCAGCTGCCTCTTCCAGCAAAACAACATACAACAGCGAAAGGAAGAGAGAAGAAACAACCCAAATTTAGTCCTAAATTCTACTAACACATCTAAAAACCTACCAACTCAAACAAATAGTTTTTCTGAAAAATATACAGAACACACGGGAATTGCAAATCTCTCAAACCATCAACTTTCACAAGCAGAGACCTCTGTTCTCTCCAAAGGATTGTCTTTCTGTCCAGACATAAAACTAGATAAAATACAACTATACTCGGACATAGAAAAATTCTTCAGGAGATTAAGACTGGCAGAATTTTTCTACAACAAAGGACATACCACAACATCATTAGACTGTAGTAACAAGAAAAAAAAGACATATTTCAACCCACAACCTGGTCGTAACATCAGACTGGACAGTTATATAGAAAGCTTTCGCCTGAGAACTGCATCCATTATAACAACACAATATAAAAGAGACTTGCACAATCTTACTCCATCAGAAAGAACTGCCATAACGTTTTTAAAAAACAACCCCGACATCACCATCAAACCGGCAGACAAAGGAGGTGCAGTTGTTATCATGAATACTCAGGACTACATAAATTAAGCCAACAGACAACAGTCAGACAACACCTACTACAAGAAACTGAACCAGGACCCTACAGAAATATATACTCTTCAACTTAAAAAACTCCTCAAAACATTTCCTAAAAATATACATCAGGAATTAGAATAACTAATCCCCGCCAATCCTACAACTGGGACTTTCTACTTACTGCCAAAAATCCATAAACCAGGCAACCTAGGGAGACCAATTGTTACAGGTATGGACACACTGACTGAACAGATATCTGGTTTTGTTGAAAACATCCTTAAACCACTAGTCAGTAACACCAGTAGCTATATACAAGACACCACTGACTTTCTCAACAAACTCAGTCAGATTAAAGACCTACCTACTAACACACTACTTGTTACCATGGATGTAGAGTCTCTTTACAGTAATATCCCACACAAAGATGGCACCGAGGCATGCTTTAAGTTTCTTTCAACAAACAAGCAAAACAATAAATATGGCCCTGATGTTATTGTTAAACTAATAGAATATATCCTTACCCACAACTATTTTACTTTTAACCAAGATACCTACCTACAGATGATGGGGACTGCCATGGGTACCAAAATGGCTCCACAATATGCAAATCTATTTATGGCCAATCTAGAAGAAACATTCTTATCTGTATCCATTTACAAACCATACAAATACTACCGTTACATAGATGATCTGTTCATCATCTGGACAGAAGCAGAAAGCAAACTCAGAGAATTTCATTAATCATTCAATACCTTCCATTCATCTATAAAACTTAAAATGGATTTCTCCACAGAACAGGTAAACTTTCTAGACACTACTATATCCATCACCAATGGCACTCTCCACTCATCTATATATAGGAAACCTACAGATAGATGTAATTATCTACACAGCTCCAGTTTCCATCCCTCCCACACCAAACAAGCCATCATCCATAATCAAGCTATTAGATACCATCGGATTTGTTCAAACACTGGAGACCGTGATAAAAATTTAAAAACACTGTCTGAATCTTTCAAACAAAAGGATTACAAAGCCCGTATTATTACCCAAAAAATATCAACTGCCATCAAAATACCCCGAGAACAACTATTAAACTACAAAACAAAAGAAACTACTTCACGTATACCTCTAGTGACCACATACCATTCAATTTTAGAGAAAATTCTGAAAATAATTAAAGATTTACAACCATTACTAATTGAAGATACTGAATTAAAAAATATATTCCCAAAACCTCCCATCCTTGCATTTAAACAACCACCAAACCTGAAACAAAAACTTGTCAGCAGAAAATTGGCCAATGAACAACTGAATACAAAAAATGGAACTAAACCTTGTAACAAATGTGCCTGTAAATTATGTCAGCACATTTGTAATGATGATACAGCCACACATAACAACAAAACTTATAACATCAAAGGATCATATTCATGTACATCGTCAAATGTGGTTTATATGATACAATGTACTTTATGTGACACAGGCTGTTACATTGGAGAAACCGGCCAAAAAATGCATTTAAGGATGAATTTACACAGGCATTCAATAAGAAAACATAATGAAGACAGTTATTGTACCCCAGTAGGACACCATTTTAGCCAGAATGATCACTCCATTCAAAACTTAAAAGTCAAAATACTCAGAGGAAAATTTAAAAGCATCCAAGAGAGAAAAGCATTTGAAATAAAGATGATCACATTCTTCAACACTAAAAACACAGGACTTAATATAGATTTGGGCTTTCTAACACATTATCAGAATTTCATGTGATTTTTTTTTCTTATACAATAACAGACTTAGCACTCTTAGTGAGATGTTTGTCCAACAGGAAAGATATCACTGTGGACTACAGTGCTCTGCTTTGTCATGTATATATTGATGTAACCCTTAGATTGTAAGTTTGCGAGTTTTCAATCTTGTGTCAGGCCTTGGAAACAAGCACTATGTACATTTGATTTTATGCTCAAAAACAGGGCCCTCCATTCTTTACAAGGTGTTTAATTTGTTTTCTGCTATGTACTCAACCCCTGTACAGCGCTACGGAATATGTTGGCGCGATATAAATAAAGATAATAATAATAATAATAATATATAATATGTGTATATATGTTTCCTTTGCTATGTTGTGTTTATTCCCCATATATGAATTTACCTGATGATGTCAGATGCTCTCTCCACTCTCTCTGCATCTGCTGTTATTATTCAAACTGAGGGTTCCATCTCATGTAGTATTGCTTGAGACTTGATAAAGGGAGGCTTAGCCTCTCGAAAGCTCGTCATTATAAATAAGACGATTGTCCAATACAAAAGGTATTAAATTGTATTGCAATACTCATTATTAATCTATATATATATATATATATATATATATGTGGATTAATAATTACTAAATTACTATGGCCCTCATTCAATTGCGATTTGGCCAATTGAATAGTGCTCTAAATAAGCACATAACATATATTTTTTAAATACGTTTTTAGTTAGTGAAAACCTTGCTTTTAGATAGATGCTTACTAAGTAAAAACTTCTTAAAAAAAAATGTTATGTGCTTATTTAGACCCCTATTCAATTGGCCAAAATAGCAATTGAATGAGGGCCTATATATATATATATATATATATATATATATATATATATATATATATATATATATATATATATATGTGTGTGTATATATATGTATCTGTATTTATTATATATATATTTATTTATTATATATGTGTATATATATATATATATATATATTTTTTTTTTTTTTTATTATTATTATTTTTTATTTACTGGATCACTGGATAACTATTTTGTTCCCTCTTAACACTGCACTAAATGGATTATTTTGTCATTCTGAAATTGGCATAATATTACAATTGTGTAACAACAGATCTAGCACATAAAAATAGAATCAATGTGCACCTATTACCTAAAGCTAAGGCATAACATAAAATAGTCCTACAAATAGATGTTAAAACAATTAAAATATATTTTAAGCCTTTACTAAAGTCCGGGATTATGAATTAGCAAGCAAAGTTCTTCTGCTGATTCCTGGCACATCAATTACATTTTCATGTCTTAATATTATTGCAAATGCAGTCTGATTTTGTTAAAGGGCCACTGTGGTTAAAGGAAAAATGCACTGATGAATACAGGATTTTATTCAGTATTTGTTACACAACTTCCTCAGGACCATGAGGGTGTGTTTATGTATCTAGCAGTGGAAGGAGGACGGGGGAGGAGGAAATAGTGAGAGGTTGTTGGTCTTTGTTAGATAATTGGCACCATACCCCTTACAAGCCCAGAAGCAAGAAGTTTGTATCAATAGATGTAACCACGTCTCTCAACATAAGTAAATGCCCAACTTATCCACAAACACACTTCTACCAAAGTAACATGGTTGGCTTTAGGGTTTAGCAGAGGCATCAAATATTATCTAAATAGGTCAGTTGTGGGTTAACTTTTGAGTGCATTCCTGAGTTCAGGGGAAAATGCTATCAATCAGTGTCCTCACCGCAGGGCTCTGCTTGCTGTCTGTTATTAATAATGAAACTGCCAATAGGCAAGAAGGACTGTGTTTGTAAACAGACTTGCAACTTTAGATTTCTTAACTGTTATTAGTGTAATTAAAAAAGATAGATCATTTTAACATACAATATTGTTCTTTTTCACACCAAAGAAGAGTGTATATATATATATATATATATATATATATATATATATATCTTCACTATTTACTTATCTTAATATTTAATTGAATAAGGGTCCTTTAATTTTGAAACATTTACAGTTCTTCTTTTTCATGCATAAAAAGCCTTCTTCTCTGTAATTATAAATAAAATGTCTCTGTGCTTAGACCCTATAAGAAATTAAAGATCGACTTCTGCTCATTGTGATGTTGCATTATCTTCACATGATGTATTTAAGATGGGCGGCTTCTCTATACAACTCCTCTCAGGGCCATTTTTGCTCATGAGTCATTTTACACTCCACCACTATAATAGTTTGTAGTATGAGTAACACCTGCGTGATGCCTACTGCGCAGGCACTACTCATATCTACTATACGGCAGCACAGCAGCGCTAATGTGCGGAGCTGGAGGGGGAGAGAGGGAGACAGAGGGAAGGAGGGGGAGTTGCGTCCGATATGCGCATGCATGGCGTAGGCGCACAAATGCACATACGCGTAGCTGCAGAGGGAGACAGAGGGAAGAAGAGGGAGAGAGAGCGAGGGAAGGAGAGGGAGGGAGAGAGAGCAAGGGAAGGAGGGGGAGTTGAGTCCGCTACGCGTAGACGCACAAGTGCGCATGATCGGAGCTGGGGGGGAGGGAGACAGAGGAAAGGAGGGGGCGAGAGAGGGAAGAAGGGGGGGGAGAGAGAGGGAGGGAAGGAGGGGAAGTGTGGGGGAGACAGAAGGAAGGAGGGGCAGAGAGAGAGAGAGAAGGAGGGAGGGAGTGGGACAGAGGGAGGGGGCAGAGAGAGAAGAGGCAAAGATGGAGGTGAACAGAGGGAGAGAGGAGGCAGGGAGGGAGAGAAAGAACGGCGAGGGAGGGAAGGGAGAGAGAGGGGAGAGGAATAAAGAGAAAGGGGAGAAAGAGATGGGAGGGATAGAGAGGGGAGGGGTAGAGGGAGATGGAAAGAAGGAGGGGGAGAGCGAGAGAGAGGGAGGGTGAGATGGAGGGGGATAGGAAGAGAGAGGGAGGCGAGAGAGAGGCATGGGGGAGAGGGTGTAGGAGGGAGGGGGAGACAGAGAGACAGAGGGCACAGAGAGAGAGACAGCAGTGTGAGAGAAAAAAACAGACAATTGAAGACACCATATGATACTGACATGTATGCCGGGCAAGTTACTAGTTTACTAATAATCCTTTGTGAGACTGGTCCTTATTCCTGCATGCATCACGTGAAGATTGCAACACCATAAGAAGCCTATAATATATTACTCGTATTCTGTGGGTAATTTGGCCTGAATGCATAATATTTTTACTGATCTTGTGTCATTTTTATTGGGTGATATATTTCAGATGTTTACCAAGATTGACTTTTATAAAATACATATAAAATGGAATATTCTCAAGGCTTTCAGGTTCAATGGTGTATAACAGTCTTTAAATATATATATCTTTTCAGTTTGGCAGCTAAAATAAATAGTTCAAGGAAATCCAATATGATAATTCATTTTTCCAAGAGGTGTCACATACTACCAATGTGAACATATTTGGAGCTTAAGTTACACTATAGTTAAAATATTGTTAATATATGGGCCCCAGTAATTTCATGGTGATGTGACTTGAG
The DNA here is from genome assembly GCA_027410445.1 of Discoglossus pictus. NCBI lineage: Eukaryota > Metazoa > Chordata > Amphibia > Anura > Alytidae > Discoglossus > Discoglossus pictus. The sequence continues at coordinate 76,188,405 of CM050165.1, forward strand.
TAATGTAAGAAATAGATATACAGAGGAGCAGCGTGATACAGATCAATTTTCAAACAGCTGGAAACTGGCTACGGAAAAAAATGGAATCACATTCTTTAAAAGGAAACATTTGTTTGGCGGATAACTACATGCATTAAAAAGCTTATAAATCCGTAACAGACATTACTATACGTGTTTCAACTCGCAGTGCCCTTTCACTTCTATTTTTTTTTTACCTAATTGCAGCACTTGTTTTTCTTCACTATTTAATTGTTGTTTGTCCCTAAGGCGAGTTTTAGTTAAGTTTTTTTTAAGCCATCATGTTGCTAAAGTGTTAAAAGCGATGAAAAACGTTTCTTATTCTCTGCCGGAATTAAAACAAAGATAGTAACCTTTTTCCATTATAGGATTTCCTCTATTTTGGCCCGTAGCAACATTAGAGAAAATAAGTAAAGCCCTTTATGCCATATGGTCTAACTGTTGGGATACAGAACAACTCAAAGGATTTTGCTGGGAAACATTCTTCAGTAAAATGAAATTATAATCTTACAAAGGATAAATGGTATTTGGAGCAGGAAACAAAAAATGGACTATGAAATGGTGATATATTTTTGTGACTTTGTGAAGTTGAGACTTTAGGGCTTATTTTACAAAGAAGGGATCAATCGCACCTTAAAGTTTCTAGTCCAGACAATTAGAGGTTCAAGTCTGAGCTTATAAACTAGGCCTCAATGTCAAATCGATAGAAATTTGCAAATATTTTATGAAATATATTTAGGAACTATTTATTTTTTATTTTTATTATAAACCATATTTATTACAACGTGTATATGCCACTTTAAGTTTCTAATTTTATGTAATATTTTTAATAAAAAAAAAAAAAAAACATTTGTAGGTGTGAGAATTTATATTTATCTTCAATACTTTTAAAATCTAAAAGATAAGAATTAGTTTGGGTAACACTTGTGTAGACAATTCGTACGTAACAGTATTTTCTATGGCAGTGGATTTCTGAGCCTTGAACATGTTCTCTTTTAAAAGACTCTGGTCCAAACCATGTTGGTTTTATTTAAAATTAGATTCTGTTTTCTAATTATCAGTAATATTGAGCAATTATTCATAATGTTATTAGTAAAACAAAATGTTTTGATTAAGAATATGACATAGTATTAAGTTATTTGTTTTAATTAAAAAAAATGGCATAATAATTTATATTATATAAAATGAATTCCCTCAATACAATAGAAATACGATAAAAACAAGCATATATATATATATATATATATATATATATATATATATATATATATAAAGAGCGAGGTAGCCGTGATTACCCAGTAGTCTAGCTAAATAATCAGAGTACGGCAGAGTACCTCCAAGACGACCACTGCCTTGCTAAAGAAGCTGAATGTAAAGTTGATGGACTGGCCAAGCATGTCTCCAGACCTAAACCTTATTGAGCATCTGTGGGGCATCCTCAAACAGAAGGTGGGGGAGTGCAAGGTCTCTAACATCCACCAACTCAGTGATGTAGTCATGGAGGAGTGGAAGAGGACTCCAGTGGCAACCTGTGAAGCTCTGGTGAACTCCATGCCCACGAGTGATAAGGCAGTGCTGGAGAATAATGGTGGCCACACAAAAAATTGACACTTTGGGCCCAATTTGGACATTTCGACTTAGAGATGTACTCACTTGTTGCCAACGGTTTAGACATTAATGGCTGTGTGTTGAATTATTTTGAGGGGACAGCAAATTGACACTGTTATACAGGCTTACTACTACTTCTGGTTTGCTACCTAGTCCTGGCTAAGGTGCTTGTGTACCTCAAAAAAGCTGTGAGCTATACCATGTAGGGTAGGTCGAAGCAGAGAGTTCAGACAAATTGCAGTCCACTGGAGGACAAATTGACAACCCACTCCAGTATCTTTGCTATGATAAGCATATGGATAAGCACAACCAGAGACATAATGATTGTGTGCTGTGGTCTATAGGTTCATGGAGAGACGGACATGACTAAACTACAACATATATAAATATATAAATATATATATAAATATATATATATATATATATATATATATATATATATATAGCCTGTAATTTCTATATTACAATGGGAATCTTCTATCCATGTTGCTTCTGACTTGAGAAAGAGAGGTCCACTCTCAAATGCTAGTTGTAATATTTATGAATATGTTTGTCCAATAAAAAAGGGATCACTATATACTGCAATATTCTGATTATTCATTTATATATATATATATATATATATATATATATATATATATATATATATGAATTTCAAAATTTTGGACAACATCATTAACAATAATAGAGAAGTTAAAAAACATGAAATTAACAAGGACATAGGCTTTAAAGTTTTGCTTTTGGAGGTGCTTTGACTTCAGTTTAGGGGTTAAACACCTCATTACCAGTGCTATATTACCCACTGTGGTTCAGAAGCCATCAGATTCCCAGCCAGAGTGCTAATACTTTAACACATATGAAGTTGCATATAAAGTCTGCAACATGACTGGCTGTTTTGGAAGATTAACCTGTCACTGCTTGGCTCGGTTCTTGTGTTTGATGTGCTGTTCTCTGGTAAACTTTATGTGTGCTTTATGTAAGACACCAGATTAAATCAATCATTCTTAGGATTGACCGCTTCCTTTGGTGGAAAGGATTTCTATAAACAGAAAATGAAATATCCAGTGCCATGCTGTGACTGAAAATACACACACTTACCCAAGATATGTAAACACTCTTGTCAGGCTTCCCTGCCACGCAAGAGAACGTCTTATTCCCTGGCTCAGAGAACACTTTTCCACCGCGCGTTACCTTATTGCCATAATTATTGATAGCACTTCAGGGATGTGAAAAATCCTGATACTGAACTTTAGATGTGCAAACTTCTAAAAATTGATACAGATTTTTTTTTTTTTATTAATGTTTGAAAAAGGTCAGGTATTATTTCAGTGATTATCCATTAAATTATTGCATGATCAGACCAAGAGTTTTGGGCACTTGGTGAACTAGACATCAAGAGCCTTATTAAATTGTGATTCAGTAAATTTAATAGGGCTGTATTTAAGCACACCGCATATTTTTTTACAGAAGTTTTTAGTTAGTGAACTTCTATCCAAAAGCAAGGTCTTCACCAACTAAAAACTGCTGTAAAAAAATAGAGCCCTTTTAAATTTACAGAATCACAATTTAATAAGGCTGCATATTTACACCAACCTATTTAAAAACTAAGGAAATTGTACCTTTATCTTACAATAAAATATATATATTCGCCAGTAATCTGTTCCTGAGGGACGGACGGATATTGAATCGGATGCATATAGAATCCATAGGAAATAATTAATATTGGAATAATCTATTCCCAGCCCCAAATCTGATATATAAATACATAAAAATGCAACCAAAACTTTACCTATACTGAGGAGCGATGATGGCAGAAGCTGAAGAGGAGCAAAGGAATTATTGTTTAGAAGATGAGTCACCTTCCATTAAACATCAGGAAACTCCAATTCTGCTGATCAATGTCTTTATTTTTGTCCCTTTCCCGACAATTCACTAGCACTTGATTTAGCAAAGAACTTTGTCCAATGCTTCCTGTTTCTGCCTGTTTTTTTTTTTTTTTTTTACAATTTTGTGACTAATATTGGATTCTTGGATGAATATAGGAGTATTTTATTGCAGTCAAAATGTGGGTTGGGCCCTAAGCAACTACCCCTTGGTGCTTAACATCTGATTAAATACAAAAAAAATCAACATGGAGAGAGCAAACATTCTATGCGGCATTTAAAAGCTATCATTTATTGTATTCATTATAAAGACATGTTGCTGAAAAAAACGCTGATTCTAAAAAACCTAGTAAGATACATCTATGAGGAAGTAGAAGATAGAAAATAACTAATGTAGTTGGGAGGGTGTAAAAAAATATACACTATTAATCAATCCCCTTCTAGGCTACAAGTGTAAAGTATAGTGCAATGATGAATCCAAAAGTGCTAAAGTAAGAACTGTTGTAAACCAAGTGTATAAGGCTTTAAGCCTGAATAATAAATATTACGCATAAAGTGCTAGCATCATGTGAAATTACCTACAGGTGCTGATATGAATGATTGACTATATGTAAATATGTATAAGCTGAGTAATAAAGTGCTATGAATGAAAGTGATAAAGTTTACTATACGGGTATACTGGGAAGAATACTATATAAAGTACTAGATGCAATATATAAGTGAATATAAATATAAGGTACTAAAACATAAGCCTGGATTCTCCTACAATAATGTAATGTACAATCAAGTATCTCTCCCCTAAGTACTATCCTCATATAGTGGTATAAAATCTAACGTCTTAAAATCACTCACAGTGCAAGTGCTGACATAGGACCAATCATGCACTCAATAGGTAGAGACAGTGGTCAGAACCCAAGGAGCAGATCATGGCTAGTACACAATGTAACTATATGCCATGCACCTTATCCTACCTTAATATATGGAACTCACGTAGGCATTTATACTCCTCCTCAGTAGCGCTCGGGCAACCTTGGGAGTACCCTCACCGGGAGCCTCATGCGTCATCCTCCTCACATTATTCGTGTAGTATGGCGCTTTATAGCATCATCTGTTATTGGAACACAATCATGTCCAATTAAATTATCAGCCTGTCTGCCCCTATGGCCAATCAAAGGCACATTGCTGTCCTACTGGTAATTTGATTTGACCAATATAGATACTGATGAATATAGAGGTTTCCCAGTATATAGAAGTAAAAATAAATATATCACAGAAAGGTTTTTGTTTTAATCCAATTATTTTCTGCATTGTTCATTCCCTGAAGATCTATAAAGGGTAGTTGACATAAAGGGTGAACTATTAAGGGGGCTGTTTGAAGATTTCTTGCAGAACTACTTAATTTGCATGCTATCCTATGGTAGTATGTACTTAGATTTGACATCTTCAGTACTTCGTCCATTAGTAGATATACTGTAAAGTTTATCTTAAATCAAACATTTAAGTTTTGTTTTGCTGCACTTCAGTGAAACAACTTTGCATTTCCCTCAGTGCTTAATGTGAATTGATTCTTTATAAGGTATGTATTGGTCATTATCAATGTACAAGTAACACGCTCGCCATAAATGGCGGTATCATACGCTCAAACCTCTATATTCATCAATATTTATATTGGTCAAATCAAATTACCAGTACCCTCTCTCTGTGCCCTCTCTCTGAGCCCTTGTCTCTATCTGTGCCCTCTCTGTGCGCTCTGTGCCTTGGTCTCTATCTGTCTTTGTCTCTCTCTGTGCCCTCTGTCTCTGCCCTCTCTCTGTGCCCTCTCTCTTTCCCTGTGCCCTCTCTGTAGCCCTTTATCTGTGCCCTCTGTCTCTCTCTGTGTCCTCTGTCTCTCCCTGTGCCCTCTCTGTAGCCCTTTCTCTGTGCCCTCTGTCTCTCCTTGTGCCCTCTCTGTAGCCCTTTATCTGTGCCCTCTGTCTCTCTCTGTGCCCTCTGTCTCTCCTTGTGCCCTCTCTGTAGCCCTTTATCTGTGCCCTCTGTCTCTCTCTCTGCCCTCTGTCTCTCCCTGTGCCCTCTCTGTAGCCCTTTCTCTGTGCCCTCTGTCTCTTTCTCTCTCTGTGTCCTCTGTCTCTCCTTGTGCCCTCTCTCTGTGCCCTCTGTCTCTCCTTGTGCCCTCTCTGTAGCCCTTTATCTGTGCCCTCTGTCTCTCTCTGTGCCCTCTGTTCATCTCTGTGCCCTCTCTGTGCTCTCTCTTTATCTTTGCACTCTATGCGCACACGCCCCGCCTGTCAACCTATTTGATTTGCGCATGCACGAATATGTAGCAACTGCTCATGCACAATTCTCCCAAAATGTATCAACAATGTAACTCCGGCCCGCGCACAATGCACCCTGCAGGCGTTACTCACATTTTGGTAATTATTGTAGTGGATTAAAAAGTCATGGTATTGAGTTCAAAGGTATGATCATGTGAGAGCTGTCCACTTCCTATGTTATCTCATCAAGACTGTTCACTAATGTGAAGTGTTTTCTCCATCATCCAAAATAGGCTCCATAACAGGGAATGTCCAATCTTTTCATGATGTGTGCCATATTTGAACACATATTTTCATGGGTGATGAGCAAATCTAATTAATGCTAATGAAACAAAAATGATATATTTAGAGAAAAGTAATGTGAAATTGTATTATTTATTATTACCACAAGTGTTTTGCTAACTTGATACAGTATTTGGGCGTTAAACTAATCATGGTGTTCTTATTTAAACACCCAACTGGAGCCATATTTTCAGAGCGTTATGATGAAAACCCATTTGAATATATGTATGTGAATATACAGTATTAAACATATGATGTTAATCACTGCTTTAAATTTTTTGAAAAAGAAGGGTATATAGACGGAAATAGAAAGAGTAGTAGTTATAGGTAGAAAGAAGGAAAGTCAAGGGAAAGAGAGATAGAGGAAGAAAGGCAGAGCCAGACTGAAGATGGGACAAGGGAGGTAGAACAGTTATGCACTGGTAAAAGTACCACATCATTTGTCCTTAGTCTACACAACTAGTGTTATAGCTTTAGCAGTACGGCAATCACATAAAAGACAATGGAAGGACATATTTTTCTCATATGTCCACATATTGGACCGACCTACAGATGTGAACCAGTTGATCTATTTAGTCTTTCATCCCATCAAGCAAGAAAATTCTCAGCAGCCAGAATCATTATTGTGAGAAATACAATATGTTACTAAATAGGAGATAAGAAAATTACTTTTTTTTTTTTTTTATACCAAATGTTTTGTGAGAAACTTTTCAGGCCTACTAAAACATTTTTAGCGAAATGCGTCGGATTGATAACTTCTATAATGCTAGGAATCCAACATTTGGCTTTATAATATCACTGGTGCCATTTTGTATCTTAGATATTTATTTATGATGTGCAATGAAGTCAAGAATGTTTGGGTATTTTATTTATGCTTAGAGAAGTATGTTTTAGGGTTAAGAGCTGTGCTTGGACCTAACTGTGCAAGGGCTGCATTCTTTAATCAGTATAGTTGCATATTGCAGCATGTTCCTTTTCCCAGGGGGAATGTGGAAACCAGCTATAAAGCTAAATTCCTGCTTAGCAACGTATATTGGAGATGCAATAAAGTGAGACCCCCCTCCCTTGTAACACCCTGCTGTTTTAATGTATTTTTATAATTAAAAATATGTATCATAGATTTTCAGTTTTACACCAGAAAGTTATATTACAAACAAGCAGATATGTGTGAGTAGGAGATTTATTCCACTTTGACCTAAATCATATTGTTTTGATTCATTTAAAAAGAAAAAAAAGGTAATTTCTCAAATAGATAACACAGGGGCATGTTACATTGACCATGAAGTAAATCTAATTTAAAGGACACCAATGCACACGTTTGAAAAGTGCAGATCTGTATAAAGGAATTTTTCCCAGTTTAGTTTTGTGCTTAAAAAATGTCTGAATAATCTAGAAATATTATTGCAAAGTTTAGATAAAATGTGGCTTTTTGAGACTAACCGCTTCTCCACTCTCCCATGCATATAGGATAAAGGTAGATGTTGTCAAGTTAATGCCTGGAATGTGCACAATACTAAATCTTTATTGATTGATTAAATGGACAGACTGGATATTCAAATTATTCAACACTGACACAATGATATCCTAGAGTCAACTATACCGGCGACCTCTGTACAGACAAGGGAGTTCTTCATTCCAATAAATAATTTCAAAACTGCATTTAATATAATGTTACAATAGACTATTTTCATATATTTTGAAAAATTTAATTTTTACTATTTCTTTAGACAGATCTGCAAAAAGTTTATTTAATAATTTCAGCAGCATAAAATAAAAGGAAATATATAGAAATACATAATAATATGATCAGACACCATAAATTCACAAAATATTAATTTATAATAATAATATAGTATCAATATTAGAAAAATAGAAACATTTTTAAAAATGTAATTAAAATATTATAATTGAATAATAAAATACATGTTTTTAAGGCTAATATAAATATTTAGGAATTTCAAACAGATATTCTTTGCAACTTTAAATCTTTTTTTTTTTTTTTTTAAAGGTGTAATGTATTTTACTCTTGAAATACCCAATCTGGTATTGTAAGTTAGTAGATTGTTTTAAGTTTCAGTTTTTAATTTTTTTAAATTTAAAATAGAAATCAAGTGATTGTATATAACAGAGAAATTTGTTATTTTTGTAAAAAATTGTATCAATTGATTTCAATAAATTATTAATTATAGGACAGTTCCTATAATTCCAGTTGCTGTTGAAATAAATATTTGTTGAAATAAATATTTGATTCAATTATTCTAGGGAAAAGTGTTTTCTGGGATATGAACTTTATTTAACCGTTTATATTGCAATTTCTTATCATCTAAGATGTATTAAAAAATAGAAACAAATATCTAGAAAGAAAATACATATTTTTATCACTTTTCTATCCTATTTCATGTTTTAATTTTCTTTTCTTTTTTAAATATTTTTATTGAGAGAAATACATATAAACAACATTTGTGTTGCATAATTACAACAGTATGACAATCTTCTCCTTGTATCTTTTTCTTGTTCTTTTTTTAATTTTAACAATAAACAATTAAAATATAAATATGTGCATTATATATATAAAACACTTTTTTAATAATGAATTACGGAAAAATAAATAAATAAAATAAAGTGTTTTCTAATGTTGCTAAGCCTGTCTAACTGATAAAAGCTTACACAATGTAGCTATGCTTCACACACTTGTAGCTGATGAGACAGCACAGATTTTTGGGCACTACAGGACTGACTCAGCTCAGCTCCATGCATTTGATTGGCTAGCCACACAAGTTCATTGGATGTGTGACAAAGCCTCCAATTCAACTGGAGTTCTACGAGAAATACCTAAAAATGCATATAACTAAGCCAATTTGTTATACATTTCACAACTTTTCCACACAAGTTTCATGCTTCTATCTGGAGGTGCACAACAGTTTTGCTCAGTTCCATATCCCTTTAATTTAAAATGCACAAGGAATAATATGTACCATCAATAGCTGATGCCGCACAAACAATATATTCTTCCAGTTGGCAACAGTTGTTTGTTTTTCCATTCTTAGCATTTAGAATCTTTCAAACACGCCCTTCAGCCAATTTTTGGCCATGACACTTCCTTATTCTCACAGTGCTCTCACCAAATATTTACCTAAAGCAAATGCGGGAAAGACAAGGTTATCTGACATTTACCTTACAATGATATGACTAGTGTTATACTTTTAGATATTTATTTTGTACAATCGTTTTAAAGCAATTTGTTTTGTTTTTTTGTCTGACAATGCTTCTATGGCAGTATGCTAACCATTTGGTCTTTATGCGGCTGAGGATGATATGCCAACGTTCTTGCCACACAAGGCCTTTTCTCTTTACACTGACTCTGTATTCACAAACAACTCTTTTAAGAACTGAAGTTATAATGATCAGAGCTTTATCTTCAAAATGTCCCACTGAGATTAACAACTGGAGACCCTCTAACAGATCCCAGAAGACCTTTATCTCTGAGGTCTAAGCTCAGGGGCAACACTTCACAAATATTGCTCTAAATGTAAATGCTGTTTAAATGAAAGTACATGCATATCTATACTTTATTTATAATGTGTAAGCATTGTAATAGTAGTAGTTTAAAATAATTACAAGCTCTTTCCTTTATAGTTTTCTGCCCGTCACGCTATGTCGCTTGGCACTGTCCCTTTGGCATAATTAGGTGTGTAGCAGGCTTCCTGCTGGGTGTTCTAGTGTCTGACTGGTGTAAATAAGACCTCAGATCTATACCAGTCAGGCACTGGAGCACACAGTGGGAAGTCAGCTACAGCTGCCCCACCCCTAATTATGCAAAAAGGGCTGAGCTAAGCTGCACAGTACGTCAGAGAGAAACTTATACCTTTAGATTGTAAGTCTGCAAATTTTAAATCTGGCATGGTGCTTTAAGGAAAGCACTTTGGACACCAGATTCTAAGCTCAAAGACAGGGCCCTCCTTCCTTTTGCAATGTGTTAATATTGTTTTTGAATGGTACTCGATCCCCATATAGCGCTAAGGAAGATGTTGGAGTGTTACAAATAAACAATTATAATTGCACACAATCTGCACACGCAGCTCACAGCTTAACATATGTCTATTACCCTGACCTTGTGTCTGACTCATTTCAGATACTAATGCAACCCTCACTTCATGCTTTATTTGTTATTTTTGTTCAACAAAATGTAATCCCAAAATAACAATGTACCTTTTTATAACTATATAAAGCTCCTTGGATAAAGGAGCAGTATGCAAATGTAAAAAAAATAAATAAAAATTAATTAAATCAACCCAAATACCTTTTTAACACTGCTACATAGCACAAATAATATTATTATTTTAACAAAAGGCTGATACGTTGCAAACTTTATAATTTATCGAACAAAACTAATTATATGGAAAGCTGACAAAAATGCAAATGATATATTTTGTTGAAAAGTTTCACAGTAATTTACACCTTCACACAGAGATTTAAGAAAATACAAGTGGTCTGTGAGAGTTGCCACATTTCTAATTTGAGTAACAATACAAATATTTAATCTTAATTTTTATGTGGATCACTTCACCTGTTACTTTATAGTATTTTTTTTCTTCAAATTTATATATTTCCCAGTCCACGATCCTTATCAGTATATCCTCCAAATAATGTAAATCTTTGTTGAATGTTTCTGTTGATCTGCTTGTACAGGTGAGATGAAACCTTGAATGCAGAGGAGCTTTCAGCTGCTGCAATGGAAAAGTACAAATCCCAAGTGCCAGTGATTTCAATTTGCCAAATAGAAATGTCACTAGTTTACAACATGGGTGGGCAACATGCAGCCCAGAGATGCTTCCCATGTGGCCCCCAGTCCCCTAGAGTAGAAGAGAATGGCCCAAATCATACAATACAGAGTCCATTCCACAACTGGCAAATTCTTACAAGAATACACCAAGTCAAACAAACAGCTCAAATAAAGTAATTGTTGCCCAGTTTGAAAGATCCTTGATATTATAATTAACTAGCGAATTGCCAGTCAAAAAATGACGGCAATGAAATTGTAAGTGAGCTAATGCTGTTTGGTGTATAATAATCAAATAAATAATACATTACTAAATGAATATACTTTACCTATTTTGAAGTAATATATACAGGAAGCATTGTGTTGAAGAGCTGGCAATCTGTTTTGATGTTGCTGCAGCATTAGTGGGGTGGCGCTGCTGTGTAAGCGTCATGAATGTGTGCAGTGTAATAGTGTGCGTGCGCAAGACCAAACCGTTAGCGTAGTTGTGTACTTCCGCATTGTTCTAAAATGGCGGCTAATGTGTGGTATACGTTTGTATCGGAATATCCGTAGGTCTTTTGTGGTGTTTTGCGAGTTTCTTGTGGTGTTTTGCGTGTTTAGAGTGCTGTAGCCTCGTTTTCGTTTTGTTCGGCGGCCATTTTTTCTCTCGCTTAGAGAATTTTTTAGTGTCTAAACTCTTTTATTTTTAGTTAAATTAAAGTGTAACTTAATTTTTTGAGGTCCTGGGTGCTCCCTCTTGCTGTAGGTAAGCTTTTTATGTATGTGTTGTGTGGATTTACTGTGTTTTAAATTTTTTCATGTTCGTGGGTTGCGGACGATTTTTGCGAGGTCGTAATGTGTGTTAACGTGTCTCGTATGTTGTTTGCGTTACAACGTAAAGTTTGCGAGGGTCGCAGTTGCTGGCAAGGAGCGCCTTTTTAATTTTTATTTTCTTTTAATAAATTTAAATTAACATAGTTTATAATTTTCCAATAACTACATGAATACATTTCTCAATGTTATTATATATACACACACACATGCACATATATACAGGTGTCCATTAAAGTAATATATATATATATATATATATATATATATATATATATATATATTATATATATATATATATATATATATATATATATATATTTATATATATATATATATACAAATCATCCAACTCTCTAAGGGTCTTTTTAATGTGATTTGTTGGATGTAAAACAAAATGTTTGGCTCCTACAAAAGATTTCTTGAAAAAATGTTACACCCCAAAAAAATCACAGTAAAAAAAAAATATATAAAAAATAATATATATATATATATATATATATATATATATATATATATATATATATGCATGTGTGTATGTATACATAGTTATATATTTTTGTATTTGCATTTGTGTATATATATGCACATATACAATAGTGCTTTTTTCCAAAGTGATTTTAACTGTTCAATGATTTATAATAATATAGTTTCTATGTTTATGTCCACATTGAGTGAAGGCTTAATAACAATACAGATTTAAACACACATATACAAGAGGGGTATGAGGATGACACATGAGTGGTACTTTAGATATCACAATACTACATTACATGAATCATTATGTAATTTCCATCAGTATCTTGATGCATTTGTTTGTTCTGTTAAATCTAAATAAAGCGCTAATTCTTTTTAGAAAAAGCACTGTGATTATACCCATATAATCAACGGCTTTATATTTTGAGACCTTGTCATCACTCTCTTAAGAGTTTATGAGCGTGAAAATTGTCAGAGCAGCTTATTACATTAGGGGAATAGAAATTAAGTCTGTACAGTGGGGCTCCTTTAGATTGATCCCTTGGGGTGTGTTCACTGTCATATAAAAGTCTGTATAATTTAGGTCTTGGATTGAATTTTTCATTATAATCAGTATTTTTGCTGTTGAATAGGGATTTCTTTAACACACTTTCAGTCAGTATCTGGATTAAAATATGGCTTAGTAACATACCTATCATGGTAAAAGCATGACAAAGAAATGAAATATAGTTTTATATTGTAACATACATTGTGTTCTTTATTTGAATTCTATTGTTTGGGTTCAAGTTTATGGAGAAAATTGATATGTATTAATGTTATGTATATTTCATATTTTTTTTACAATGTAATTAAAAAAAAAAGTGAATTCTTTAAAAAAGGAACTGACAGGCTGGCAAAGCATTGGCTTCAATCTTCACTAACTCTCTAACCCACTAACCCACTCTTTCTATGCATGAGTTGGACTAGCCAAACGTTAATCATAAATGTGCCCATCATAAATGTGAAAGAAATTGATGGCATAGCATATCATGGACCCTAATGGATTGAACTTGAAGCCGCCAGGCTGTCAGGCTCTTATGAGTAAAGTATCAAAGTTTTTTTTTATTTTGTTCAATGGTAAAATAAATCTCTGTATATAAATATTTAGACAATTACATCCCAAGCAATATTTATAATGATTATACTACCAGTAAAACAAATCACCTCTGTATTCAAATTCAAATTCTATTTTCCATTTCTTTATTTGAATTCTATTGTGTGGGTTCGAGTTTATGGAGAAAATTGATATGTATTAATGTTATGTATATTTAATATTTTTTTTACAATGTAATTAAAAAAAAAGTGAATTCTTTAAAAAAGGAACTGACAGGCTGGAAAACCATTGGCTTCAATATTCACTAACTCTCTAACCCACTAACCCACTCTTTCTATGCATGAGTTGGACTAGCTAAATGTTAATCAGTGCCCATCATAAATGTGAAAGAACTGTATGGCATAGCATCTCATGGACGCTAATGGATTGAACTTGAAGCCACCAGGTTGCCAGGCTGTCAGGCTCTTATGAGTAAAATATCAAAGTTTTTTTTTTATTTTGTTCAATGGTAAAATACATTTCTAAAAATAAATATTTAGAAAATTACATCCCAAGCAATATTTATAATGATTATACTACCATTAAAACAAATCACCTCTGTATTCTAATTAAAATTGTATTTTTCATTTCTGTACTTTGTACCTATGCAGCACACTACTGAGTATATGAGGAGTGAGACATTAGGGAGTGCAGGTAATAAGTAATTAGCTTCATATACAAACAGTATCACAACAGAAGTTAAAGAAGTTACTATTGTTAGTTAGATGTTTACATTCATTTTGTGTCACATTGGATGGATTGATTTTTGACGGTTTAATGGAAGAAAACTGGTTAAAAGTCTCACATATAGTTTTGGGAACATATTATGCCTATGGTCTCATGGTTACACCTTATGTTAAAGGGCCATATATGCTAAGAAGAGTAGGAGGAGATCTCATAGGGCAAATGGCCCAAAGCATAACACAGGAAATGAGAGTTTCTTGAAGCTTTCAATAATCCATTCTTTAAGTACATCTACCCCAAAGTGATATGGGGGCCAAACCATCGTCTTCTAACAAGGAACTCTGTTTTGGTCAGAAGCAGTGCATATCTTCACCTCAACTTAAAATTATACTAGCAATCCAAAATTCATGTGTTTTTATAAATGATTTTCAGCTAACAATCAAAACTGGCTATACATTGCACTATCCATTTTCTAAAGTAAATCATTCTTGAGATATCCGCCACTATTATATGCTAATGCATGCTTTTGATTGTAATACACTGATGGTTTTGTATTGTAATTCATAATTAATATACTTCTTATTTACCCATGCCCCTTTAAAATAACCCTAGTTGATATTAGGGCGATATGGCCACTTTATCTCGGCCTGGCGGGTGGATAGAACTTCCTCATGTTACTCTATGGGGTCTGTAACACATGGCTCTAGAGCAGTATTTCTCAACTCCAGTCCTCAGGGCCAACCAGCAGTTCACAGTTTAGGTATATCCCTGCTTGAGCACAGGTGAGCTAATCAGGTGCTCAGTAATTCTGTTTAACCACCTGCAAAGTCTCTGACTAGCTCACCTGTAGCAAACTAGTCTGATCAGAAAAGAAAATGGAGCATTGCAGTAATTCAGTGTCGGAGCTACCAGTGGTGCAATGCGCCAGGGCCCTCCCTTGAGGGGGGCCCAGCTATGGAAAGGGGTCTTTGACGGGGTGTTGTTATGGGAAGGGTATCAGGGTGGAGAAGTAGAGGAAGGGATCTTGGGAAGTGGCGGTTGATACCAAGGTGGGGAGGTGGGGCAGCGCAAAAAAAGTTACAGCCCCACCCCTTGGGGATGGCCCCAATCTTGTTTTTGCACTGGGGCCCTCCATTCTCTAGATCCGACACTGCAGTAATTGCATATGTTTGTTTGCTTTCTACAAACATCAGGTTTAGTTATTAAAAAGACCATAAAGAGAAAAGTTGACCACAGTGGTCATTTAAAAATAAAGCCAGGTCATTTTACGGTGTCAGAGTAACTTTAATTTGAGTATAAAAGTAAAACACTAATTAATATACTGCCTTTGTACTTTGTGATAGATCTTGTTGTCACCCCATTAATAATTCCAGCTACGTATTTTCATTCAGAAATAGTGTATTTAGGTTGATTTCAGTCCTGCGGCCCCTGTAAGGTAAGGAACTCAGCAAAGGTTATGAAAAGTTCATTATGTGCCGAGATCCCGGGAATGCAAGGTCATATCAGAGTAATGACTTTGGCTGGGGCCTAATTTTTTAAACAAGAAGCTGCTTTTAAAATAATAAATACTGCCCCCTGGCTATTTTGACATGGCGCGCTGCCACTCTGTTTTGTTCCACCTCTCTGCCAGACAATGTGTACGTGTAAATATGAATTAGTCATATGTGGATGTGTTTGAGTATTCATACATTCACTAAGCTTCACAAGGGCCGGGAGGTTATTTGCTGGGGATAATTTCCCCACAGGGACCTACACCCATTAGAGACCTGCATCCCAACGCCTGCTAAGCTTTGAGATTTGGGTGAATGTTATCGGACATAGATTTATGATTCACTTTATATTGCTTTAAAATATTATTTTGGGACTTTGTGACTCTTATAATTGATTTATTTATGTTTCTTATATTTTTATGGCCAATTTGTTGTGTGAAGTAAAAGCATTTGTATATGGGGCGTCTTGGTCTATTACATTTTTAGTGAAATTTGTATCATTTTAAAGTCATTTTTTGTCGATGTAAAGATTTACACGCCAGGCCTTGATTCCTTAAACACTATGACTAAGATGCACACCGCTCACGGGGACTTCAGATGTGGCCCCCAGCCTGTGTTCTGGAGTGGGAGTGATAAGCTCACCTGTAGCAAACTAGTCCGATCAGAAAAGAAAATGGAGCTTTGCAGTAATTCAGTGTCGGAGCTACCAGTGGGGCAATGCGCCAGGGCCCTCCCTTGAGGGGGGCCCAGCAATGGAAAGGGGTCTTTGGCGGGGTGTTGTTATGGGAAGGGTATCTGGGTGGAGAAGTAGAGGAAGGGATCTCGGAAAATGGCACTGATTGAGTTGGTACCAAGGTGGGGAGGTAGGGCAGCGCAAAAAAAGTTACAGCCCCACCCATTGGGGATGGCCCCAATCTTGTTTTTGCACCGCAGACCTCCATTCTCTAGAACGCAGTCTATTATTTCTCTCTTCAACGCACAGTCTATTATTTCTCTCTAAGACTAGCAAATAATACCCAACTGTATCCCTAAATACTTCTCTTCGTCATCTATCCCAATCCCAATTAATTCCTCCTCTACAGTGATTTTACCAGTTTGCTTTGGACAAAATAAAAAGGTATAACACACTGTGAGACCTCCTTAAGGATTCAGAAGCCGCATCTGAGGCCCTTCAAGTGAAATAAGTTGCCCACCACTGGTGTAGATTGGTGTAGAGTTGTGGAGTCAGGCAAGGATTTGTTAATGCCCTGAATGGGATAATGAATCACATAACTATTCAAGAGGGTCCCCTGGTGGTCCAGTGGTTAGGATGTGGGTGCTTTCACCACAGCATCCTGGGTTCAAATCCAGCCAGGGAACCAAGAGGTCACACTGGCAAGTACTTGGATGGGAGACCATCTGGGGATACCAGGAGCTGTTGCCCACTGGAGAAGGAACTGGCAGTATCCCTCATGGCCTCTGAGAGACCCCTGTGGACCTCCTGCGCTCCCCCTCTGGCCCCTGCCGTTCTTTGGTGGCCCCCTCAGGTCCTCTGTGGCCCTCAGCGGCCCCTGTGGATCTTCTAAGGCCCCCACTGGTTCCCTGTGGCCCTCTAGTGGCCCCTGCAGGTCTTCTGTGGCCCCTGCACCAAATTTTCTTTTTGCACCGGGGCCCCCCATGCACTAGCTCCGCCACTGAATGAGAGCTAGAGTGGAGTGTATTCTCTCCTCACACTGAGGGATTTCATGTGGCATTTCCTGTTCTTTTCCAATAAGTTTAAACAATAATTTTTCATGAGAATCAGAAACTTAATCATGTTTAAAACATGCTCTTTAAATTGTATGATAGAAAATTTTGCATTCCATGCACCTTTAGATACAAATATCTTACTTTTGAAGAAAAAATATAAAATAGCAATATATTAATAACCTTGCATAGACCCTGTTGCAAAATGAAAATTCCTGAATACAGGTGGTCCCCGGGTTACAGACGACCTGACTTACAGATGGCCCATACTTAAGAATGGGCTTCCAAGGCTTTTTGTATGAGTTTGTGTTTCCAGGGTCGAGTCACATTATTATGACCACCATTATTAATGTTAGCAGATCGTAGCCAATGAAATACGGCACATGTCATGAGCTGGCTTGAAGGGTATATAAGGTGGCATGTAGGTATTCTGCAAACATGTCGGCCATCACTGTCAATGGAATGATCATTGGTTTTTGGGCCAAAGGTTGCAGTCCTTCAGTAGTAGTAGTTTGTGAACTGTTCACGTGCTGCTGTGTACCATGACTGGACAAATGGCACCATTGAGAATTAATGTGGGAAAACTGCAGAGCACCACGTGCCATTGATGTCAGAGGTGAACGTCAGCTGCGAAGGTTTGTGAGGGCCAACCGACTTGAATCCCATCAAGCACCTATGGGACCACCTTGATTGATATGTTCGCCATATGGATTCTCCACATCACACTCTTCAGCATCTGTCGATTGCGCTTCAGTCTGCATGGCTCTAGATACCCTTGCCAACCATCCAGCTTGTTCATGCTAGTGTTCATGATAATATGATACAATTGTTTGTTTGAATTAAAAGTAAGAGTACAATAGTTTCAGTAACTTATAAGGGTATTATTATTATTATTATTACAGTATTACATTGAAAAATTATTACCAGATATGAGCCATTATAGTACTGTTATTATTATTATTATTATTACTCATCAGGTATCCGAGTTACATACATATCCAACCTAAATACTTTCTGAGGAAGGTATCTCGTCTGTAACCCGGGGACTGCCTATATTATATGAATTCTCATTCCTTTTTGTTATACACCACTTGATGGCAGCAGAGACACATTTGTAAAACCATCTGCCGCGATCTGCCAAAATAGTAGGAAAAAGTAAACATAACTATTGTATATGTAGAGCGAGATGGGAGTGTTCCCGTGGCATATAAACTGCACTATCTCACGTAGCCATAGACACCAATGCAGCTTCTTACACTTTTACAAGGCTTTGGTTATTGTAGTGTAATGTGCCTTGTAAACTCTGCTTTGTTTGAACTACATTTTATACGCAAGCACTTTTATCTCTACAAAAATACGCGGGCCGTCGTTACTTATCTCTTGAAATGAAAAAAAAAAAACAATATAAGATTTAGCGATTACATAAAAAAACAAGTTATGCTTCTTCGTGTCATCTCCAAGTAATAAAATAGGTAAAAACAAAGAAGCATTTGAATTTTCGACACTTTTTGCCACTCCTTTCTTTCGGAGGCCTTGTTTCAGAAGCTTTACAAAACCAATACCAGTGTTTTGTGTTGAGAGACGTAGCTTAGAGACAAATGGAAGGGATTTGGATGGCTTTGATTTTATCTATTTTTTTACATTTTTTTTTAAACACTGGGTAAAACACTTTTAATGTATCTGTTCTGGTAAAACCTTCTCATATAAAGTTACACTGGCCGAATTCCAAAGAATCTTAAATGCCATTATAAGTACCCTATTAATGTTACATGCCTCCGAGGAAAAATGTGTAATGCCTTTGGCTTTGAAACAGAACCAGGCGACATTTATCTTTATTATTCTATTTTAGACTTTCTTCATTATTAAACCCTCAATACAAAATGTAAAATTCTTTATTATTTAAATATAGATTTCTTTTACAGTTTTTTTACAGATTTATTTTACTGTAAAACACAAAATAAATAAACATTTGCTTATGTGTTTTTCTAAATTTCATTATCATTTATATTTTATTGAAAAAAAATATAAAAATTATAATAAAAAAAAAACACAGTAATTTATGTCTAGGTAATATATATAATCTAATGGAAATGTACTTAAAAACTGACTATTAAATTATAAAACAAATACTTTATTGGAGACTTTCAGTGTTAATTATTTTTTATGTAATATGGGATAAAATCCACCATTTTAGTGTAGAGTAATTTAAAAAAAATATATATTTTTCTTTTTATACATTTTTAAATACTATACGTTTTTTTTTGTTTTTTTTAGTAGTTTAGTTGTTTCCGACTCACTATGACCTCATGGACCATAACAAACCAGACACAACTTTATGTCCCTGGTCATGCTGATCCAATTGGTTTTCATGGCAGAGATACTGCAGTGGGTTGGCAGTTCCTTCTCCAGTGGGCCACAGCATACAGCTCCTGGTATTCCTAGGTGGTCACCCATCCAAGTACTGACCAGGCCCAACCCTGCTTGGCTACAGGCAGGTGTGACCTCTTGGTTCCCTGACTAGAATCAAACTCAAGTTGCAGCGGCGAGAGCACTGAATCCTAACCACTGGACCACCAGGGAACCCTTTTTTTTTGTTGAGGCTTTTGAATGGTTTTACTTTAGGACATTTTTACTAACTTATGGTACCAAATATTTACCTATCTATCTGCACCCATTAGTTAATTAACGTGACATGGAACAATTTTTTTTAATATATTTACAAGAACCTGCTTTAAACATTACCAGAGTTCTGTTTTACATAGGAAAATATTAAGTAGAACCTGTTTAAACTTAATTGAAACTAAAAATAAATAACAGAGTAAGTATGGCGCAAACAACTATACTGATCATTGGCCGAAAGAGGCAAGCCCCCAGATCAGCTAAACATTTTCATCAGTTTTTTTCTGCATTTATTTGAAAAGAAAAGAAAACACACAGTGGTATATTGTCAAATACCCTCTTTCAGATGCAACATAGAATATGTTTTTCAAAAGAGACCATAAAATAAATCTTCCCCTTCTGGATCACTACCTTGTTGTGGTGGAGGGGTTTGTGTACTTCAATGAAGCTGTGAGCAATACCATGTCGGTTCACACAAAATTGGAAGCAGAGAGGTCAGACAAATCCTGGCCCAATAGAGAAGCAACTGGCAACACACTTCAGTATTTTTGCCAAGATAACCTTATGGACAAGCACAAGTCCATAACGTCACAGAGAGTCAGACATGACTGAACGACTAAACAATGACAACATAAATATTGTGAAATATTAAGGAAATTGTATTTGTTCCTCCAGTTTGAGTGATCTGTACAGTGATATGTCTGAGATTAGAGGTGTCTGAATGGTATAGCGGATTATTTCATTTGCTTTTTTTTGTCTTTGTTTAAAGTGTCTGTTAAAATATAAACCTCTTTTGTGATTGATGCAATGTTTCAAATTACATAAAATGTTGAGTAATCATTTAATGCTGCTTGGTGAACCTGAAAGCCATGGGTGTAGGAACTGGGGGGATGAGGGGGACAAATCCCCCCCCCCCCCCAGATTTCTCATTGTGTGTATGTATGCGTATAGAAGGGTTCTGTGTACCAAGTGAGCGGTATCACCCAAGAATTATTTGGGTTCCTACACCCCTGCTGAAAGCCTTTGGGAATTCTGGTTGCACATACTGCTTTATCTTATCTCTCTTTATAGTAGAGTATTCCCCTTTAGACTAAGGTACTGGTTCATGTCCCTATTTGTAGCCCGGTGTGTGCAAGCTTTTGCACATCAACAAATTAATTAAATAGATTTTTTAATCAATTGAATAATTAAATCTATCTAAAAATAGAGGAATTGGTTAACTATTTTCAATCTACCGAGCAAAACCCACAACTGCTGAGTCCATTGATCAAATGAGAGGGGCTAACAACCACACATCTTTACATTAACCATTATTTGCTCCATTTTCCTCAAAAGTTGTGGGTCACATGACTGCCCAGCCTGTATACTACTATTTCAGAATTTAATTTTAATATATTATATATAATACATTTATGCTCTTTACCTGATATTTGTAAGTATTTAGTTATATATATATATATATATATATATATATATATATAAATATATATTACAGAAGCACTTTAAGTATATACTATCTTGGAAGTGAGCAGAGTGGTAGGAATATGTGATAAATTCTCAAGTAAGGTACTGAAGAAAAGTGCAGCATATTTTAAAGGAAAAAGAAGTTAGAACAAGAGACAATTCTCCCAAGTTCTCTTGTGGAATGCTTGGAATGCTTGTGTAATGTGAGAAAGGGTGGTGGATACATGGGAATGTCTCCGCACAGAAGTGGTAGAGACTGAGCAATGTAATGATTTACAAAATGGTATCAGCAGAAACAGATAAAAAATAGACACAAAAAAAAATACATTTTAAAACTTCACATTTATTACACAGCTGTATAATCAGTGGCGGAGCTAGTGAATGGAGGGTGCTGATGCAAAATAATTTGGGGGGGCCCTTGCAGTTTTTTTATATACCCCATAGGTGCCGATAAAAAAGCCAACACATAGGGTGATCAGATTATCTATCTATGAAAATAATTATCTGCCCCAATCCCCATGTACATTAAGAGTCTCCATTTGGTCCAGGCCATTGCCAGTAGCTAAGGGGCCCTATCTTGTGGGCCCTGGTGTTTTACACCTGCTGCAGCAGCAGTACGTCCTCCAACCTAGTGCTAGATGGATAAAGTAGTCCTTATCAGCAAACAAATACTGTGTTTCAAATTATATAGCCTATATTCATTAAAACCCTTCTGGATCGCTATCTTGTCATGGTGAAGGAGCTTGTGTGTCTCCTTGAAGCTGTGAGCTATATCATGTAGGGTCACCCAAGATGGGCAGGTCATAGCAGAGAAGTCAGAAAAATGTAGACCGCAACCCTTGCGGCTACGAAATTGGCCCCGTAAAGCAACCCGCCAACAACGGTACGGGACGTGAATATTTGAAGTGCGCACACGCAAATCCTTTGATCTGTCAAGCCCGTAACTGTTACGTTCCAACCATGCTATTAAATTGCAACAACTTCACTGGCGTTCAAGCCCGTAACCCGCAAATGGAGCCAAGAAGACAACGGGTACTAGAGAGGACCTGCTAGGGGGTTAAAGTCCTATCCGTAGCACTGTAAATACAAATGTACACACACTACTGTATTTTCTATTAAATAGAAAGTGATGTTAGGTATTAAAATTAATATCACAACCTTCTCAAGCTCACAAATCTGCAATATAAAATTCTTTATATACAGTTTAATTTCAGTGTTATATCGATCCCGGCAATCAATGTTTTAATACATGTACTGGAACTCACATGGACTAGAATATCATATTTACTGATTTACTAATATTGCATTATTTCTGAAATGCGGGTCCGATCGAAACTCATAATTGAGACCCGTAAGGCTTTGAAATCCAACCTATATTCTTCAGTGACGATCAATGTTGCCATTGCCTCCGTTTAAACCAATAACTACAGGTTTGACAAGCTGATCATGTTAAGGGCCGTATATCCAACTTGCGAAAACTAACTCGCACCATGGTCTAATTTAATAGGTATGTAACGCAGCCGAAGTTCAAGCCTGCAGCCCTTGCGGGTTTGCTGATGCCACTACGGGCTTCTAATTTGATAGGGCTGATTGTGAGGCGAATAGCATATGATCTTAAGAAATAACCACTTTTTACATTATTTCCATTATAATATAAAATACAATATTATGATTAATTATTTAAAAAAAAGGTAATCTAGAGAAATAAATATAGGAATATAGCAAAGGCGCCTGGCTTGGATTGCTGTCACTTTACTTCAGTGAATACACTGGGGTGGGGAATTCCGGCGATTTTTTATTAAAGGTTTGGGAAAGTACAAGAAAATCAGCAAAATATTGTCTTAAATACTTAAAACTAAAACATACATTATTTATTGTATTAAAATGGGAGTGTGATACTTTAAAAATAATCTAAAAAATATTTAAGAAAATAGTGTGAATCCTAGTACAAGTGGGAGTAACAAATGCAATAGGGTTCTTATCTTGGTTTGAGGGAGCCTGCTGTAATATATATTAGGTTGGAAATAGAAGAATCATGCTGTATGCACAATGATGGCAATAGGAATCATGCTGTATGCACAATGATGGAGTCACACAGTGCAGTCTGAAAAAAATTACAGTAGTTGCGTAATTCCACTAAAAAATATTAACAACCGAAAACAATGGGTGATGCAGAAACTCTTCCTTCTATTGAGAAGTTCGAATGGGGCCCCCAAATTATTTTGCACCGGGTCCCTCCATTCACTAGCTCGCAGTCTTCTCTAGATCAATGAGAACTTTACTAAACTCAATTTAAATTGACAAATCAAAGCAAGGTGTTTGCACTATTATTGTTGTATTTAATTCCCATTGTATACAACTCTATTTAAACTTTTTGAATGTAAAAAAATAATACAGCCTCTAATTTACTACATTTTGTATGATATTATGCTGCTGTGGGATCGACCATTTTAGCTTCAACAGATCAACTTCCTTAAGTGGGAGGAAACTTTGAATATACAAGATGTGTCTGTCTGCCGGCACAATGGGATGTGGCAGTTACATCTGCCAGTGCTCTCAACAGTTCTAAAGGAAGGCTTATTAGTTTACAAGGGCACACCCACCTAAGATAGTAATAGGCAGCTGCAAGCAAGAAAACTAGATGGATAAGTACACAATAGCATGTAGAAGCTGCAAATGCAAGGGACTGTTCCTGTTATGTGCCCTCCACATAACAGTGCACGCACCACTCTTTTAGTAAGTAGAACACTACCCTAACCCTGAAAGCCTAACCCTGACAATATTACCTAGCCTTAGACCCTAACCCTAATGCCTAACCCTAAACCCTAAGTCCAAAATGAACAAAGTCTTCAGTGGTGGATTGATAACAGGAAATGTTCTATACAAATGTTGTTTAATTTTTGCTTTCTAAAACATTTTACCCATTATTTTGTTTAGTTATTCTAAAAACAATGTAGAAAAAATAGACCAAATTTGTCCTTAACTGTATAAATACACATTATTAGAGCTTGGAGAAAAAAACACAAACAAAACAAAGAAGTGGGACACACACACAATACATGAAGTACTTTTCTCATGTATTTTGGAAGTGAATCAGTTAAACAAGATTACTGTGTTTTTCTCCATGGTAATTGTATTTCCACCTGGACCTTATTGGGTTGATCTCCGGGTTAATAGTCCAGAAATGATTCTCCATTTAAGTAATAACCATTCATTTCAAAAGCATTTACTGGGAACAGTAAATGCATCTTAAAAACTGGCTTATTGGATCGTTTTCAAGTCTTGATTTATATTTATATTGTATATCGTGTATCCCGTGACATAGACTTGTGTAATATTTGCGAAATAGGGCCAGTTCCACTTGTATCCCAGTCATCACTATTAGAGAGGATTAACTAGGTAAAAGTTATGGATCTTTAGTTTGTCAGATACTCCTCCATGTCTATGGGGAAAGGAAGCTGCCATTTTAAACTCTATTTGTGTCACTAACACTTAGAATGCTGAGCTGATTGGGTTAAAAGTTCATGAGCCAATTCAAGAGCCAAACAAGCTGTGATATTCAGAATCATGTTATGTGTTCTTTAACTCACTCACCACCTAACATACAAGGAAAGTGCTAGGTCTTTCCCCTCTTCACCTTTGCAAAATCTACTCGCTGCATTCCCGCCACCCACTGACAGATAGCGCTGGCGATTTTCATATAAGGCCGCAGACAGAAGAGTCCTTGAGCTATGAGAGGCGCACCCGAGGCCCTGGGGGGCCGAGTGCCCACGCTGAACATAGAGATGGCCTCTCTGTCGACTCAGTGCCGTTGAGTTGCGCCACGTCGGAGGGGAGAATAGTTCTTTGCCTTACATCAAACATGACGGCGCCCGAAAATTGACAGCGCCCTCTGCCGGATGGCTCCTGTACCTGCAGCTGTCAATGCTGCCGAAGAAATGCGAAGGTGAAGAGGGATAGATCCAAGTGCTATAAGGATTTTGTATATATTTGAAATTGTAGAAGTGTTGGATATTTCCTGTTATGTCCCGCCAGTGTAGTGGCATGCAGTGGCCAGTAGGTGGCGTGATGGTGGTGCGCCAAAACTTTGTTGAATTTATTCTTAGGGTGAGGGTTAGAGTTAGGGTTAGGGCACCATTACTATACTATGTAATGCGTATCATCTGCCACTACCCTAACCATAACCCTAACTGTAAACCCTAATCCTAACCTTTAACTGCCACCCTGAGTACAAATTCAACAAACTCTCGGAGGGCCATGTTGTGCCACCTGCTGGGCACTGGCAGGGACATAACAGGAAAGGTACTAAGTGTACTCATACAAAAATTTGAAGACATAAAACTTCAGAAGACTTCTCAAATCCATGTGTGTAAGAGTTCTATACATTTTTCATATCCCTAAAGTTAATAAAGCATAATATATGACCTGGAAAACTACTACTGTCTTCTCCACATCTAGTTATTGAACGGAACTAGAGTACCATAGTGGTCTCTTCAGTAGACTTATCAACATAGCTTCAAGGGAATGGTTTCATTAAACGCTCTGCCACGACACATGTGAACAATTTTCATGTTCCTCCAATAAAAGTATCACATTTCCATTGTTTAAATAACACAACCTGCCTACCAGAAATTTCATTTACTTGTCATGTAAAGCACTGCAATATATTGGGATCATCTATCAAAATCTCATGTCTTCATAACTAGGATGTACCAAATGACTTCACCATATTTATTACAGGAAGCTTCCCACTGATTCAAATGGGATCATTTTTATTGGTATATCTGGAGCTATTTCCCTATTTTTGTAGCTGAGGAACTTTAATAAATTATCTTCTTGAAGAGCCAAGCTAGCATTTTAATAAAACAAATTGCCAAGTATTTGTAAAAAATAAAAATCATTTAATATTTGACAATAAAGCAGTACATATTTTTCCTTAATTTGTCCGATTTTCACTTTTTACTGTCTGTACATATATAGAGGGGAGAAGGGATGGAGGAGGAGACCCCTTCAGAGCTGCTTTGTTTGTTGATGGGACTCTAGATGCACTGCAGCCCAAGCATAGGTACTTTACTTAATGTTGCAGCCAACCATATCTGCTTGGGGTGCAATGCATCTTTTGATATCAGATACAACATTGATTAAAGTTCCTGTCCTTAGTTTGCAGTGCATCTAAAGATGCAAATACAAGCTGTACAGTTTTTTTTTCTCCATCTTTGACTGTGAGCCATTTCGAAGTGAGGGAGATAAGGAAATGGGAAATATTAAAGGTGAGTAAGGCAAACTTTAAAAAATAAGTAGAAAAATCTTATATTAATAATTTCTTGATATTTTTCTTTTGAAGAACACACTGGGTATGACCTAGTGTAGTGCCTCTGTGCAATCATGTGCTCCATGTCGCGGGTGCTCCAGTGAAGCCTTCAGATCTCCAGCCATAAGTTCCAGGGAGCTTGGTCAACCTGTCCCTCACCCCATGAATGGGGGCTCTTTCCACTATCTTCGGACTGGAGACCTCTGACATGGTCAGGATCTTCACTAGGGGGACAGCTGCCACCAATCCACCTTAGCTCACATTCATGGGTGAGTAGCTGCCACCAATTCTGCCCAGGTCCTTCCAAGCGGTCCCCATCCAAAAGGCACTGTTTCTCAAGGATGTTTGAAACCCCTCGGTCTTCACTGGTGTAAAGAAATCAAAGTGTCAAAAATCAAAAAACATACTCAAAAATCAAAAATCTGTGCTTTGGTCAGGGCCCAAAATAAAAAATGTGTTAGACGGGCATGGGTATAGGAGCCCAAAAAAAATCTGGGGGGAATACCTCATATAGTATAAAAATACCACGCAACTGCTTTTCTACACATAATCACACATATTGAAAATTCTGGGGGGACTTGTCCCCCTCGTCCCCCCTAGTTCCTACACCCATGTAGATGGAGTATGTGCCACATACCCCATCTAACCTAAGGTGAGGCCAGAGGGAGAGCTATCAATTAACCCTTGTTAAATGCTGGGGTGAACATGCTCCCCCAACCCAAAGGCTGGGGGTGGGTAAAAAAATAAGGGATCCCCACCCCCCACATAAAAAAAAGGTTCTGGCCGGGGGCCCAAAATGTGCTTTAATAGGCGATTGTGCTGGTGCCATTCTGGGGGAAGGTTCTGGATTCTTCCCCTAAGCCGTGGGCATGGCCCATAGCCAGACCAAGGTTTCCCCTCTCCTACTTAACAGGTGCAGCCCCTTTACCTGCCTTTCAGAGGAAGTACTACACTTGATCTTAGCCAAAAGGCAGAGAAGGAAAATGATTAGAAATAATAATAATGTCTTGCTATTAATATGCTTTGGAAACATAATCTTTTATTAAAGCAACACAGTGAGTTAGAACTCTTCAAACACTTCATAACCTAGTGATAGGCCTGAATTTTTATTTATCTCATTTTATTTATTTATTTTCTTTGTGCTGACAGAACGTGGGAGATGAAAAATACATATTTAGTATCTTAGCATCTGAAAATGCAAATAATAAATGTTTATTTATCACATTCTCAATCTTGAATAATAATCTGAATTATTTTCGGTTAATTAGCATTATATTTACATTATATCTACATACCAAGTCATCTTTTTGCGTACCCTACCTTAATTTAACTTTGCTATTAGTGTTTTTCTTAAGCAGGGATTTGCAACGGGGAAATGTAGGCAACATATTCTCAGACAGCTGTTTTGATGTGGTTGGAATTTTAAGACGAGACATTAAATTGGTATCAATGACTCAAAACATTCAGATGAAGACATTTTTAATATGAAGGGCTTCAAAACATTTTGCCTCATCTCCAATGTGTCTGTGCTTCTATACAAATGATTTTTACAATAATACTGTTGAAATAATACTATTGAATTAATGCTCAAGAATATTTTTGTCAAATGGGATTAAAAGTACATTAAAATATGTATTTAAAGGGGTACTTTAATGCTCCAATACTGTACAGGGAGTTATAGGTCATGGTTTGAAGTTGGAAGGTGGAAGAGATCTCCAATTAATGTGCTTAAGTACTACTTTGCATAAAGGTGGTAGATAAGTGGAACAGCCTAACAGTAGAAAGAATAGTAGAGGAATATAAGCTTGCTCAGGATAAGCCTAAGCCTATCACATTTTCTGGTAGATAGCATGAGCAGACTAGATGGGCCTTTTGGTTCTTCTGCTGTTCTAACTAGATGGGTCTTTTGGTTCTTCTGCTGTTAAACCTATATTTCTATGTAGTTTATGGTAAGATTAACAATTTTACAATATACTTTGTTTTAAAAATACAATGGACGAATTTAGGTTTTATGCTGACGTAGGCCATTCAGATTTTATATTTCATATTTCAGATGCTCCCTCAAAATGTGTTACCCTAGACCTGGGCCTCGAGGACCTAGGAGAAAACACACCACTTTTTCTTCTTTAAATTTTAATTTGCAAAATGTAAGTGTTC
The DNA here is from genome assembly GCA_027410445.1 of Discoglossus pictus. Classification (NCBI taxonomy): domain Eukaryota; kingdom Metazoa; phylum Chordata; class Amphibia; order Anura; family Alytidae; genus Discoglossus; species Discoglossus pictus. Next base: position 76,217,160 of record CM050165.1, read on the forward strand.
TACATTGTTTCTCCTCTCCAGTATAGTAACTGCTATCAGTGTATCAGTTTGTATCATTATTGACACAGGTTGACAGAATGTACTCTGTGACTGTCCGTTCCCTCCTTCAAAATTCCGTATGAAATGCTACTACAAGTGCTAAATTATAAATAGCACCTTAGATTACCAGAGCTGTATTATTACACTCTGCCACCAGTGATATGATGTGATAAATACAGTATGAACCAAAGCTTTAATCATCAACTGCTGATTATAATTCTGCAAGCTCTGCGATTGCCACTGTTGCCAAAGAAATGTTATTGCAATTTCGCAGGTCCATAAGGAATATAAATGAATTTGAAAACACGGGCAGAGCTACCTCCGGTGCAAGTAGTGCAATGCACTGGGGCCCAGCTCCACTCCCCAACCCCCATCTTTTTTCTTTTCCAGCAATATTATTGGTGGTTCAGTGTTGTGATCCTTCCTCTGCCAGTGTGTCTTGCTGGGGCATGGAATCCCAAATGACATCACACATGTGACATCATTCATGATTCCCTGCCATGAAGAGAGGACACACCGGCAGGGGATGGATAGCAATGGAGTGTTGTACCACCAATAAATTGCAGGTACAGAGCAATCATGAGGTGAGAGGGGATTGTCTGGGGGGCCAGATGGGTACAGATTAAGCCTAGTGGTACAGGCAAGTCTGATCTCCCCAGGGGAAAATAAAAAGTAAGGGGGGTGGGGGAGCACTTGCACATATAAACAGGGTGTGTGTTACATAGCTATATAGTTACATAGTAATTGAGGTTGAAAAAAGACTTCTAGTCCATCAAGTTCAACCTTTTAAGATCTCCTCTAATCTGCAATATGCAGAATAGTTGTTAATTGATTGAGTAAACCGGAAAAAAAAACAAGTGAAACTAGCCAATAGTCTCAAAAGGGAGATAATACTGAACCCTGAGGAACCCCACTTACCACATTAGTCCAATCGAAATATGTTCCATTTACAACAACCCTTTGCTTCCTTCCTGTCTTTTAGCCAGCTCTCAATCCATGAGCAAATATTTACTGCAATTCCTGTATCCCTTGGTTTGCATAATAGTCTTCCATGTGGCACTGTATCCAAAGCCTTTGCCAAATCCAAAAAGACTACATTCAGTGAGTGGCCTTGATCCAGGTTCCTACTAACCTCCTCACAGAAACAAATTAGATTTGTGTGACATGACCTATCCCTCATACATCCATGGTGACTCCTACTTATAATGCTGTTTGAGTAGACATGCTCTTGTATATTATCCCTTATTAACCCTACTAAAAGTTTTCCCACTACAGAAGTGAGGCTCACTGGTCTATAATTTATTAAATTTAGGTATCACCTCTGCTTTTCTCCAGTCATCTGGTAGAGACCCTGTGTTGAGGAATCTTGAAAAATTAGATATAATGGTTTGGCTATTACAGAGCCCAGTTCCTTCAGTACCCGTGGATGTATTCGATCAGGACCTTGGGCTTTATTTAATTAACATTTATTTTCCTTCCTCGCGTTTATGTGTGTGTGCGTTTGTGTGGATGCGTGTCTTTTTCTGCACTGGGGCCCATAAAAATGAATGAACAGGTTTATTATTAAACTATATAAGCCTTTGTCATGTGGACTTTTTTTTGCAAGAGGTTTACAATTAACAAGTGGTCATCTCTTTAAGCTGGAAGAAAGAAGATTTTATCTTAAAGAAAGGGTTCTTCACAGTAAGGGCAGCCAGATTGTGGAACTCTCTACCACAAGATGCTGTGACAACAAATTCTGTAGATAACTTTACCAAGAGTTGGATATGTTTTTGAATGAAAAGCACATTACTATTCTTAATCTTTATTTATAATGCACTAGCATGTTGAGCTATGTGAATACTGTGATGGTGAGTGTTTTACATCTTCACACTCTGATAAAATGCTGAAATAATGCAGATAAAATGCCCATAAAACCCACATAAAATCCAAATACAATGGATTGTGATATTTTGTGTTGGACTGTGTGCTAACTAGGAAACAGATTTTAATGAACATTGTGAATGACTGTGATGAATGTTTAAGATGCATTGCAAGCCCATTGTGATGGCTTAGTGAATATCCCCCAATATCTCTCCTGTCTATATTATTATATGGAATATCCTTATTGGAAATCTGAGGATTGACTGTACGTTTGCAAGTTTTCCATCTTGTAAGGTGTTTTGGAAACAAGCACTGTGTACGTTTGCTTTAAAGCTCAAAGACAGGGCCCTCCATTCTTTGCAATTATTGTTTTGCCTTGTACTTAACACCCGTACATCGCTACGGAATATGTTGGAGCTTTACAAATATACAATAATAATTATTATTATTAGAAATTTAAATACATGGGCTCCATGGATATGTTTTATTTAAGAACAAATGATTATGTTATATAAAATGCATTACTTTTTTGGTATTAATAGCTTATATTTAAATGGTCACTTTAAGTTTTGTCAAAATGTACTAATCTATCAAAAAATAATAAAACAAAGCCCAACAGGAAAAGAAGCTCTAAATAAATATGTTTTTCATTATTTCTATTTTTCTCAGATGCTGTAAATGTAAATGGTGTATATATTGGGTATAGGGATAGGATCTTAATCACATTAGTTTCTGAATTATGGAGATTATACTATTAGTTTCTGCATTCTGTATGTATTTCATTACATTGTATTTATTGCAGGAGGGACAGAATACAGAATTTGTCACATACTTTGGTATTTATTTTGTTTAATATTTTCTGTCAGTGCAACATTTATAAGCGAATACAACATTGTTACTTTGGGAGATCTGTGTATATCAAAATAACATAATCTCATCCATTACAGTGCACCAGTGACATAAGTAAAAACTGAATTTTAAATATTTATTTTGGATGATATATAACTTTAGAGGTAGAGTATTGTTGTTCTTGTCCAGTCTTTCAGTCAGGTCTGACTCTCTGTGATCCTATGGACCGCAGCACAGTAGGCACAATTATGTCTATGGTTGTGCATATCCATTCCTTACCAAAGATACAGGAGTGGGTAGCCAGTTTCTCCTCCAGTGGACCGCAGTTTGTCTAACCTCTCTGCTATGACCTGCCCATCTTAGGTGACCCTACATAGTATAGCTCACAGCTTCATTGAGACACACAAGCCCCTTCACCAGGACAATGAAGTGACCCAGAAGGGGAGAGGAAGAGTAGAGAGTGGTATTAGCATTGAAAAGCTGCAAACAAAAATGTTAAAATATTATTAGTATATAACATCTGTAATGCATCACACACACACATATAAATACAAACTGAAAGGTGCATAAACATACAATCATATAAACACATACTCACACGTGTACATGAACATACAAAACATAAATATTTACTTTAATGTGCACATAATGTAAACATACAAGCAGATAAATAGATACATACACTCCCATATATGCATATACACACATATATACTTACACCTACTCATATATGCACACATAAACATATTCTTGAATGAGCACATACACGCACAAATATAGGCGGCCCCTGATTTACGTCCCTGGGAATGTCTTTAGATCAGATTTGTATGTAACTCAGATCCCTGATGAAGAATAATAATAATGGTTCCTATGTGAAAGTAATAATAATACAGTGGAATCACATATAATAGTTGTCAAACTGAGAGACGTCGTCACACTTTGCGTGGTGCGTACGAGTAAGGCGATGAGCGAGCTTCGCAAAGCGAGGTGAGCCATTAATGCGTAGCACTAAGCCGATGAGCGCCTGCGAGCCTCGAGTAGCGAGGCGGGCCGTTAAAGCACTTCAACGCACTACAACTATCAGCACAAACACGAAGAGGCAATGAAACACGCGGGACTTAGCCGCAAAACACTTCTTAAATACAAGATCGACTTGGCGTGCAAGCGGTTGACAAACACGGGACTTAGAGAAAAAAATAATTACGAGACGCAGGACTTAGAAAAAAAAAGATCCGAGACGCAAAAAATTACGAGATTAACGGACGAACAACGAAAACGAAAAAACAATAAAAACACACTAAATACACCCAAAAAAATTACAAAAACATCACACACAGCACGGGGCAACAGCCAGGACATCTGTGAGTGAGGTGGATGCGAATTTAACTCGATTTAGAAGATTTTCGCCATTCGAAAATCGCCTAAGCGAGGAAAAAAATGGCCACCGAAAAAAATGAAAACGAGGCTACACGACCCCGGACTGCGCAAAACACTGCCAAATGCATAGCACTTTACACATCAAACTAGATACTACAAAATACACTATTACAAAAGCCGGAAAATGGTCACGAGACGCGTAACACATTAATAACATTACGAATATACATTACCACTTTACACAATAAACCAACGGCTTTACCTCGCGCACGCAGCCTAATGCACACTTGGAACATTCATTCCACTTTATCAGCTGGGCACCAACACTCAAACTGTATATTCTATGCTGTCGGAAAATACAAAAACATTGTTAGCTCTTCAGCCTATTGCTGGCTGCATATATTAATTATAAATAATTAAACTATTTTAATTTATTGAATAAATAATTCATTATTACTTAACTACATATACATAGAAATATATATCTCTCCTTATCATGATTCATGAAGGTGCTCAGAGGACCAAAAGTACATGACAGGAGAGGCTTGCAATGAGCGCCGAAGGCGCTCAGCGCAAGCCTTGCAATGAGGGCTGATGGTCCTCACAGTACAAAACGGGTTACATTGTGTGTCAAACAGCATTCCTATGCCTTTAAATGTTATTGCCCCATAATTTTTCATAGGCAAGTCGCTAGTCACATATAATAGTAGTCAAACTGTGATTCGCGATCACACTTGCAAGCCTCTCGTAGCGAGGCGAGCCATTGAGGAATGGAAGTCTTCCGAGCTCGTAGCATTTAGGCGATGAGTGCCAAAGATGCTCATTGCCTGTGAGCCTCGTAAAGCGAGGCGAGCAGTTGAGGCATTGAAGCTCGAAGCACTTAGGCGATGAGTGCCAAAGGCGAGCCTCGTAAAGCGAGGTGAGCAGTTGAGGCATTGAAGTCTGTGGGACTTAGCCTACAAGCAGTCAGAAAATCCAAGCTCAGAAAAATACGAAGTTAACAGCCGAAAAATACAAAGCTAACGGCCAAACACAAAAAAACAAGAAAAAATTACAAAAATTAAATAAAAACACACTCACACACAGCACAGGGGGGAAGCCAAAATTGCCGAGTTTCGGCACTCGAAAATCGGCTACGCAAGGGAAAAAAATGGCGGGCGAAAATAATGAAAACGAGGCTAAAGGAGACCGAGGCTCGCAAATCACTGCCAGGCATGTACGAGTTAGCCAGGAAGGTAGGAGATACAAAATAGACCATTACAACGGACAGAAAATTCTGGCGAGCCAAGTAAAACATAGAAAAAAGCCTCAATTTTACAACACTAACTTGCAAATAATAACATTAGGATTCTAAAATGGCGCTTTACAAGCCTAAACAAACATTTGTCCTTGCGCACGCAGCCTATTTACACTGCACATTTGGCACATTGCTGACACTTTCTCCTCAGGTGATCAACAGTCCAACTGTACATTTTCAGATGCAGGAAAATACAAAGAGATTGTTAGCTCTTCAGGATATTGATTGCTGCATATTAAATATAAATAAGTAAAGTATATTAATTTATTAATTGTACAATTTTTTTTTATATTTTACATTGTACTTATATATCTGTCTTTGCGATGAGCACCGAAGGTACACGAGGGGAGAGGCTGGCAATGAGCGCCAAAGGCGCTCATCACGGGGCTCGCAATGAGCGCTGAAGGTCCTCAGAGGAGCAAAAGCCTTACATTGTGTGGCAAACAGCATTGCCATGGCTTCAAAATTGTATGCCATCATTTTGGACGGGCAAGTCGCTAGTACTGTAATAATAATAATACCCCTGCATTGTAAGTTACAAAAACTATTTCGCTCTTTCTTTTAATTCAAACAAACAGGACATAAAAACAAACTCATACAAAAAGCCTTGGGAGCCGTTCTTAAGTGCTGTTGTCTGTAATTTAGGTCTCCTGTAACCCGGGGACCTCCTCTGTATATTTTTACAAGCTCACAAATGTACACGCACACACCAACACATAACCGTGCTCATTGCAGTATGCACATACAAGAATATATACTGTTGTGTGCACATATACAAACATATTAACACATGTGCATGCACACATAAATACACATGTGAACACATGTAATTTACTTCAAATAATGAAATATTTATTAAACATTGTTATCATGATGTGATGAAAATATATTGCTTTTCAGTGTAATTAACTGATATTCTTTAAATTATGCACCAGGCCTCATGTTAATTGGACACTCCTGCTACAAAAAAAGAAAAACTGACATATCTTTCCAAATACAATAATTGGGAAAAATTAACTGACAAAAAGCTGTGCAGCCTCGGACTTGTTATTTTGCTTTTTAAACAAGCAAAGCTGAGGTGTTATGATGTCTCATGTGAGACAGTTGACATTCTCATGTTTGCAAAACCTCCCAGCTTGATTTGTTGGGCCTACGAAATCGTCAGGGGGATTGGATAAAAATACCTGGAAGATTGTCTGACATGAAAGCAGACTGTGTGAAATGTACTAGACCACTCTTCTTGTCACATGGAGCATTAATAGGAAAAAAAAAGCACAGCAGGCAGTCGGAAATGCCATTCAGGCCTCATATGGCCTAAGGTCCCCAATCAAAGGCTTTTATCCTATTATATCTAATTGACACAGAACGTCTCATTAACAAATTGAGAGCTATTTATTCTATGAAATATTTGGAGTTTTTCTGATGGGTAATTTGAAAAGACTATTTTATGTCTGATGTGCATGTAACGTGTGAAAATGATCTGCAACGTTCAATGTTAATGAAACATTATTTGTCATAGGATAGGCAGGTGTGACTGCGTTCTTAATATTATAACACACGATGAAAGGAAATGGCTGACTCTCAGGGCTATTACTGACTATAATGTACTTTTTTAAAGTGCCGTTTGTCCACTGTTCCATTAATCTTGATAATGCTATAAAATCTTAATATGGGCTTCCAGTGTGCAGGTCAAGTGGAAATGTTTCACGTTGTACTTTAGTCCTGCTGCGGAAGAGGATATTCATTTTTAGAGATATGCTTGACTAATATATATATTTATCCACTATACACACACAGATGTATTTAAGTTTTATGCTACTCTAATCCAAGCTGGATCATCTTTGGCGCAATATATATATATATATATATATATATATATATATATATATATATATACTTTGTAAGAAAACAATTTTAGGTTTAAAGTGACCCACTGTGACTTAATGTATCAAATATTTTAATAATAATAAAATAAAAAATAATGTCTTTAAAATTAATTTCCAGATAAGGGTCTTGTAGTCTTATCATCAATCCTGTTAAATAAATGTAGTTTATAATGTCACTCAACTTTCTCATGTTCAGATGCTGCAGAATTATAGTCTTCATGCTGCTTGTTCCACCTTTCACTTGATTCCTAGAAAACTTCCTGCCCTTATGTATTAGGACTCTAACATGCAGGACGTCTTGTCAAATTACGTAAAGGACCACTTTAAGAGGTAGGGCTTGATAAGAAAAAAAAACCTTTATCAAACTTTTACAGTGCTTTTAAAAAAATAAATACTTTTTTTAAAATCATGCTCAGGCTTGATAATCTCCAGATCTCTCCACCCCCTGAATGATTTATTGTCTCTGGAATAGGAGCCGCCCAGGGGGATGTACCAAATTGAAAACCTTTAGAGATAACTCTATAAAATGCACATTAGTAGCAGGCAGTAGTCTAACATGAACTGCTAGCAATGTACACAGATACACTTTCTAATCGCCTCCCATATAGCAAGTATTCTTCTTTGAAGTGTGTGTGTGACGTTATTTGGAAATTCCTGCCCAAGCAAAAAGAAGCATCGGGCAAAGGAATTAATTCTGAGGGGAATTGAAAGGCATGGACAAGGTGGGGGCCAGAGCCTTACACTACGGAAAAAATAAATAATTGGGATACAAAACTATATTTGTTGCATGGGTTCCCTTTAGAACAGGGCCCTGGTGCAGTGCACCGCCTGAACTGGGTTTTTTTCTCCACCCCTGTACACAAGATCAAATTTAACCAGGGTTAAAAATAGGCTGCATAGAATAACAGGATTGTATTTATTAAGTTAACTTCTTCCCTTACTTTTTATCCATGTTTGAGACACTTTGACAAACATGTTCCAAAAAAAGAACATATAAGTGTCCTGGGGGCTTGTCCTGACAGCCAATGAGCAGTAATACATACAAATCAACAGCCACAGCCTTAAGTAAATCATTTTGCAGCTCCTGTGAAGCTCAGTGAATCAGGAGATTAAGCAAATATGATACTTAATAATTCTCTTAATTATTTACATTTAGAAGGATACATTTTTAATAACTGCAAATCTCTCTCTTGGGCTGACATTGCTCCTTTATTATTTATCCTATTTTGCACTATAGAAGTCGGTTTATCATGACTTCTTAACCTTGTACATTATTACAAAAGAATATAGAAACTCATACTGCACTGTCACCTCTCAAATAACCTGCTTATTGTTTATTAAAATAATGTAGTGTATAAATCAATATACAGCTTTATTGCAGAAATACAGACCAGTCAATAATTTAGCTGTTAAAACACATTACATTCATAGGGGAGACTTTTTGCAATAAAACTATTGTATGGTTGTTTATTAACTCATATTAGACAGTGCCTTTATTGCTCATTGTTTATGTAGTATAATGAAAATGGCAGTGCTGCATGCCATAATGTTTACATAATTACCTTTAATTTTTAACAATTGTATTACATTTTACTTTAATTGTGACTTACATTTTGTCTTTCTTTTCCTGGATTAGAAACCTGGAAAAAGTGGGAGGAGATGTGGATTCAGATAAGGCAGTCACGGAGTGTAGCAAATGCAAAGAACAGGGGCGTGGGTTAAAGGAGTTTATTAGATGAGGTGATCTAATCACTACAGAGGGGATCTAAACATGTAAATATATTTTTTGATTTTTGTTGACCTCTATATGCCCTTCTGGATCTCTACCATGTCATGGTGAAGGTCGTAGTAGAGAGGTCCACGGTCCACTGGAGAAGGAACTGACAACCCACTCCAGTATCTTTGCCAAGAAAACCATATGTATAAGCACAACCAGAAACACAGACAGATGTACCTGGCGTGCTGCATACATATGGTCACAGAGAGTCAGACATGACTGAAGGACCGAACACTGAGGCACTCCATTCACAAGGAACGGAATTTACTAAGCATCTTAAGTGGTTGAGATGTATTTACTATTACTACTGTCTCCTATGGGTAAAATTGAACGTTCACAGCACTTTTCATCTCAACCACTTGAAATGCTTAGTAAATTGTCCAAGATCTGTATTCATTTTTGGCAACAGAACTCAATGGCACGGCATAGACTTCATAGGTCAGACAGCAATCCCCCTCAAGAGATATATATATATATATATATATATATATATATATATATATATATATATATAGACTAGCAGTTTAAGATGAATTTCCCCACGAGACATTCCGTTTTCTAAATAGAAGATCTTCTCTGAAATGCTTCCATGTTCTTGTCTTGTATACCCGCTAATATTATCATTTTGTTACATACTTCACAAGCATGTGATGTTTTTATTAAATTACAGTGGTCTTTTAAATGGACACTGTAATAGAATTTCTTTTCAAGTATGCATATAAATTAGAGTAATAATAGTAAAGTTTAAAGCCATGTTTGTCCCCTAAATATTTTAAATATTTTACTCAATTTTTATTGTTCATTCGCTCACTTCCAGGGGTAATCTGTTTTTGGAGATTCTGCCTATTTCTGCTGCATTGTTTACTTGTGTGTGTATGTGTGTGTGTGTGGAGGGGGGGGGGGGGTTACACTACTTTGCTCCATCACAGTGCAAATATTGGGTAAGGAGCTTCTGGATCCATGTAGGTGCTCACTCCCAATGGATCCTATGCACTTTTTGCACTGTGATGGAGCAGAAGAGTTCTAGGGTGGATACTGAAATAGGCCGATACAAAAAAATTAACAATAATACATTAAAGTAAAAATATATATTTCTTAAACCAGATATAGCTTTAATTTTTTTTACTATTGTTACTCTAATTTACATTTTGATTGAACATATTTTCTATTATAGTGTCCCTGTTACTAAAACCTCATCCAAGACCCCCACCCTGCACCGATAGGTAAATAGGGTACAGTGGCAGCACACAGTTCTCCATTAAGCTGAATTTTAACATTATTCATTAAAGGTTGTTTTTCTTTTGTCGGAAATATCTTTCCCAAGATAATACTGGAGAGTTTGAAATGATAATATCCTTAGGATAGCCTTATACATATCCTGTGTATTTCCAAGGTCCCTTTCTGTACTTGTTCCAGCTCCTACTGCTTGAAAGAAATCTCCCTTATCTACTATACTACTATACTACTATCTACGATTGGTGTAAAATAACACTGCTGGATCTGCTACTCTTTAAGGCATAATATCTTGATAGTTACAGTCCTTTGTTGCGTTACTAGGTAAACATAGCTTTTTTCCCTTTACCTTCAATTCAATGGAGATGGTTATCAGTTTGAGATACTACACTGGTGAAAAAATGGTGAGTGAGCTTTTAGACTACTTGACTTCAGAAATACCTTACTGAAACATTACTAATGTGATAAATGCAAGTGGCACTTCATATTTAAACAGCTGGTTTCCAAAGACTTTACTCCCAACGTGGACAAATATGACAAATCAATTATTTGTTAGTCCTACTATTTTGATTTCCTAGCTGTAGCCCTCTAATGCTTGTAGGCACCACTCAGTGTGTGTCCGGAGTAGGAAAGTATTTTGAAGAAGCAGCCACTTCGTTTTCTGGTTCCCCCCATCGCTACTCATCTTACCCATAGCTGGCACACTAAGGGCCTCATTCTAATCGGAGCCGCAGAGCGTCCGCAACTCTGCAATTCCTTGCGATGGGCTTATGGCCCCACGTATCGCTAAGTCTACGTTGGTATTTACATGTATGGTGCTGCAATGAGGTCTCTATTACGGAAACCATGCAAACAGCCGTAGGCACTTCTGTAATTGAACAGGATCGCGGCCACAACTCGCGTTTCATGGCCGCAAACATTGTAGAAATGTTAATGCAAATATAGATGCAACACAGCACTGTAAAGCACTGTAAATGATGGGGTACAACATTCTCAAGCAGGCACATTGCCACAATACAATACTTGATTTCACGCTTAATTTATGTCCAAAGTCCGACGGGCTTGAATTGCGAGTTACGGGCTTGGAGGTTATTCAGGGCCGTCAGACTTTGGAAATAAATTAAACATGAAATCAAGTATTGTATTGAATGTTGTGCCTTTAATCCTCATGTCACCCATTGTGTACCCCATCATTTGCAGTGCTTTACAGTGCTGTCTTGAATTTATATTTGCATTTACAGTGCTCAGAGTTTGCGGGCTTGAACCACGAGTCACAGGCTTGCGGGTTTGAACCACGAGTTAGGTGCTTGGAGGTCATTCAAGGCCGTAGGTCTTACTTTCAAATGGTAGCACTTCATATGCAAAAAAAAAAGCCTTCCTGTACTTTTCTTAAAAGAGAAAGTAATGTTAGGTCTTATAATTAATAGCACAAACTCTCAAATCGGCATAAATAACTACTTTATTGTGTGTTACATTTCTGTCATGAAATCCTACGGGCTTCAACCACCGGGCCTGGAGGTTGGATTCAAAAGTCCTACGGGCTTGGAGGTTGAAGGGCGTCGGACTTTATGACGAAAATTTAACATGAAATAAATCTTTTTTTTTTCCAATTTGAGAGTAGGGGGATGTTGAGCTATTAATTCTAAGACCTAAAATCACTTTCGCTTCTCATAAAAGTACAGGATGGGTTTTATATTTTGCTTAATTGGTGCTATGTTTTGTCAGTTAGAGTCTTGCGGGACCTTTTGGGTGTAAGTAAGCTGCGGCTTGGTTTGATCGATTTACAGGCTTGACGGAAGGGTGAGCGTAGCATTAGAATAGCGTCCTGGGCTTTCTTACGTCCGCAACTCTCGTGGTCGTTGCAAGATCAAAGGCTTTGACGGAAGTAAGCTGCGATTGAGAAAACCGCATGGGGATTGCAGCTCAACGGCTGTAAGCCGCCAGAGGCCGCAGATAGAATAGCTAATTAGCTTGCGGCCTCCCCTTGCGGCTACTTATTTCAAAATCGTTGGATTAGAATGAGGCCCTAACTATGGCTGGCACTTAGAATACCACCCTGTTCAGTTTTCAGATCAATGAAAGCTGCCAAACCTCCTGCATCAATATAGCACAACATGTGTGTGTGTTCATTGTTGTTGTTGTGTCGTTCAGTCATGTCCCACTCTCCATGACCTATGGACCGTAGCACACCAGGCACAATCGTTATGTCTCTGGTCGTGCTTATTCATAAGGTTATCATGGAAAAGATACTGGAGTGGGTGCTAGCTCCTTCCCCAGTGGACCACGATTTGTCTGACCTCTCTGTTAGGATCTGCCCATCTTAGGCTACCCTACATGGTATAGCTCACAGCTTCTTTGAGGTACAAAAGCCCCTTCACCACAACTTGGTAGCGATCCAGAAGGGTGGTCTGTTCATACCCTATTAGTATTTAGAAAGTGCTTATCAGACCTATCTACTTATCTACTATACTTAACAAAAATGGTAACAACCCTCTATCAGAAATAGGACAAAGACAGTAGGGAAATTCAAGCATGTATATATGAATACATTATGGGTCAAAGCTTTCATGGGAAAGACATACTGCTTCATATTGCTAGTGGCCAAATCTGGTAATGCATGATTAAGTTTAATTTTGCTATTTTTTGTGTCCCCTATTCATTTAATCTTGAGGGGATTTGTCCCATCCCCCCTAGTTCCTACACCCCTGATTAAAAGGCTATCCGGACAATTTATTTAGCCAAATTATTTAGGTAGATATAATGAGTCCGTTGGATTTTATATGTTGTACAACCTATCTTTCTATGTAAATAATTACATTGTGCAAACTTTGGAAACCACTGCTTTATTTGACTGGTCTTTTTTCATTCTGCAGCATTCTCTCATGATTGCAACAATCACAACAGAAATATGCAAGATTGCTTAAAACCAATATTTGTTAGACATAAAATGCATAAATTGTGCTCTTACTCTTTTATAGATCTATATGTTAAAGCATTCCTGTGAGTAAAAGAATGTTTGAAGTGTGACAACCCCAAATTAGCCATCAAAAATATGACTATTGCAGAGTAAGTTTAGACAATGAAACAATTTAAGCGCCTGTCATAATAAGGGATTGGCCATTATTTATATCTCCAAAAAAAAGAATAAATGACGGAAAGGTAAAGATTTTATCTCTGCTAAATCTGCCGTTACTTCCTTGACTGCAGTAGACAATCAAAATGGTTTACTAAAACAAGCTCAACCAAATGTTACATGGATACGATTTTAAAGAAAAATAACCCATACAGTATTTTATAATTATGGTAAGTCTTCTATTTGCATGGCTGCATACTTACAATGATTAATTCCAGGTATTTATTACAGGACAAGTACTTCTATAAATCAGACACAAAATCCAGTGCCATCAACATATTATTATCGCTTATTTGTAACGCGCCAACATATTCCGTAGCGCTATAAATGCATTGGGATCAAGGCAAAACAATATTAACACATTACAAAAAATGCAGGGCCCTGTCTTTGAAGTTAGAATCCAGTATCCATAGAGCCTTCCCCAAAGCACCTTGCAAGATTGAAAACTCGCAAATTTACAATCTAAAGAGAATATACAATATAAATACAATATAAATCAACATATATACTATATAAATCAACTTACGAAACCTGAGACACAAACAAAACCACAAGAAAAACAAACAGCTGCATTATTATTTGTCTTGTACTATAATACAAACCATTGATATATACATATTGTGTATTTATACTCACCAATCTGCTAAGCTTTATATAATAATAGAAACCAATAGGTTACAAATAAAGATAATAATAAAAAAGATTATAATAGGTAAACATTTTTTTTTGATGAATAAATTAAACTAAACATCCATTTGTATATGAGACATCACACATCTCATCTTTATGGTGTTTTACTTTATCCTATACAGTGCCTTGCAAAAGTATTCACCCCCCCCCCTCCCTTGACCTTTTACCTATTTTGTTACATTACAATGTTTTGTTAATCTGAATTTTATGTGATAATCAGAACACAATAGTCTAAGTTGGTGAAGTGAAAAATATATACATAAAACAATTTTTTTAGAAATAGAAAACCCCTTTGTTATGAAGCCCATAAAAAGCTCTGGTGCAACCAATTATCTTCAGAAGTCACATAATTAGTGAAGTGATGTCCACCTATGTGCAAACTATGTGTCACATGATCTGTCATTACCTTTTTTGAAAGGCCCCAGAGGCTGCAACACCACTAAGCAAGAGGCACCACTAACCAAACACTGCCATGAAGACCAAGAAACTCTCCAAACAAGTAAGGGACAATGTTGTTGAGAAGTACAAGTCAGGGAGACTCCCAAAATGTATGGAGGAAGGTGCTCTGGTCTGATGAGCCTAAAATTGAACTTTTCAGCCAAGAAAGAAAACGCTATGTCTGGTGCAAACCCAAGACATCCCATCACCCAAAGAACACCATCCCCACAGTGAAACATGGTGGTGGCAGCATCAGGCTGTGGGGATGTTTTTCAGCAGCCGGGACTGGGACACTGGTCAGAGTTGAGGGAAAGATGGATGGTGCTAAATACAGGGAAATTATTTAGCAATACCTGTGGTTTAAGGGGAAACATGTAAATGTGTTGGAATGGCCTAGTCAAAGCCCAGACCTCAATCCAATAGAAAAACAGAGCAAACCATCTAACTTGAAGGAGCTGGAGCAGTTTTTTAAGGAGGAATGGGTAAAAATCCCAATGGCAAGCTCATATAGACTTATCCAAAGTGACTTGGAGCTGTTATTGCCGCAAAAGGTGACTCTACAAAGTATTGACTTTAGGGGGGTGAATAGTTATGCACATTGACTCTTTCTGTCATTTTGTCCTATTTATTGTTTGCTTTACAATAAAAAAATGTTTTTAATCATCTTCAAAGTTGTGGGCATGTTCTGTAAATTAAATGATTCAAATCCTCAAACAATCCATGTTAGTTCCAGGTTGTGAGGCAACAAAACACGAAAAATGCCAAGGGGGGTGAATACTTTTGCAAGGCACTGTATAAGGACCTATGTAAATAAAAACTGTCTAATTTTTTCATCTACCTGTTTTTGTCAATCTTTATAAATAAATATTAAGTTTCTTTCAAGATTTTCTTTATAAAATGGTTTGGATATCACCTTGGTGGTATATTTTCTTGTCAATGCTTTATATTCTGGAGAATAGCACCCATGCTATTCTCCAGAATATAAACAGAACACCATTGCATTAATTTAATTTCTTTTTTATCTGAGCCCAAAAAATATATATTAACAGGTGATACTTTTTTTCGCTGCTTAATTTGAAAGGGAAATTTGAAAACTTAATTAGAAAAAACAACAGACAAACTGTTGTTTCCAAGCTCTATCCTATAATTAGTTTCCTTCACATGTGGCCTGGCAGAGCTCCACAGTGGGATAATACTGCACATGCTTAGAAGATAGTGGGCAGAGCTTGTCAGGCTGTCATCTTCTTCTAAGTTATTAAAAAATACCACTTTTTTAAATTAAAATGATAAAATCAAGCTATTTTTTGTTATATGGAAACTAAGATTACTAGACATGTAAAAGAATTACTAGGTCCCATTAACTGTGAAGCAAAAAGAATCAATAGCGTTGGCTTGGAGGATGTCTCCAATTCCACATACAAGCATGTTTACAAAAGAATATAATTAATCTCTGACATAGATCAATTAAGACATAAATTAAACGACCCATTCAACAAATATTTACTTGCTTGGTAATTATGGATTATAAATAATTACAAACTTAAAAACATTTAATAAAGTTATAAGACTATAGGGAGTTATTTCAAGAGAAGAGATATCATGATACAGGGCAATTGGGTTATTGATTAATATATTATTAATATATGTCTTTTTTTTATTATTATATATTTATGATCACTTTTAGTTTTGTTAAAGTGACTAAATGAAAATGTAAAGATCTATATATAATAAGGAAAGGTTGTAGATAAAAGGGATGCAATGGCTGTGATGGGCAGGAATGGCAATTTTTTTTTATCATAGTGCATATTTAATAAGAGAGATATACATCACTGCTACTCTGATCCTTAGTAAATCTCATCACAGCTCCTGTGCTGGCTTAGTAAATATTTCTCCATATATAATTTTGTTTGTTTTTTATAAATTTTAATTTCTTGGTATGTTGATATCTTTATACTATGATGAACAAAATCAATACAATTATTTTAATAAAAATACTTCCATTCATTTATTAGCGAAAAAAAACAATTCCTTTCAAAATATTTCTCCATATATAATTTTGTTTTTTTTTATAAATTTGAATTTCATGGTATATTGATATCTTTATACTATGATGAAGAAAATCTATAAAATTATTTGAAAAAAATGCTAACATTAATTTATTAGTGATGAAAAAGCAATTCCAACTGAGATTATAAAAAGTTTACAAAAATTAAGTAAACAGATAAAAATACAAAAAAAGTAGTGTAGAAATGGCAAGATAACAGAGTTCTGATTTCTAAATGCATAAGCTAAATTCCACCATGACAAAATGCGTTATAAACACCAGATCGCATTATCTGTGAAGAAAGAGAATAAATAAGGTAAACAATAAAGAAAAATAAGATAAAAATTATTTGGTGGTCCACAAATAATCAAGTGGTTCGCCAGTCGACTTTTAAATGGTCCATTGACAATTTGGCAATCACTGTCATATTTTAGTGTGAATTTACTCAAAATAAATCACAGTTTGCCAACACATTTGAATTTGAAAAAGAAAATTCACAGAGATGTCTCTATTCTACAAGACATTTAGTTTCAGAGGGAGTTGGAAGAGCTATCGAGTTTCACATTTTGTTTATCCCAAACAGTAGTCCTGGCCAAAGTGTTGTTAATGAAAAGGATGAACTGTAACCTTGCTAATAACTAAGAAAACAATGGTCAGAGCGGAGGAACTGCCAAGAACTACACATTTCTTTGACTAAAATTAGCTGATTGTTTTTTTGGCAGAAAACAACATACTTTTAATTTAATTTATTGTTTTAATTATTTTATTGGCCAAATGTGCCTAGCAACAGTGATGTAAAAAAACGACGACCAGACACTAAATATGTCATGGTGGGTAAAAAGGTAGCTGAAAAACCTTCCACTCCACAAGGAAAGAAAATACCATTCTGAGTACACTTACATGGCCAGGAGACATGTTTTTTTCCCACAGAACCTCTCAGTAAACAGTATTTTCACTTTTGCAAAGGATTCTGGGTAGTGACATGCAAATAAGGCTGAAAATGTACCAACTTTTCTGCTCATGGCTCGCTTAATATGAGAATCTGTTTATGACTCTGGAACCTGCTCTCTGGCAGACTTAAAGGACCACTGCATAATGAAAAAATATATAAGTCTGAGACTTACTAAGAGCATAATAAGCAGGAAAAAAATCATACAGATAATTTTAATTAGAAAAAAATATGCTGATGTATCTCAGGGACCCTGGAAGGATCCATGATACATTGGTGGAAGTTGTGTGTGTGAGAGGCATTTACATTTCTGGAGAGCTGTGGTACCATCCTTTGATGCAATATTGTGCTTCTGGGTCACTGAGGGGGGGGGGGGGGGATTGTTGCCTATAGTCCTAAATGGATTCCCATGCTAAGTGGAGCAAAAAGGTGGTATGTTTCAAGCCTAATTTGCATGTCACTACCCAGAATCCTTAGTTACAGTTGAAATGCTGTTCACTGAGAAATGTTATGTCAAAAACAGGTCTCCTGACCTACATGTAATCAGATAGGTTGCTTATTTCTGTAAAAAAACATATATGGGCGCCATATTTGTCAGAATGTCCCAGCATTAGAAGAATAAAAAATAATTTTAGTATTTATCTAAAAATAAAACTAGACAGGCAGAGATTTCTCAGACTTTTAGGCGTGTCTACAAGAAGCAGATTTGCTGACATTTTCCTTCTTTGAGTCTTTTGCTCTATTAACTCACATATGCTGTCACGGTCTCTACCATAAATGGGTTGAAATGGAAATTGGAACCAGCATAATCTAAAATGTATTGCACTTAATGTGCTTATATTGTCCTGATCTGAAACATTCACTCTCATTGATTGACCTCTTCTTCAAAGGAACATAGACTTACCACTAAAGTACATCATTTAAAAAAAGTCCTTAGACATGTGGTCATGTCTCATTTGGAAATAGGTTATTTTGAAATACTGGGTCATTTTTTAAAATAGCTTGACAAAAGTGAGGTACAGACATTTAATCTTTTCAAAGTACCCTAATAAGGAGTGACATTAAAAAATATTTAAAAATACAAATGTTTTTACATCTGTTCAAATATCAAGAATTTTAGGGATCCTTTTTCTGAAAAGCATTCAAAGGGCACATTCACACACGGAATATAAAAAAAAAAAGAAAAAAGTAGGGCATGATTTGAGAGTAGAAGACTCCAAATGGATATTAATAAATTAGAAACTGTTCAAAGGAGGGTGATTAAAATGGTGCAAGGTCTAAATGACAAAACGTATAAATAACGACTTCATGATCTTAATATGTACAGATTAGAGAAGGGGCGACATAACTGAATATTTAATTGTATGAAAGGATTTAATAAATTAAAGAGGGAATTATCTTCTAGAAAAAGAAGAATGCAACACTAAGAGGTCATGATTTAAAATTAGAATGTGGAAAAATTAGGGGTAGTGTGTATTTCGTAACACCTACCTCCCCCACATGCTCTGCTTGCCCTGCTCACCATGTTCAACCATATCAGCTTGTATACACTAGCTTCTCTAAAAATACTTTTATGTTTATTGTGTTGTTGTTGTTGTTCAGTCCTTCAGTCATGTCCTTCTTTCGGTGACCACTCCAGGCACATCTGTCTGTGTGCTTATCCATATGGTTTTCTTGGCAAAGATACTGGAGTTGGTTGCCAGATTCCTCTCCAGTGGACCAAGATTTATCAAACCTCCATGCTATGACTTGCCCATCTTGGGTGACCCTTTATGGTTTAGCTCACAGCTTCATTGAGGCACACAAGCCTCTTCACCATGACAAGATAGCGATCCAGAAGAAGTTTTATTGTGTACCTTGCTGTTAATGTTATTAGTTTACTACATACTTCACAAGCACATGAATATTTCCCTAAATAATGCAGCTTTAACTGTACTGAGGACACATTTATTTTTCATAGGGTTCGTAAAAACCTTTTTTTTCTTTAGATTCCCCTCAGTGTATTCAAGATGTTGAGATACGAGAAGTTTTTGATTTACAGAATTTAGGACCTTAGGGCAGATTTTATGTCATTAATAATTTGTGTCAACAGATGTGATAAATGTTGTATACTCTCACGTGCTGAATACTCAGCTACTTTTAAATTCATATTATAACTATCATCTACCCTGTATATAATATGTATGTGATAATTAAATAAAACATAAAAAGAATATACATATCAAATAACAAAAATATGTTAATTAAAGCAATATTATATACATATATTAGACTCAATCATGAAAATAATCCCGATTTTAAATGAACTATCATTATGTTACAATTAAGTTATCAGCAGAACAGATGAGATAATGGGAGTACTTTTTGATACATTAGGTTCCAAAAGTGGTATAATTTTAAATGTTCCGTAATAAAAACTACTTTATCAATTGAATTTTATTTGAACACTATTTAAAACAATCACATTTCCCACTCAGAGCATATCTATGCTTATTAGATAAGTTACTCTCTAGGATCCGAGCATGCCCAGTCTTTTATTTTGCACATGGCGTACACAAAACCAGCGAGTAAACAGCAATTGTTAGCAATTATATGAGTTTAGCAAAACTTCCACGGTGTCCTTAGTGGGTTGATCATAATGTCTGGCTGAAAGGCAAAATTAACAAACTACAATGTGCGTTAACTGTAGGAAAACTATTTTTAATACCTTCTAATGAGTACTTATCTATAGTTTTACATTATACTATGGGCCTCATTCAATTGGATTTGGCCAATTGAATATGGCTCTATATAAGCACATATCATTTTTTTTTTTTACAGCAGTTTTTAGTTAGTGAAGATCTTGCTTTTGGATAGAAGTTCACTAACTAAAAACTTTGGTAAAAAACATATGCTATGTGCTTATATAGTTCCCTATTCAATTGGCCAGATCGCAATTGAATGAGGCCCTATGTCTGGAACATCTGGTATATCACTTTAAATTCAATTTACTCATTTGATCAACAGTTTAGTAAAATACTGGATACCATACTTGACTGACGAAAATACTAATGCAGAATTATGCTTTTACCCATTAAAATAACCAGGTAGTTAATCTAAGTTACATCAATGTTTAAAGCAATATGGTACTTTCAAATATATATATTTTTTAAAACACTTGTTTTAAACATTGCCTGAAAAAATGTCTTATTGTCTAGAGAGGTAAATGTTGTCAAACCGGCTAAGGGTGGAGCTGTGGGTTTACTGTGTTACTTGGTAAATGCATTTATGGGACTCTAAAATATATTTGAATGCAAAAAAACATATTTTTAAAATCAATAGGAACACAGGGGAAACATATGCTGCTAGAAATTAAAAATGTACCTTAAATACATGTTCAGTGACAGCTTTTGCAAAGCTTTATTCCTATACATACTATATAATTGCATGCTAAATGTTACCATTAGTTTGTGTGAAGAGCACAAATATAGATATATTTTGGACTCCCAGGTCCCATTAAATTTTTGTTTATATTAAATATCCACTTTAGTTTGGAAAAAACCTGACATGCTTGTGAAGTATGTAACTATCTAAGGGCTTGATTACATGGCTGACATAGGACATCTTGTAAGTGAGGTTTCCACGTAGCTATTACATACCTCCTGCAACCAAACCTTACGAGTGATCGCTACATATGAACAGTTCCCTGCTCTATGGCAGATTTTATCTACAGTTCTATTACAAGGCTCCCTTAAGAGTTACTGAACATCCTACATGTTCTCTTAAGGCTCTGTGTGAGCTCGCATTGAGACAATTTCTTAGGTGTAAACACATAGCTATGTTATAATATTTACCAATGTTTTTTTTTACTTTACTTGAGTTGCAACCTGGGCATATTGCATCTATTGCATTGTTTGTACTTGCAGCTAGTTAAGTAACACATAAGGACCGCTGCGAGCACTCTCAAACCCCCTGGCTACATATCAGTAAGGTCTTAAGAGAAATAGAGCCTGATTCAATTGCAAGCCCGCATCTCACGGGATAGACGCCGAAGGTCTGCGTGCGTGCTGCAGGCTCTCGTTCATCTCCGATTCTAGGGCTATTCAATTGAAGGAGCCCGCAAGTTACGGGTCTAACGCCGACTCCGTAAATCATGCATTCGTACGTAGCAGTTCAGGGCGGGAATATGATCAGTTAAGCAAGGCCGTAACCTCCCATTTCGAAACAGCCAATAGAAAATTAGACCGCCATCATTACGAGGTTACATGTCAATCAATTAACGATTGTGGGTCCGATATGCAATGGGACTCGCAAACCCTCAAAATTAATAAAAATGAATGCCAATACTGTTGTAGTCCATGTGCGTGACCTGATATGTATTAACTCATTGATACCCAGGATCGATATAACCCAGAAATGAAACATAAAATACATTTTCTTTTACTGCCGATTTGCGCGCTTGAGACTGTTGTGCAATTGATTCTGTCTGTCATCGCATTCCCCGTCATTTACAGTGCAGTATTGA
>CM050165.1:77551738-77596738 GCA_027410445.1 Discoglossus pictus
TGTCCCTTCCCCTGTCGGCCGATAGATGGCAGTGCCCACTGTGCATCCACACCAAGCAGTCTCCTATGTAAGTGAAGTTGTGTGTGAGAGAGCAGAGCTGCAGGAATGGCCACTTCTAGCTGGGCCCCCTGGTCCTAACCCGGATCTTCACCTTTTACACAACCCACAGCGGTGTCTAAAGCCCCCTGACACTGTGCTTGTGAGCAGGCAGTGTAGGGTGGCACCAGGCTGCTCTTTGCCTCTCTCCTGGGCACACACAGGATGGCTCCCAGCCTGGCTGCCAGCACTTTGTGTCTTGGCCTCCTTCTTTGTATGAGGGTATCTAGGAGACAGCAAGCAGTCAGAGAAGACGGAATTTCCAACGTGTAAAATGTTCTTAGAGGAGCCATTGAGAGAGTGCAATAAGGCGTGAGGGGGAACTAATCTTCCCATTTAGATGTTTGTGGCAATTTTATCTAAATGAATTTTAATGCTAAACGAGGGATAATTCCCTATTTGTAGCCCGCTTACTGCTCCTTCCTGTGCTCCTGATGCCTCCAACATCCAGCACTAACAATGCTCAGTATCTCACCCACTTTCTATTAATAGTTGATTAACAGAGGTGGGAGGGAGGGAGGGAGGGGGGGTAGGACACTTACACTACTGGGACATTTTTTGCTGTTAAAAATTCTCTGAACTTTAAAAAATAAAAAAAAATCTCACCACTTTTTGTTTCAGAGTGATTTTTTGGGACCAATGTGGTCATTTTTTTCTGTATAATATTAGGCAAAATGATTTTAGAAATCAAAATATATATAACACTGACTTTATCGTTTTATTATTTGTACCCAATTATTAATAACGGCGAAATCCAGCTTGTTTTACTAGCTGATCATGTCTGTTACTTTCACTAGCCCAAGTTAACCAATGACCAATACATTAGAATGCACTGGCAACGATGATATAGTGCAGAATAAACTTAATGGGGGAATTTACAAAGCATTTCAAGTGCGCCCCATCTTATCTCCTGATTTTTCAGTTGTGTCTGACTCCCCGTGACACCATGGACTGCAGCACACCATAACTATCCTTATGTCTCTGGTTGTGCTTATCCATGAAGTGGGTTGCCAATTCCTTCTCCAGTGGACCGCGATTTGTCAGATGTCTCTGCTATGACCTGCCCTTCATGGGTGACCCTACATGGTATAGCTTGCAGCTTCATTGAAGTACACAAACCCCTTTCACCATAACAAGGTAGCGATCCAGAAGGGGAACATAATATTTATGCCAAATTGTTAAAAGCAAATTTATGTTTCCTGGATTATAAATGCATCTGATATAGGAGAATCAGTAGCAAAATGTGTTTGCATGCAAAATATCAAAATAAACATGATTAAACTTACCCTAAAGTTTGCTAAATCTCTTGAGTTTGCTAGCAGTTGATATTGAGAATTAACACCCCTGCAAATCCCTGCTAAAATTAGCATAACATTAATCATTTGTTTTGACCAATCACAGGCAGCTATAACATTGTTTAAATCTGGAAAGTCAGTCTGTGCAGCAAAACATCATGGGATGTGTAGTCTTGTTTTTCCCCTGCACAAAGAAACAAGGAGGAGCCCGGGCTTTGCTATGTGGATCTCTGCATTGTGCTGCTGTTGTCTTGAAGGTTAGTATAAGGTTTTAAAAAACATACCTGAAAGCCAGATATTAAAATCCCAGACTGAAGAAACCGATTTCATTATGGGATAAATGTAATTAATAAAATGGCATAAGGGACATTTACAGCAAAATCTATTGATGAAGCTAAGTAAAGATAAAATAAGCAAACCTGATACTGTTCTGCAACTAACTTACATGATACTAATAAGGAGGAACATTTAGAAAATGGGAGGAGGCGGATTGCATGATCAATACAGTAGTTATATATTTAATATATGCAAATGATACACATAATATGTTAAATGTTCTTAAGAATATAGTAAACAAATAATAATTTATATAATCAAGAGTCATTGTTATATATTTATAAAACATGTCTATGAACAAAAATGTAACTCTGTATGTCATATATATGCTGACAATAAAAACTATTAAAAAAACAAAACATACCTGAATGCAGTGTTTCTATTGGTTAGTACTAGGTGCCTATATAGGCAGCTCTGGGGGTGTGGAAAACTATTTTTTATAAATAAAATAAATCTGTATGTGTGTATAGAATGACTCAGTGTAATGTGTGTTTCTGATATAAACCACAAGTGTTAGATTAGATAAAGGTAAAAACAGGGAAACTAAGATATACCTTTAATTGGGGAATTTACTAAGCATCTCAAGTGCATCTCACCTTATTGCCGGTTAGCTATGCATGAGGAAAACATCCCTAATCTGCTTACCTCAGTTCTTCTCCCTTCAACTCGGGTGAGAATGTTCCTAGTAAATCCCCTTATGTTTTCAAAGTCTCCTCCCACCTCAGGAAGTTGATCAAAAGAACCAAAATGGTAGACCCTACAGCAGCACAATTGCCTATAAAATGTCCTTAGGGATTAATCTCCCTAAGAGGTATAGGGGACTCCAGACATGGACCCCTTGCTCACTGTACATTAGAGAGTTCAGCTACACCTCACTGACAAGGCCCAATGAAGGCCGAAACGTATGTCTGGGGTTTGCTGTTTCTCCGGTTCAGGGTAGAATTGCCTGGTATTTCGGGGCTGGACAACTCTATTGAGTGAGACCAGACTGATATACTACAGGATATTTCTCCCTGTGAAGGGCACAAGTGAGCTAAAAGAGGTTGCTCTCAGAGTGGGTGATCATGTCCATTACGGTTAGTATGTTCTCTGATTGAGCACCTCTAACTCTGTTGTGTTTTTTTTATTTTTTATATTTAAGGTTGTCCTATTTTATTTTCCATTCTAAAACCATTCAGCATATTTTCCAGGGTAATATATAAATACTATATTTTAAATACATAACTACAGCAAGTCCTTTAACAATATCAGAACCTTTTGCGCAATTACAAATAAATCTGGAGACATGTCTGCCTATTTTATATTTCAAAGGGCGATTTGTTTTTGTCTTTTAAGTACCTCCAGAAACCATTTTTCCATTGAGTTAAAAAGGGTTGGCTAACCTCATCTGTGTAGCTGAGTATGCCCAGCAGAGAACATGGAAGATGAAAATAAAACACTAGGCCTCAGTGTACTTTTTATTAGTAGTAGTATAAGTGCAGCCACTTAGATGTAGGAGAGAGCCATTTTCTCCTCAGATGTTTAAATATTGCTCTCTGGACACTGAACTTTGACAGCAGCCGAGTAATTTATAGATAGATAGACATTTCTGTTAATATATGATTTAAGACCCACATACAAATGTACCCTTCTTGTCCTAAAACATTGTTTTTCCACTATATTTGTAAAAGCGTTTTGAAATATTAACAAAGTACACTATAAATGGGCAGCCATTTGCATGATGACGCTAAAGGATACTAAGTTATATCCAAGCCATTGGTTTCAGCTCATGACAGAGAACAGGACATCCATTATAAGAACATATTGTATTGTATTTTAAATATTTTATGACTCGCATTACCTTTTTAATTTGTTTATTGCTTACACCCAGTCGGTTTTATTGTATCTGTAACTAGTGCTGCGGAAAATGCCGATGCTTTATAAATAAAGAGTAATAAAAATATGTATGTTTTGCATTGTTCAATCATGTCTGACTCTTTGTGACCTCATTGACCACAACACACCATGCTGATCCACTTGGTATTCGTGGTAGAGATACTGGAGTGGGTTGCCAGTTCCTTCTCCAGTGGGCCACAATAAACAACTATTGATATTCCTAGGTGGTTTCCTATTCAAGTTCTGACTGGGTCTGCATGATTTCAGGGTGGTGTGACCTCTTGTTCCCTAACTGGAATAAAACCCAAAAGCACTAAATCCTAACCACTGGACCACCAGGAAACCCAATAATAATATACTAGTTGCATAAATTCAGTTTACTAAGCCTATTTACTGATTTATTTCTAATACATGTTCAGAAAACTTGTTTAGTCATTCAGTCATGTCCAACTCTTTCTGTGACCCAATGGACAAGAGCATGCCAGACACATTTTGTGACTGATTGTGCATATCCATAAGGTTATCTTGGCAAAGATACTGGAGGGGGTTGACAGTTCCTTCTCCAGTAGACTGTGATTAGTCTGACTTCTCTGCTAGGGCCTTCTCATCTTGGGCGACCCTACATGACATAGCTCACAGCTTCATTGAAGTACACAAGATCCTTGACCATGACAAGGCAGCGATCCAGAAAGGGGTTCAGAGAATAAACATGGTTATTTCAAGTTGCTGTTCATTTACTTAAATACATTGTAAGAAACACTTACAACATGTGCATCACAAACAGGTCCATAAATCTGCTCCAGTATATGATTTCAAATTCCACAGATGCAAGGGATTATGGGTAGTGTCATGCAACTGAGCAAACATTGTGATTGGGTATTTTTTCTGTTTATTTTAAACTTCTTTTCCATACCTAAAGTTAATATGTTATAAAATTAAGGTTTCTTCATCAGTAAGTTTCCTCACCCACTACTGAGTGTGAAGAAGGCACTTACAGTGCCTTGCAAAAGTATTCACCCCCACTTGACTTGTTACCTATTTTGTTACATTACAGCTTTAATTCAATGTTTTGTTAATCTGAATTTTATGTCATAGATCAGAACACAATAGTCTAAGTTGGTGAAGAGAAATGAGAAAAATATATACATAAAACTATTTTTTAAAAATATAAAACAGAACATTGGCATGTGCTTATGTATTCACCCCTTTTGTTATGAAGCTCATAAAAAGCTCTGGTGCAGCCAATTACCTTCAGCAGTCACATAATTAGTGAAATTATGTCCACCTGTGTGCAATCTAAGTGTCACATGATCTGTCATTACATATACACACCTTTTTTAAAAGCCCCCAGAGGCTGCAACACCTAAGCAAGAGGCACCACTAACCAAACACTGCCACGAAGACCAAGGAACTCTCCAAACAAGTAAGGGACAATGTTGTTGAGAAGTACAAGTCAGGGTTAGGTTATAAAAAAATATCCAAATCTTTGATGATCCCCAGTAGCACCATCAAATCTATCATAACCAAATAGAAAGAACATGTCACAACAACAAACCTGCCAAGAGACGGCCGCCCACCAAAACTCACGGACCGGGCAAGGAGGGCATTAATCAGAGAGACAGCACAAAGACCTAAAGTAACCCTGGAGGAGCTGCAGAGTTCCACAGCAGAGACTGGAGTATCTGTACGTAGGATGACAATAAGCCGTACTCTCCATAGAGTTGGGCTTTATTGCAGAGTGGCCAGAAGAAAGCCATTACTTTCAGCAAAAAACAAAATGGCACGTTTTGAGTTTGGAGACTCCCAAAATGTATGAAGGAAGGTGCTCTGGTCTGATGAGACTAAAATTGAACTTTTCCGCCATCAAAATAAACGCTATGTCTGGCACAAACCCAAACACCCAAAGAACACCCTCCCCACAGTGAAACATGGTGGTGGCAGCATCATGCTGGTGGGATGATTATCAGCAGCCGAGACTGGGAAACTGGTCAGAGTTGAGGGAAAGATGGATGGTGCTAAATACAGGGATATTCTTGAGCAAAACCTATACCACTCTGTGCATGATTTGAGGCTAGGATGGAGGTTCACCTTCTAGCAGGACAATGACCCCAAACACACTAAAGCAACACTTGAGTGGTTTAAGGGGAAACAAGTAAATGTGTTGGAATGGCCTAGTCAAAGCCCAGACCTCAATCCAATAGAAAATCTGTGGTCAGACTTAAAGATCGCTGTTCACAATCACAAACCATCCAACTTGAAGGAGCTGGAGCAGTTTTGCAAGGAGGAATGGGCAAAATCCCAGTGGTAAGAAGTGGCAAGCTCATAGAGACTTATACAAAGCCACTGTGATTGCTGCAAAAGGTGGCTCTACAAAGTATTGACTTTAGGGGTATGAATAGTTATGCACATTTACTTTTTCTGTTATTTTGTCCTATTTGTTGTTTGCTTCACAGTAAAAAAAAAAATAGACATCTTCAAAGTTGTGGGAATGTACTTTAAATGAAATGATGCAAATCCTCAAACAATACATGTTAATTACAGGTTGTGTGGCAACAAAACACGAAAAATGCCAAGGGGGGTGAATACTTTTGTAAGGTACTGTACTTGAGATAGGGTGCAACACACCATGATAATCCACTTGATATTCATGGCAGAGATACTGGAGTGGGTTGTCAGTTCCTTCTCCAGTGGACCACAGCAAACAACTCCTGGTATTCCTAGGTGGTCTCCCATTCAAGTACTGACCAGGCCCAACCCTACATGGCTTCAAGGTACTGTGACCTCTTGGTTCCCTGACTTAAATTGAACCCAGGTCGCAGAGGTGAAAGCACTGAATCCTAAACACCAGAAAATTCGCTCATAGAGACATAGAAAACAGCCTCTTTTTTCAAGCATCTAATAAAAGTATGTCTTAAACTTCATAAAAATTTGTTTTGTTTTGCATTAAAACTAACAGGAAAGGCAGAGAGCATACTTTAGTCTAGAGGTCTCATTGGCCGGCAGAGGGCAAGCCCTCAAGAAAATTTCTGAACATGTTTTTGTGCTTTGACTTTTATTTCAAATACAAAACACTGTGACACATCAAATACTGTCATAAACTGAAAAAAAGAGAAAATGTATTTATTGGTGCTCAAATGTTAGTAGCAAATGTAAGGAAAGAGAAAGGTAACTCATTAGATTAAAACTTATTTATTTAAATATCTGTATCAGAGAAAAGATAAGAATGATTAAAAAAGCAGCGGACACTCAAAATAAATTATACATAAACTGATATATACTAGACAAAAATATATTATATATACATTTTTTTCAGTTAGCACAGTGCTAATTTCTATGCTAATATATTAGTGTCAAAAAAGAAATATGTTTTAATCCAAAATGATATTCGGGAATTACTAACAAATATGATGTAATAATGTAACAAATCAGTGCTAAAAAAGTTCTGTGTCCAAATCAATTCCTAATACTGTTGTTTTCGTGTTCATTATACACTAGCGACTTGCCTGTCAAAAAATGACGGCAATAGGATTGTAAGGGCGGTAAATTTTGTTGGTGTTCCAAGATGCTTCGGCACTCATTGCGAGCCTCGCGCTGTGCACCTTCGCAATGAGCGCCTTCTTGCTTAATTGATTATGTTCACTCCCGAAACGCTACATACGATGGCACGGTTTACGCAGCAGGCTCACAGACATACGGCCTATATCCCAGGACTTGCAGCCTCCAAATTGAATGAGGCCCTTAGTTGCCGTCTTAGGCCTCCATTCCATTCCCCATTTTGTATAGTTACACCAGTAAAAAGTGGTTAGTAACCCTACCTAACTATTCAATTGACCATTTTCTTCATGATTGTAAGCTACTCCCAATGCCAGAGAACAACCCTTACTCGCAATTTACAGCATACTTTCCCATTCATTTTCTGACATCCATAATATTATGAGTTGTTTTTTCAAAGACTCGTAATATAAGGGAAAATATTATCGTGCACTGAAGAGCACCCGTAATGGCAGGAAAATGCCTTTTAAAATAAATCCCCTTCCCTGCTCACACCCGATCACACCCTTACCCGCTCACACCCCATCACACCCTTACCCGCTCACACCTGATCCCCCGCTCACTCATAATCCCCCTTACCCGCTCACAAAAATGAACCCAGTGCCACAGGGGGCCTTGTTCTCACTCTTCTGCTCTGGAATATTTGGGCTATCCATCTTGATTGAAGAAAATCTGGTCCTCAGCAACCTTGGTTGAAGCCCATGTCCTCATCTTCTAGCCAGAAAATGGCTCTTCATTAAAAAAAAAATGCAGCTCTAAAAAGAATGTTAAATTTTAGGTGCCATGGGGGTCTCAGTAGACCCCCATGGTTACATATAGTGGGTTTGGTATGAGTAGGGAAAGGAGGGATCGCGTGTGAGAGGGGATCCTCAGGAATTCCCTTCACAGTGTTGATGGAGGGAATCGCTGGGGATTCTCATTGGTGGTAGTGGGGTTACAGCACCGTAATGTTACTTATTCACTGCATTTGTGTAATCCTATGGTTTATAATTTACTGAAAAGTCATGGGTTTATGAGTTGCGGGTGATAATATTACATGTAATTACATCATAATATTACATGTAAAGTCAATTGAATACATGTGTAACATTACTGAAAACGCCTACCTTTGCACGTTCCGGGTCTCAAATTGAATGGAGACCTTAGTTAGGGATAGTACCGTAATCTAAATACTTGAGGTTAACAAAGTTCAAGTAATGTGAACTAGAAAAGCTCCATATAAGACACAAATAGTTACAGTGTGTATCTGTGTCAACTGAAGACATGTGATTATCTCCTTTTTAGATCTAAAAAGATAAACAATAAATTATATTGGATGGTATAACAACACAAAATATTAAGCGTATGTGTAGAAAAGTAGCAACATTTTGCCAAAATGTGCAGTGGTGAATATGGTAATGGGAAACCAGCTTGAAGGCGCTTGATCTATGAGTTGCCCATTAATATATTCTCCACTTTTAACCACTTAATAACTTTTAATCACCTGAGGGCAGCAATACAAATAACAGGCTGGGACAAAGAACTGGCGGGTAAAAATACAGAAAACAAATCAATTATATTTAACCCTCTCTATCCTTTTCTCTCTCAATCTCCCTCTTTCCCTGCTTTTCTCTCTCTCTCTCTCTCTCTCTCTCTCTCTCTCTCTCTCTCTCTCTCTCTCTCTCTCTCTCTCTCTCTCTCTCTTTCTCTCTTTTCCTATCTCCTTTCTATTTCATCTATCTCTTTCTCTCTATATATATCTATCTATATCTCCCTCTCTCTCCTCCCTCTCTCTGTCTCTCTCCTTCTCTCTCTCACTCTCAATCTCTCTTCATCTCTCCCCTTCTCTTTCTCTCTCTCTGCCTCTCTCTCTATCTCTCTCCCTCTATCTCTTTCTCACTCCCTCTCTCTCTCAAACCTTTTTTCTTTCACTATCCATCTCTCTCCCTTTATTTCTTCCTCTATCTATCTATCTATATATATCTGCCTCTCTCCTTCTATTTCTCTCCCTCTCTCTCCCTTCCTCTTTCTTTCTCCGTCACTCTCTCTTTCCCTCTCTCTCTCTCTCTCTATTCCATCTCTCTCTTTCTCATCCTTTCTCTCTTCCTCTCTTCCCTTATCCCTCTCTACCTCTCTCTCCCCTTTCTCTCTCTTTAGATCTCTATCCTTCTCTCTCTCAGTCACTATTTCTCTCCCTCTCTCCCCCCTCTCCTCACTCTCCCTCCCTCACTTCTCGTTCTCTCCCCTTCTCTTGCATTCTCTTTTGCTTTCTCTCTCCTTCTATCACTCTCTTCCTCTATCTCTACCTCTCTTCCTCTCTCACTCTCTATATCTCTCTCCTACCTCTCTCTCTAACTCTCTCTGTCTCTCTCTCACTCTCCATCACTCTCCCTCTCCTCTCTCTCCCTCTCTCTCTCTCCCCTCACTCTCCATCTCGCTCTATTTATCTCATCTCTCCTCTCTCTCTCTGCACTACTTTCACCAAATAATTGTATCACAGTAGAAGAAATTCAAAAGAGGATGTAAGAAATAAATGTTAATAAAACCCTAGGCCCTGAGGAAATTGGGTTCTCTAATAGCCAAACCATTATATCTAATATTTCATGTCTCACTCTCCACCGGCTTTGTACCAGATAACAAGAGAAAAGCAGATGTGATATCTATATTTAAGAAGGGAGCAAGAGCAAATTGAGGGGACTACAGACCTGTAAGCCTCGCATCTGTAGTGTGGAAGGTCTTTGAAGGGTTGAAAAGGGATTGCATACAGGAATAAATCCATGTGAACAAGACAATAAGTAGGAGTCAACAAGGACTTATGATGGACAGGTCATGTCTAACAAATCTAATTAATTTATATGAGGAGTTAAGTAAGAACTTGGACTAAGGCAACTCAGTTGTAGTCTTTTTGGATTTAGCAAAGACATTTGATAAAGTGCTGCATGTGAGGCTATTGTACAAAATAAGGGATACTGGAATTGCAGTAAATATATGAACATGGATTGAGAGCTGGCTAAAAGACAGGAAGCAAAGGGTTGTTGTTAATGGAACATACCAAGATCAGACTAGTGTGGTAAGTGGGGTTCCTCTGGGTTCAATATTAGGTCCTCTCCTTTTTAACATATTTATTAATGATTTAGAAGTAGGACTGGAAAGTAAGTACTTAAAAGCTATGTTTATCCTTACTAAATTATTCAATTTGTACCTGTTTGGGTATAAATTGAATGATTTCTGCAGATCATGAAGTGCACTTTTTTAAATGAGCCTGTCAGTGACTTCCCTCAAGAATGTTGTCACTGATTGGTTATTATGAGACAGTATCACCCTTTCCTTAGAATTACATTGTCTTCAGAGCTGCAAAGGGGAGAAACCAGTTAGGAACTATTTGTAAGATTTTAGGCAAAATGACATAGCTTTTAATAACTAAAATCACTTCTTAAAAAAAAAAGTTAATTACTATAGATCATATGTATAAATCAAATATTGTATGTCCAGTTAAACAATTAGCTGTCTCTTCCACTTCAGGATACCTTTCTTTTACTTTATGGTTCCTCTATGATTAAAGAAAATCCACGCAATTAATTTAAACCTATATGTTTAGAAAATAAATACAATGAACTTCAAAGTTCCATATGTCAACTACCCAGGACTAAAGACCACGTGCCAAAGAGTCTGCACATTCATATCTCTCGTTTTATCTACTGATATGCTTGCAAATCCTAAAAGATGTTTATTTGGCATGCCAGATGAAAACATCACAAAAGCCAAGAACAAACTTATTCAGCATGCATGCACTGCAACAAAGGTATACATTCATGCCAGCTGGAAACAGTCCAGCCTCTCTCTGAAGATCCTTATCACAAAAACAAATATTATCTTAATCAATATAAAACTAACTAGTATATTTTATTACATAGGCAAAATTGTTAAATATATTTGGCTCTAGTTGTCCCACTAGCAATATATTGGACACTTGTATGATTATCTATACTCAAGGCCACCATCAGGAGACCCAGGGCTGAGTACACATCTAATAGCCAGTGTCCACCAAACTCCCACTTTTGTCTGGTTTGTGCTTATTGGTTCTGTGTAATCTCTGAGGGGGTGCTCTGTTGTGTTTTTTTTATCTGTACAAGAATTAAAGGAGGGTCTGGACAGGGTATTGCTGTTTCATTGAATGATTCAGATTAGCTTTTAGAATTTGATACATCCTCCCATTGCCAAACATGCTCAGGAGACAACAGACTACAAATTATTATTTTCCTGATTTGTATATACCTCCTTATTCCTTGAACAGGGAGAATTACTGTCATGTTAGCCTCTATATATTAGCACATATTTTCTGTACAAAATGCTTTTTAGCTTGTGGCTTAACATGCCATTGTTAGTTTGTTATGTATTTTAGCAACATGGGATCCTTTAAGTCAATTGTTATGAAAAAAAAACCAAGGAGTTGACTATAAAATAATTTAAATATTTAGATTTGCTGGACCCAGGCGATATTTTAGAATCTTTTAGCTACCCAACCTGATATGTAAAGGAAAATGATCTAAACAAAATCAAAGAGACGCAATAATATTTAGCAAACACGTAAGTGAGATGACATTATCAAGTTTTAATAACTATTAGACATTATTAATCCCTAAATGAACAGGACCCTCACGACACAAAGTCTAAGCACCACACAATTAACCCTTTCCTATCCTATCCCATTCTATTAAAGCCCCTCTACCCTATCCTATTAACCCCCACTATACTATCCTATTAACGCCTACACTGCCTAGCTAACCCCCTATCACCCTCCCCAACACCCCATTAATTACATAAAATAAAAAACTCACTAATTACAAAAAATAACAAACAGCTACTTACAAAAATTAAAAAAAGCACTACATAAAATAAAAATGCACTATTAAAATAAAAAAATACTTATTCAAATAAAAAAAAGACTTATTCAAATAAAAAAAGGCTTACACCCTGTAAGAAAAGAACTGACCACTGACCTGGCCAACATGCCCCTCCAGCGCTGTCCAGCAATGCCCTGTTCTTCAGTCCTTTGTCCCAGACAGGGCCCTCCAAAACTGTCCACAAGAAACAGAAGAAAAAAAGGAAAATTACTGTTAATACACAAATACATACAACATGTAATATAATAAAGGCTTAATAATCAACTTACCTGTCCAAAATGCCCCTCCAGCGATGCCCTGGTCTTCCGTTCTTCGTCCCAGGCAGGGCCCCTCCAAAAACAATACTTACGTTCTATTTTTTTTTTTTAAACTAACAGAACTCCTCCCCTGCGGAGCTCCCCGGCGCAAATAGAGGTTCCTGCGCAAGCTCCACTCAAAAATAGAAATGGTGCCTTCTGATTGGCTAAAATCGCGGTCAATCAGATTTCAGCCAATCAGAAGGAGCAAATGTGTGAGCCAATCAAAATGGGATACACCCCTATATCCCATTCTAACTGGCTCCAAGCATCTGGGCCTTCTGATTGGCTGCAATAAGATTGACAGTTACATCAGCCAATCAGAAGGCTATTGCTTTCACCCAATCAGAATGAGATACACCCCAAAGGGGTGTATCCCATTTTGATTGGCTCCAAACATCTGCGCCTTCTGATTGGCTGATGTAACTGTCAATCAGATTGCAGCCAATCAGAAGGCACAGATGCTTGGAGCCAATCAAAATGGGATACACTCCACAGGGGCCGGAAGCAATAGCCTTCCAATTGGCTGATGTAACAGTCAATCTCATTTCATCCAATCAGAAGGCCCAGTTGCTTGGAGCCAATCAGAATGGGATATAGGGGTGTATCCCATTTTGATTGGCTCACACATTTGAGCCTTCTGATTTCCTAAAATATTATTGACAGCGATTCCAGCCAATCAGAAGGCGACATTTCTATTTTTTAGCTGAGCAAGCGTGGGAACCTCAATTTGCGGCGGGGTGCTCCTCAAGGGAGAAGCTCCGAAGTTTTATTAATTTATTAGAACGTCTGGATGTTTTTCGTAGGGAGGAAGAACTGAGGACTGGGGCATCGCTGGAGGGGCATTTTGGACAGGTAAGTTGACTATTAAGCCTTTATTATATTACATGTTGTATGTATTACATGTTGTATTCTCTAACTGTCATTTTTCTTTTTTTTTTAGATGTGACCAGACCTGTGGACAGTTTTGGAAAGTCCTGTCTGGGAGGGGCATTTTGCCAGGTCAGTGGTCTAATTTAAATAGTTGTTTTCTATGTAATCTAGGTTTTTTTATTTTCTGTAATATAGTTTACTATTTTCTGTAATGTAGTTTATTTATTTGCAGTATGTATTTTTTTTAAATTCTGTCATGTAGGTTTTTTTATTTTGTGTAATTAGTGGGGTGCTAGGGATTTTAGTAGGGGTTAGGTAGGTAGTGTAGGGGTTAACAGGGTAAGGTCAGAGGGGGGGTTAATAGGATAGGGTAGAGGGGTTAATAGGGTAGGGTAATTAGTTGGAGGGGGGTTAATAGAATGGGGTAGGGTAGGAAAGAGTTAATAGTGTAGTGCTTAGACTTAGCCTGCAGGGGTTCCTGTAGGCATTCATCAGCCATGCTAGCAGTCTCTTTTGCCATTGGCTACGTCTAACCCGTTACTACGGTTTTGACTAATTGATCCTGTTCACGGCCGCACATCCAACGTGCGACAGACTGGTTTGCGGTTTTGCATCTCTGACCCGTAGCTCGCAGCACCTTCCAATTTAATAGCCCCGTTACACAGGGGAATTTCAAGTCCGCAGCCGTTGCGGGCCTCACGTTGAACATACGGGGCTCCAATTTAATGAGGATGTAAGTCCATGATGAGCTAACTAAAATTCAGCCCACCCATGCACCTTGCAATGGTAGTGATTATATTTATGTAATGGAATTGGCAGAAAAAGTATTGAACAAGAACAACTTAATGTAAATATAATTTTAGTACTGCACGATATGCAAAATAAGTTATTAATATGTTTATTGCAGGATTATATTTTATTAGAAGTTGGTGAGTTCTCAACGTTTCAACATTGAGGCTTCTCTTAAAACAGTAGTCTTGCAATGTTTAAAGGGCCATTTATCTTTACTGTAGGTGCTCTTCATGGTGTGAAATAGCACAAGATTGTATGTTAAGTGATTATTAATTAAACAGCTAACAAATCTTAAGTTTTAAGTCTATTTACATAACAAAGGGCTCCATTCAATTCCAAGACTGTAATTACCTTCATACAGACCGCATGTCTGCGGGTTAGAAATTTGTTACAATTCCGTCTGTATTCAATTGACTCAAGCCCGCAATTACAGGGTTAAAGCCTAAAACCGTAAACCATGAACCTGTACATAGGAATTCATGGCATGATCGTGATCAATTAAGCAAGCCCTTAAGTTACAATTTAGACAGAGCCAATAGTAAATGAGACCGTCATCATGACATCAGTAAAACATGAAGTTTAAACTACAATCAATTAGTGTTTAGAAGTCCGATATACGATCGTACTCGCAATACAGCAATGTAGAAATCAATAAAAATGAATGAATAAACTGTGCTAGTTCATGTGGGTGACCTGATATGTATTAACTCCTTGATTCCCAGGATTAATATAACAGAAATAAAATATATTTTTTTTTTTATTGCAGATTTGGGATTTGAGACTGTGCAATTAATTCTAATGCCTTTCATTACTTTCCCAGTATTTTAAAGTACAGTATTGTTTGTTTATTTGCTTTTACAGTGTTACGAACAGGTGCTTAACCCACTTGCAAGTCCTATCTAGTACTCATAGAAATTTTTGATACATTTGCCATTTACGGGTTTGAAGGAAATTGGGGGCTTTTGAATTGTTGTAAATGAACATGGATTAGCAATGGTAACAATTACGTTTTTTACAACTGCAGTTTGTAACTTTCAAACGGATTGCGAGTAGCAAAGTGTAGCTAACTGAATATCAGTATTTTTTACCGTCTACATTACGGGCTCCAGTAATTACAACTTGGCCAATTCAATGGGGGCCAAAGAGTCTCCTGTCTACTGCCTGTTGCATGAGTAAAACAGACAGCTGAGCCATGCGCTGTTTAGGTGATTCCAGCATTCCATGCTCTCCACAGATGCATTTGCTCACTACACAAAGCTGTAGCTGGCTGGGGACAGTCAGTGACTCATGTAAACACAGATTTTATGTGATTTGATTTCTCAGTGAAAAAAGCACATATTTCAAACATTCTAAAAGGATTTCAACATGCTTTTAGGCAATCTTTACTGTGATGTGATCCAAGTTGTGCTGAATTAAGTGGCCCTTTAACAATACAATTAAATGATAAACATATTCATAACTTTTTGAGGTAGCTCACAGCAAACAAAAGATGATAAAAATTAGCTATAATTCTATGAATGAATGAATGAATGAATATGATATAGAAATGAAGTAATTGGATCAAAGCATATGATAATACGATTAGTTGCAGAAAGTCTGCTGTTAATATGCAATGCAAGCCTAGCAATGAATTATATATATATATATATATATATATATATATATATATATATATATATATATATATTAACATTTTTCCTTTCACTGCATTCAGAAAGTATGTTACCATGTAATAAAATACCATGTAATAAAAGAGTATTCACCAAGAAGTAGATGAAAGTTCCTTGATTGCTTTAGTAATGCTGCCATTTAAAAGATATATGTTGTTTCTTGGTAACAGTTGTTTAATTGCATGTAATTTAATAGAAAATTCACACAATACAGCGTCTGTTGAAAAATCTAAGTATTTTCTGTACTGAAGTTTTAAAAATTGGGGTATATTTATCAAGTGGGGATAAACAGGGATAAGTGGGGATAAGCAGAAATAAAGGGAATTAACACATAAAATATCCCTATTTCCTATGTTTCTATGGGAGCTTTTTTTTAAGCAGAGAAAAATATTACTCTGATCGGTAAGTATCTCCTTATATAAAACATAGGAAATAGGAATATTTAACTCATTGTGTCAACTTGATTGAGTCAAGAGTGCTATTCAGAGAGCAGTTTTCAACAGCACTGAATAGAGATTTCATTTACACATACATTTCTTCCCACTCTTCTTGGTTTTTAATCATTTTAAGAACAAAGGCAAATGTCTGTAATCATTAAAAACACATTTGAATACAACAGTTACAAATTAAAGGCTGCAATTATTTATTTTAACATTGTTAAACATGTTGCACGTTATGGAATCAAGTTCTTCAAATTATTTAATGACCTTTTAATAATGAGTCCAAAAATACTTGCAGCCTTATTAAATTGTGATCTGGCCAATTGAAAAGGGCTCTATATAAGCACAGAGCATATTTTTTTACAGAAGTTTTTATTTAGTGAAGACCTTGCTTTCGGATAGAATTTCACTAACAACTTCTGTAAAAAATATATGCTCTGTGCTTATATAGAGCCCTATTCAATTGGCCAAATCACAATTTAATAAGGCTGTAATTGTTTAAACCTTTATCTACCAGAAGAGTTTGTTGCTTACAGATGGTTTTCAAAAACAGCTAGAAGCTCTGTGTTTTGTTTTTTTGTACTGGCAGAAATGGGGTCAAAGGGAAACCAATATCTTGTAACTCCTTTATTAAGGGGGATTTGAGGACTCTTCAAGTCTCTTCAATTCTTGCAGCAGCACTTCTCTACAATACCACCCTTAATCGTTTCTCAAATGTCGTTGAGTCATCTCACCACATCATATTGTTCCACATGGAAAATCTAATTTTGTTACGCTCCTCAGAAGTTGAAGGACTGAGCTGGAATTTATTACATGGATTCTCAAGGAGTGGTGGTTCTATAATTGTTTTCACAATGTTCAAAACAAGACAACATCCCACAGAATCATAAGCGTGTAGATGAGCAGCATAAGTCCTGGCACACCTTACAGACAGGCACCCAGATGCTCCAAATCTACTTTATGGTAACTCTGGTACTGGACTCAATGACTTATCTATTCTTCTTAAATACACAAGCAGAGCACATAGTATTTTAATATTTCACTAAAGTTATGAATACTTCACAAAATGTGCTTTTAAATGGTCAGTCTTTAGAACTTTACAAGGTCACACTCATGTTATTTTCTCATGTTCTATGAAGTACCTCTTAATCTCCTTCAATGCACATTATTTGATACGTAGCTTTCTCAAGATATAGTTATGTGATCTGTGAAGCATTATTGCTCTTTTTAAATGACAAGATTGTAGTTGTTTGGTACTCCCACTCTTTTTGTGATCCTCAGCAGCCATAGGGCAACTATTGAACATGTAGTTAGTGATTAATTATACAGGATTTTTAGGATGCAAGGCAATTAAGGAAGATACTTCCTCCAAAATATCTCACAGCAATGCTTGTAGCTTGTTGTAAGTAGTAAGAGGCTAACACTGTAGCATTTGGCTACCTAAGTGTAAGGGTCTCAACCAGACTACATCTACAATATTCATCCCCTCCTTCCAGTTATATCACTGCTTTTTTAACTTTCACAAGGTCCCACCTTTATCTTTAATCATTTTTCCTGCACAAATTAAATGTTTAATATTCTCTTCATATTCATATTCAATCACCCCCTTCTTCTATCGTAACTTTTCACTCTGCAT
Organism: Discoglossus pictus; assembly: GCA_027410445.1. NCBI lineage: Eukaryota > Metazoa > Chordata > Amphibia > Anura > Alytidae > Discoglossus > Discoglossus pictus. Next base: position 77,569,483 of record CM050165.1, read on the forward strand.
GTTGCTATTCCCACTCCTCCTTCTCCCAACTTAGTTATTTTGCTGTCTTCATCTTTGTTTTGTAATCTTGTTTAGTCATTCAGTCGCATCCAACACGCCAGGTACATCTCTCACTCAATGCCCCTCTGAGCTCCATTAAGTTCATGTTCATTGTTTCAGTGATCTAATCATCTCCGCCTCTGTTGTCCCCTTCTTCTTGTGCCTTCATCCTTTCACAGCATCAGTGTTTTCTGAAGGGAATCTGGCCATCTCATCATATGGCCAAAATATTTGAGCTTTAGCATCATGATCATACTTTCTAGTAAACAGTTTGAATTGAGTTACTGAAGTACTGATTCGATCTTCTTGCAGTCCAAGGGTTTCTAAGTAGTTTCTACCATCACCACAATTCAAAGGCGTCAATTCTAAGGCGCTCAGAATTCTTTATGGTCCTGCTCTCACATCCGTATGTTACTACTGGGAATACCATAGTTCTAACTATGCAGACCTTTGTTCATAGTGATAGATCTTTACTTTTTATTAGCTTGTCCAAGCTTGCCACAGCTTTTCTCCCCAGAAGCAAACATCTTTTCATTTCATGGCTACAGTCAACATCTGAAGAGATCTTGGATCCCGGGACAACAAAATCTATCACTGACACCACTTCTTCCCCATCTATTTGCAAGAAACTGAGATTGCCATTTGCCATGATCTTCACCTTCTTAATGTTGAACAGCAGGCCAGCTTTTGCACTCTCTTCTTTTACCGTCGTCAATAGGTCCTTTAGTTCCTCCTCACTTTCGGCCATTAAAGTAGTATCATTGGCGTATATGAGGTTGTTGATTTTTCTTCCAGCAATAATGATTTTGACTTTGGATTTATCCATCCCAGCTTTATGCATGATGTATTCTGAGTATAAGTTGAATAAATAAGGTGACAACATACAACCTTGTTGCACACCTTTTTCTGATTTTTAACCATTCTGTTGTCCCATGTTTGCTTCTGACTGTAGCTCCTTGGTCTACATACAGATTCTTTTTTTTATTTTTATTTTTTTATTTTAACAATACAAAATCACAAAATAAATAAAGACAATTCATTGACAAAACAAAATATAATTTACAGCAAACATATCAACCTGATTAAAGTCCATTTTTTACAACCAACAACTGAGAGACAAGAGGCGAGAGAGGATCTAGTTTATCAATCCTTAAAATATTGTTAATTAGCCTCATCCTAAGGGGTAGCTGGTCATTTAGATCTTATATATGAATGCCAGAGATGCCAATTAAAGAGAAGGCTCCTTTTCCCATAATATCCAATTGTGCTCCTTTTGCATGATCTCTATTTCCTGCAATATCATTTTCTATTTCATATATTGTGGGAAGCTGAAAATGCTTCCAGTACTTTATAATAAGCCATTTCATTACTAATAAAATATGTGATACTAGGAATTTGTTTTTAGGGAACAACTCCCCTAAATTTAAATGTAGGATTAATAATTGTGGTGTGCAAGGGACCTCCTCACCAACTATCTCTGAAATCCATATACATCATCCTTCCCAAAAGGACTTTATTATTTTACAGGCCCACCAGACAAGAAAAGTTGTTCCTTATATGCCACAGCCCTTCCAGCACAAAATCAAATTACCATAATTAAATCTAACAATAGCTCCTGGGGTCAGAAACCATCTTTGTGCTATTTTGTATAATTCTCTGTATGAAATGGACAAGGCGGATTGTTTTACAAGCTAAAAAGCTTCCAACCGAATTTTATCTCCACCTATTATGTTCAAATCTTTCTCCCAAGCTATGAGACCATTAGTTTTTGCAAAAGACCAATTACAAGACATGGTCTTATAGCATTTAGATACAATATGTGAATTATCTTTGGTATATATCAATTTTTCATAGGGAGTTAATTTCTGCATGTTATGAAATAGGAAGCCATTTTGTTTAAAACAACTCTTTAGAGACATGTAATTTAGCCAAGTAAAATTCCCTAAATCAAATTTGGTTCATAGGGAGGACAAATCCAACAATAAACCATCAACATATAAATGCTCAATAATATAAATTCCCTTTTTTTTCAAATAATCAATATTTAATTCTATATTTAGGCTGGCTAGATACTCAACTGGTGCTCCCATAGAGGCATAAGAGGACAGTCTCATTTTTCTTCTTACTTTAAACCAAAACTTTACTAAAGATTTTACCCCTCTGGGGAAAAATCTATACCTGGTAGAATCATAGTTTGGAAACCAAAGAGTCAAATACATATCCTTATCTGGTAATAAGTCCTTTTGAATTTGCTTCCAAATTGGTTTCTGGTAAGGAGAACTCCAGTATAATATTTGGGAGAAAGCAATAGCGTTGTGGATGTCCTCTAAAGAGGGAGATGCAAACCCACCCAATTCAGATTTTCTTTTAGTTATATTAGGTCTAATTCTAGATTTTTTCCCGTTATGTAGATAATTATTAATAGTTCTTTGTAAGTTATCTAGTACATATTTCGGAAAAATTTCGGGGAGACACCTCAAAATGTTATCTTAATGATTAGAATCATTTTTGTTGATAGAGCCGTTGGCAGAAGCAATGAGAAGTACTAGCAGTATAAAAGGTGTAAGAGTTGGAGAGAGAGAGCACTAGACAACCTTGTTCCCAGACGATATTGTTCTAACGCTCACATCTCCAAGTATATCAATATCACAAGTTCTAAAATTACGGTTTTATTTCAAATTATAAACTGAATATTCAAAAACCAGAAGTTATGACATTGAACATTTCTAATGAGGAAAGAAACAGTTTGCGTTATTAATATTCCTTGGACTGAGAAAAGAACACTTTTAAGCATTGGGGAATCCAATTTGATGGTGAAATAACCAAAATTATTTCAATCAATTGCAAGAAAGTCTCAGAAATTATTGAAAATTGAGATGTGAGACTTTCATTTTCAGGCAGAATTTCCAGTACCAAAATGGTGTTTCTGCCAAAGAACAATTATATTCAAAGATGTATTCCAATAAATTACCCCTCTTATTGGATTTCAAAATTCTAAAGTATAATAGATAAATTTATTCATTCAAAAAAACACATTAGATAAAAAAAAAAATAGCAATGGTAAGAAGATTTATTCAAGGAGGAACAGCTTAAAACTATACCAAGCAGCCAATATGTTAGCTCATTCATTAAAATGGTTATTATCGCAAAACAATTATGCATGGCTCCAAATAGAAGCAACATCAGTTTGTAATGAAGATCTAGAAGCTTTCATTTTCATAGATAAATATCCTTTGGAATATATAAGTAAAGGAGCTTACATAGTTAGGAATGTTTGGACTACATGGGGAAGATTGAATACAAAATATAAACTGTTACCTTCTTTGAGTACCATCACTTCAATCGATACACTAGCTAATTTTTATAACATACCCTGGTCAAACGATTGGATTAGTAAAGGTGTGCAATCCCTTAATGACCTGTATATAGTAGGTAAGTTAGCAACGTTCAAACAAATTAAAGATACATTTGGAATTCATCCTAATAAATGCTAGTTTATGAGCAACTAGTTCAAGCTTTAAGAGATTATAATAAAGGGGTAAGAAAGGACAATAATTTAAATGGATTAGAAACTAATTAAAAGCTGGGACTCAACTCATATGATTTCAAGATGCTTTAATATAATTATATTAGAATTAGAAAATGAAAAAAACATTTGTATGAAAACTTGGGAAGTAGATATTGACCATGTTTTAACTTATGATAATTGGGTTAAAGCTTTTAGAAGTACAAACAGATTCATAAAAAATGCTGCTCAAAGGGAAACATACTTTAAGTTAACAAATAAATGGTATATAGTTCCAGCTAGAGTCTATCAGATTGGAGGACAAATGATGCTGGAGGAGATGTGGTTAAATTGGTAGCGACCTCCATATATGGTGGGATTGTCCACAAATTAAGACTCTCTGGACTAAATGTTATAATTTTGTCTCTACAGCTCTGGAAAGTGATGTCTATCCTGCTCCTTGGAATGTTTTTTTTCCATATTTTATTAGAAGAATATAAGAGGGAGAAGAAATCGCTTTTATGACCCAAGTTTTTTTTAGGATAGTTAAGCAATCAATTGTAGCAAGTTGGAAACAAATTAACTGTCCTGCTTGGAGTGAAGTTATGAAAAGAATTAGCCACTGCAGGGAACTCGAGAGACACTTCTTTAAAAGAGGTCTTACACTATATGACAAAATTAAATGGGCAATTTGGGATACTCTAGATTAGCTGTAGTAGCGTAATTATAAAGGTTTCTGCTATAAGATTTATTGCCTCTATTTCATCTTGTATATGTATTTAAATGATGTGAATGTAAAAATAAATAAATAATAATAATAAAAAAATAAAATAATAATATTTGGGAGAAAGCAATAGCGTTGTGGATGTCCTCTAAAGAGGGAGATGCAAACCCACCCAATTCAAATTTTCTTTTAGTTATATTAGGTCTAATTCTAGATTTTTTTCCCGTTATGTAGATAATTATTAATAGTCCTTTGTAAGTTATCTAGTAGATATTTTGTAACAATTTCGGAGAGACACATCAAAATGAATGTTATCTTAGGGATTAGAATAATTTTTGTTGCAGCAATTCTGGCAGACCATGACAGATTTAACTTTTTCCAATCAGACATAGTCTTTTTTAGACAATTAGAAATTCTATTGAGATTAACTTTGCTGTTTTCTTTAATTGGAAAGAAAAGTTAATGCCCAAATGTACTATATTTTCAGTCCCAATTATATTGACAATGCTCTTTTAATCTAGATTTTTAACTCTGAATTGAGTCCTCTTAAGGTAATATCGGTTTTGGAGTTGTTTACTTTAAAATGTTTATCGAAATCGGTCTAAAGTTTATCTGGATGATAGAGAGAAACTTCTGAAGCTGTCAGAGTTAAAACACTGATTGTCTGCGAACAAGAGGGCTTTATATTCATCATTTCTTATTTGAACTCCATGAATAGCACTAGATTGTCTGATTAGTTCTGCCAAGGGCTCTAAAAATAATATAAACAAAAGCGGAGATAGAGGGCACCACTGTCGTGTGCCATTTTTAATAAAGAAGCTCTCTGTTTCAATGATAGGGCTAGTAATGAAGGCTTTATGATTCATGTATAGTACATTAATTGCTTTCGAGGCAAACTCCGCCAGGCCATATTTAAGAAGAACTGCATTAAGAAAATCCCAGCTGACCCTGTCAAATGCTTTTTCAGCATCCAATGACAGGGTCAGCATGGGAAGATTATTCCCCACAACATATGACAATATATCTATTAATCGTCTTGTGTTATCGGAACCCTGATGATGTTTTACAAAGCCAGATTGGTCTGGTTGAATTAATTTCATGAAAATAATATTGTCTATTAGCCAATATTTTTGAGTATATTTTTAAATCGTAATTGATCAAAGAGACTGGGCGATAGCTTTTACAATCTTGCTTTAATATATTAAAATTTTTTAGAATTTGATACATTTCCAAACATGCTCAGGAGACAACTGTCACAGAATACAAATTCTGGTAGTATGTTACCACTTTCTTTGATTTCATTAAACATAGGTGCTTCTTCAAAATGTTTAAAAAAGTTTGATAATATAACTTTTCAATGCCATCTACTCCTGGTGCTTTGTTATTCTTGCTCCTATTTATTACTTCCTCAATTTCGCTAATTGTAATCATTTTATTTCTGAAACTTTAGGGAGATTGATCTGATTTAAGAAAATATCTATTTCTGATTTCTTTGGTTTTCAAAAGTTCTAAGTTATATGATTTAAAATAAAACTGCTGAAAGATTTTACCTATTTCAATAGGATGTATCTGGTTGTGTGAGCCTCTCAGACTGGAAATTGTATTTTGGAGCTTCGTTTTTTTAAATTTATTTGCAAGAAATTTGCCTGTTTTATCTCCCATTAAAAATTGGTGCTGTTGGAATTTCCAAATAAGTCTATCTACTTGAGCTTGAAGTATTATTTTATCTTCATATTTAGCTCACGTATCTGTCTAGAGATCTCTTTTTGGGGGAGATCTTATTAAGCGTTTGCAATTCCTCAACCCTAATGTATAGTGATCTTAGAGATCTTAGAGCTCTCTATTTTTTAAGCACTGTTGCTTTTGACATCATAATTTCCCTAATATAGGCCTTGTGAGTGCACCATAAAATTGAAGGGGATGAGACAGAATTTATATTATCTCTCAAGAAATGTTTACCCTGGTCTTTATTTTTAAGTAAGAGGGACTCAAGTTTTTCTTACAGATTGTTTTTAAAGAATCCTTAATTGTTATACTAATCGGTGAATGATCTGACCAAGTACTTTCAATACTATTTGCCCCTATAGCATTATGTAGTTTTAGATAATCTACTAAAAAATAATCTATTCTGGAAGACGAGCAGAAACAATTTGAAAAAATGTATAGTCCCTTTCAGAGGGATGAAGAGTTCTTCAAATATCATACAATTCCATATCTAACATTTCTCTTTGAAGCTGGGAGGCAGGATTAGAGATGGCTAACTTTGCTTTATTCTTCAAGCTTGAAGATGTATCTTTTAGCAGGCCTTGGATTGTATTAAAATCACTGGATATAATCACTGCTTCTTTCCTAACCTTCCTTATATTTTAAGATTTTTTTGATGAATTTTATCTGCTTGTTATTTGGGGCAGAAAGATTTACGAACATTATGATATTTTTTATTTATTGTCCCAATCCAAATGATGTATCTGCCATGATCATCTATATTTTTATATTCTACTTTAATTTAAATTTTATTGCTAAAAAAGATTGACACCCCTCTGGTCTTACTGTTGTATGTAGAATTGACTATGTATGTGAGTCTCTTGAAGGCATACTATCAGCCTCATTAAGTTGGAGCCCAGTAGCTCCAACATGAGGTCTGAAGCGGCTACGCGCTTGATAATCCCTTGTGTTACGGTGCTATTAAATTGGAAGGGGCTGGGTGCAAGGGGCCGGAGACGCAAAACCGCAACGCAGTCTGTCGCACGTTGGATGTGCGGCCATGAACACGATTAATTAGTTTAACCCGTGGTAAAGGGTTAGACGTAGCAAATGGTAATAGTGATTGCCATCCTGGTTAATTAAAGCCCTCGGGAACCCCCGCAGGCTCCCGACCTTAGCCCCTGCTGCAGGGGTCCCAATCGGGACCTCCGCAGCAGTTAAACCCGGAACCCGTGCCACAGGGGGTACTTCCATTATACTGGAGCTCCCCATCTAGACCCCACAGTGTCCCTATACTACCGCTTGCAGCGGGGGTCCCAATCGGGACCCAAGTTAACTAAAAAATTAACCCCTGCCGTGGGGGTACTATGCCTCCAGGACCCTCATGACACAAAGTCTAAACACTACACTATTAACTGCCCTCTACCTTATTAACCCCCCTCTACCCTATTAACCCCCCTCTAGACTATTAACCATTTAACTATTTTATTTCAAGCAGATCAGAGATATCTCATAACTTCTCTTTAGTCACTATCCTCAACTTTTCTACCCTTCTTCATTTTCTGTTCTCCAGCAAAAAAAGCTAGAGTACATTTTCTTCACCTTATTATACCATATATCCTTTCTCTTTGTAGTACCTTAGTTATCTAAAATGTGTTTACTCTTAAGTGCTTTATTAAATGCTCCTTAATTTATTACTTTTATTCCAAAATCTACTACCGTATACTGTATACTCGAGTATAAGCCGACCTGAGTATAAACCGAGGCACCTATTTTACCACAAAATACTGGGAAAACTTAGTGACTCGAGTATAAGCCGAGGGTGGAAAATGTGCTGCCCCCTGTGTCCCTCTTGTGCCCTCTGTGTCCCTCTCTTGTTTGCCCGCTGTGTCCTTTTCTTGTGTCCCCACTCTCTCGCCTGTGTCTCCTTCCCCTCTCCCTCCCCTGTGTCTCTCCAACCCTCTCCCTCCCCTGTCTCTCTTCCCCTCCTCTCCCTCCCCTGTGTCTCTTCCCCTCCTTTACCTCCCCTGTGTCTCTTACCCGCTCTCCCTTCCCTGTGTCTCTTTCCCTCCCCCTCCCTTATCGCCCTCCTCAACCCCCCTCCTCATCCTCCCTCCTCGTCCTCTCTCCTCAAACCCCCTCCTCATCCTCAACCCCCTCCTCAACCTCTCTCATCAACCCCCCTACTCATCCTTAACCCCCTTCCTCAACCTCCCTTCCCATTTCCCCTCCTCAACCCCCCTTCTCAACCCCCTCCTCATCCCCCCTCCTCAACCCCCTCCTCATCCTCAACCACCCTCCTCAACCTCTCTTCTCATCCCCCCTTCATCCCCCCTCCTCAACCTCAACCCCCCCTCAACCTCTCTCCTCATCCTCAACCCCCTCCTCAACCTCTTTCCTCATCCTCAACCCCCTCCTCATCCTCTCTCCTCATCCTCAACCCCCCTCCTTATCCTCAACCCCCCTACTCATCCTCAACCCCCCTCCTCATCCTCAACCCCCTTCCTCATCCTCAACCCCCATCCTCATCCTAAACCCCCCTCCTCATCCTAAACCAGTCTAATTACCTCCCCATTCACCCTTTCCCCTCACTTACCTTCCATCAGCAGCTGCTCCTCCGCACTCCTTCTGGCTGCGTCGGGACCCGACCAATGCTAATGACGTGACATGGCTCACACTTTGGCTCCTTCTGATTGGCTGAAATTTGATAGACAGCGTTTTCAGCCAATCAGAAGGCGCCATTGCCGATTTCCTTCGGGAAATGGCTCTAGGAGGCTTATTAGCGCCTGGGAGGTCTGCAAGTGCGGACCTCCGTTAGTTTTTTTTTTTTTAAATAGAACGCAGATTTAGCATGGACCCAGCCGAGGCAGAAGAGAAGAAGGCTGGGGACATCAGGGACAGGTACGTTTTCAATGTGTAATGTTTGTATTTATTTTCTTTTGTGTTTGATGTTGTGTATGTTTGATGCTAATGGTATGTATCTTTTTTCCAGGGGCCGAGCCGGAGAACAGATGAAGATGGACGTGGGACATGCTGGAAAGGTAAGTTTAATACTGTATTTGTAATATTTATTTATTATATGTAATGTTTATTGTTGGAATAATCTGATGTTTCTTTTTTTTCCTAGGGGGTGCAATCAAAAGGGACATCTGCAAAGGTAAGTGGTTTTATTTATTCTATTTTAGCTTAGATTTAGGGGGTTAGGTATAGACGGGGAGGTGTTTAGATTAGGGGTTAGGTATAGACAGGGGGGTATAGATTGGGGTTTAGGTAAAGACAGGGAGGGTGTTTAGATTGGGGGTTAGGTATAGACAGGAGGGGTGTTTAGATTGGGGGTTAGGTATAGATAGGGGGAAATGTATTGTAGTTATGTGTATATTTATAATGTATTCATGATTGTTATGTGTATTTGTGTATTCCTTTGCAGGTGTGTAATTCTTTTTTTTAATTTTATGTAGTGTGGGGGGGCGGGGTGTTGGGATTTTTTTAAAAATTTTTGTACCTTAGATTTTTTTATTTTATGTAATTAGTAGGGTGGGGGGTTTAATGGGGGGTTAGGTAGGTCATATTAGATAGGTAGGGGTTAATAGGTTAGGGTAGAGGGGGTTAGTTTAGATTTTGTGGTTTATTGGGGGGGAAAGTGTAGTGTAGTGTTTGTACTTAGTGTCATGAGGGTCCTGGAGGACCCTCATGGCGCTTATGGAGTTAATAATAGGCTTCTAATTGTCCTATGAGGGTCTCTTACGGGACTGATTGGGTTAATTAATGGCTTATGGGGGTCTGTATTGACCCCCATGAGTTATAGGGTTAATTAAGGGCTTATGGGGATCTGTGTTGGCCCCCATGAGTTATAAGGTTAATTAAGGGCTTATGGGTGTCTGTATTGACCCCCTTGAGTGACAGGGTTAATTAAGGGCTTATGGGGGTCTGTATTGGACCCGTACAGCAAGGGGTTGATGTGGGGACACTTTGGGGGTTCCAATGGGGACCCCCAGCATAGAGGGGGGTTAATTTTAGGTGCCAGGGGGTAGTTGGAGTACCCCCCACGGCAGGGCTTATGTGAGGGACTGCCGCGGAGGTCATATTTAGGTGTGGGAGCCTGCAAGATCATCTCGCAGGCTGTCACTCCTCATGTAGATTTTCTCTGTGTTGATACGATCGGACCTGCTGCGTAGCTCACACGTTGCTCGCAGCAGAGCTAATTTATTGGCATCGTAACTTTTATAAATTTGCAGCACGTAGGGTTTAAGTAGAAGCCTCCTATCTACGAGGCTGGAATTTAATAGGGCTAATAGTTTCTATAACTACTGACAGTGAATACGACTGTACCCCTTTTTTTAACATATATAGATCAAATTTTAACCACTTATTTTTATCCTTTAAAAGGTCTTTTGGAGTTCTCTGGGCAAAATCTCTTTCCAACAGTCTACTCCTTTGGAGGACCGTTAAAATTGACCCCCATCAGGACTTTGCCCTCTTTACAGTTTAGGGAAACCTACCTCTTGGCCACCATTAGTGAATTAATAATTAATGGTTTACTAGTGGGGTCAACATCCTGAGGAAACATATTAAATAGCCCAATGCTAAAATTACAAATATTCGACAAATTGAAGATACACTCTCTCCATAAAGATTGCATCTTTTGGCACGACCACCACATATGCGCCTGGGTTCCCACCATGCCACATGCCCGCCAGCATTCCGCCGAGTTGCGTGTTGGATCTAAATCTTGTGACATAGTGGGAACCCAGTACCACCTCTTCAGAATCTTAAAATAGGGAGCACAGAGTATGTTTCTATATGTGATGGACAAAGCGCCCTTCCATTGTTCCATCTCTAAAGAGAAACCATTGGATTCCCATTTTTGCATTGCTGTCGATTTACCAAAGGGCCTAACCAATTCCAAAATATTCCTACAGTTTGAAATATTTAAAAAAAATTGATTCTTGAGTTCCATTGTAAGATTTGTTTGGAATTCGGACAATAGACCTTTCATTTTGGTAACAATTAAAGGATCTTCTTCTAATAAGGTTATTTCATTCAGATTTGACATTTGAGGTTGATTTATAGGACTCTGGTCTGATCATTTCTCTATGCTAGAGGTCTCAGAATCCGACAAGTCCTGTATATCCCCTTTACTTTTTGGGGGAAAAAGTTAGATATTTTTGGTGTACGTTCTTCTTATCTTTAACTTTCGCTTTAGTAGGCATATTTGGTTTGGTATTTGACATACGATATGCCACTGTTTGGACATTACTTTACTTTACTGAGAAATCCCACTGCCTTTTGCTTGTTAATTTAGGCCTTAGATGATTAATTCTTCTATCTATCAGAAGAAGTTAAAGTGATTTGTGCTATATTCTATAGCCTCCGTTTACTTTCTCAGTTCCTTCTTTTAGGAGTTAGGCCTCTCATTTGTGGCTGAATTAGTATATCTTAACATGCATGATTTAAAAATAATATCTTTCAGCTGAGATGTTTATGCCCACAGTCATTTGTTTCACCTTATGTATATGAAAGGGGGCTTATGTATCTTCTCATACCAAGAGTCTTATAGAATTGAGGCAATAAGCTTTATGTCTATAGCCAATCTAATGGGGTATTGTGGAGTTGGTCTCCCCACTTTTGATATCTCTCTTTAGATATTATCTACAGGGTACATGGAGGAGATTGTTATGATTTTCATCTTCTGGGAGCGTTACTTTGATGCAAGGAACAACCCTTAATTTCTGGATTAACTCTTATGTCCACTTCCCCTTCTTGAACTCCATATAGTGTCCTTCTGCACTATAGTCCCCCTCTTCCCAGCAACCTTCTTATGGGTTTATATAGGCACAGTCCTTATAGGGAACCACATTACAGCATAAAGGTGTAAAAAAGTGTCATGGGTTCAGGCTACTGCATTGGCAGGGATTGGTGCTCTATCCTCTATCAACCACTGTCAACTGCTGCAAGTCCGTTGAAACACAGCTCCACAGGGCGTTGTACGCCAATCTTGCCTGCTGAGCATTCTGTGTGGACTCCGGTGCCGCTTGTCTTCTCTTCTCACTGGGATAGTGCAGTTGGGTTTTGCCTGTTGTAATTACATTTACTGTCGCTCACAGGACAATGCTTCTTGAGATCGCCGGTGGTTCTTTCATACCCTGAAAGGCTCAATTATGAAGGGCATGCCGAAGGAAAGGGCTCTCCTAGGAATATGCACAGCTATCCTCCCCTCCAACTTTACTCTGACTGTCTCATTTCCGGTCACGCCAGCCACCAAGTAGCCACATACAGATTCTTCAGGAGGACGTATGACATGATCTGGTACTCCCATCTTTTATTTAAAAATCTACTAATTACCATAATATGGATTATCGACTACTTGTTCTGTGAAGTTCTATATCTACTAGTATATTATTGTATATTCTATCATATTTAAATGTGTGAGTATTAGACTATTTTTACATTTTTACTTATGCTTTATCTTATGCTCCTTTTACAGAAAAAACAACTCTATGATTACTGCCACATGTTGTTGTGTTCCACAAATTCAAAGGCTTTTGAATAGTCTATGAAGCAGAAGTAAATATTTTTCTAAATCTTTCTTGCTTTCTCTATTATCCATCGGACATTGGCAATTTGTGCCCTTTTCTCTATGGAGTAGAGCTTTTAAATCTTAAGCATTACCTTGCTGGCATATGAAATGAGTGTAATGGTCCGATAAGTGAAGATCTCTTTAGCACTCCCTTTTTTGGGGATTGGGATGTAGACTGAACTTTTCCATTCTATTAGCCATTGATGAGTTTTGCAAATTTGTTGGCATACGGCAAGCAACACTTTCACAGCATTATCTTATATAATTTTGAATAGTTCAATTGGGATTCCATAAACTCATGCATCCTAGTGCCCATTTCCCTTTGCTCTCCAATATTTCTGGCTCTGGCTCATTGGACAAACTATTGAGGTCATCACTGTTGTTAAGGACATTCCTGTATAAATCTTCAGTGCATTCCTGCCACCTCTTCTTCTGTTAAGTCCATAGCATTTTTTGTCTTTTATCACACCCACTTTGGCATGAAAGATGCCTTTGAAATCCCCAATTTTCTTGAAGAGATCTCTTGACTTTTTGGTTTCTCTTGACCTTTTCTGTTATCTTCTTCGATCTCTTTACATAGCTCATTGTAGAATGTCTCCTTGTCTCTTCTTGCTATCCTCTGGAATTCTGCATTCAGTTGGACAACCCTTTTCCTATCTCTACTACCTTTTGTTTTCCTACTTTCATTGCCTCCTGAGATTGTCAGTTTGCCTTCTTACTTGTCTTTCTTTTAGGGATATTCCTTGTTGCTATTTCCTGGTTAATGTTGCAAACTTCGGTCCAAAGTTCTACAGATATTCTAACATCCATGCTTAGCTCCTTAAATCTATTCATTACTTCCACTGCATACTCAGAAAGGATATTATTTATTTTGTATGTACTTGGTCTGATCATTTTCCCTCTTATCTTCAGTTTAATTATGAACTTTGCAATAAGAAGTTAATGGTCTGAGCTGCAGTCAGCTCCAGGTCCTGTTTTTGCTGATCGTATAGAGCTCCTTCATCTAAGGCTGCAAAGTATATAGTCAATCTGATTTCTACATTGTCCATCTGCTGATGTCCATGTGTAGAGTCATCTCGGAGGCTGTTGGAAGAGGGTGTTGTTATGGCCAGAGAATTATCTTGACAGGATTCTACTATTCTCTGACCTGCTTCATTTTGTATTCCAAGGTCAAACTTAGCCCAGGTGTCTTTTTGTTCCAAACTCCTATGATGATAGTAACATATTTTCTTGATGTTATATCTATGATGTGTTAAATATCTTCGTAGAACTAGACAACTTCAGCCTCTTTAGCATCCATGGTTGGAGCAATAACTTGGATCACTGTGATGTTAAATGGCTTTCCTTGATTTTGAATTAAAATCATTCTGTTATTTTTTGGGTTGTTACTGAGCACTGCTTTGTCCATTAATAGATGGACTATGAGGGCTACTTCATTTCTTCTGCGGGATTCTTGACCACAGTAGAAGATCTGGTGGTTGTCAGATGGGAAATGTCCCATTCCAGTCCAATTTAGTTCACTAACGTTGTAATCTCATTCTTGACCACATCTAGTTTGCCTTGGTTCATAGTTCTAACATTCCAGGTTACAATGCAGCAGACTTTCCTTTCTCCTCCAGACACATCAGCAGCTGGGTGTCCTTTTGGATTTGGCCCAACCACTCAATTAGATCTGGTGCTACTTGTACTTACACTCTGCTGTTCCTCATTAATGTGGAAGGCACCTTCTAAAATTAGGGGCTTATTTTCCGGTGCCATATGTTTATGATTCTGGTTGTACCTGTCCAGAAAAGTTATCTTACCTACGTTACTTCAGTGGGTTGCAGGTTTCTTCTCCAGTGGACCGTGATTTGTCTGACATCTATGTCATGACCTACCCATCTTGGGTGACCCTACATGGTATAGCTCACAGTTCCTTCACCACGACATGGTAGTGATCCAGAAGGGGATAAATAAATCAAAAAGGCTACATACGGTATATCTTTCCTTCTATCCTTCACTACTATTCTATCTCTGTCTATACCTACTTACCACCACCCTCACATTCCATACCCACCCATAAAAACACTCTCCTTATTCACTGCCTTTCTCTCTTTACTAACTGATACAAATCATCTCACTCTCTTTTTCTCTGTCTATACAAACCTACCACCCTCTATTTACACTCTCACCCTTTCTCTATCTCACTCCTTCTCCACCACACACTCTCTGTCTTTCCCTACATTCCTCCACACTTGCTAGCTTCTGCTCACCTCTGTCCATCCTTTCTTAATCCCAGTTATGGACATTACTCCATCACCATTCTCTTTTCAATGGTCCTGTGCGTCTTCTTCAACTAAACCTTTTTCATGCATTACCTACGTCTTTCCTTTCCTTTGATGGGCAATACATTATCTGTGTGTATAAATGTACTGAACTGAAAATCTGAAAAATATAATATTAAATGGAAATTCACTAAGCACTTTCTCAACTAAGATAAGATGAGCTAAGACAATATAAAAAGGTCTATTTTCACTATTGGATACTTGGAATAATACACTGTAAGGGCCAATCTCTTTTACAGCTGATTTAAGTTGACACATAAATCACTACAGAGCTATTTCAAATCCCAGAAAAATCAGCCCTACCAGAAGTGCACCCAAAGTAAAGTTTAAAACATTCTAAACACTCAATTTCGGTGTAGCTGTCCCACTCAAATTTCCCCCCAAGCCATTCCAGTGGGAAAAAGGATTGATACACATTGCCTACTGAGGACACGTAAGTCCTCAGAAAGCTCTAAGAGTTATCTTTAGAGGCATAAAAAATGCCTCTGAAATGTTACAATTCTGACACTATGATCAGTGTAACACCTTAACTAAGTCATATATAAGTCTTGTTTTATAATTTTTAATAATGCCCTTTAATACCCACCATGTCACCTAAAGTTTTGGATCTCCCAGTTCCTCCCTAATATCTTTACTCCCTATGAGCAAAAGGTATTCCCGGGGATTCACTCAATTAAAATACCCAAAATGGTGAATCCCCGGGTACTCTCCCTACCCTTACGCTGAAGAGAACCCTGGGGATTCCTTCCTCCCACAAGCTGTGATTTCCTTCCTGTCTAAACCCTGTTCCCCACATATACAGATAACCATGGGGGTCCATATAGGCCCCTATTGGATCTAAATCTAAATCACTATGCCACGGAAATCCTTAAATAACTTATGTGACATCTAAAATGAACCCTTGCCAGGGAGTCATTAAAGGACCCCCATGGCATCTACTCATTAATCGCATACCATGGTGATCCTCAAAGGACCCCCATGGTTCATATAAATTAACCCATATCACCATTGGGAGCTCAAAGGAACCCAATGTATCTAAAAGTTAACCACTATTACAATGGGGATCCATATGGCACCTGAAATTAACACCTATGTGCCATGGGGTCCTCGAGGATTTATTTTATGAGGGGCTACAAATTTTCAATTTATTATTTTTAGTATTGTTTTTTTATTTTCAAGTAATTTATTTTGTATTTCTATTCATTTAATTGATTCATGAAGGTGTTTTTTTTTTTTACTGTAGAACTATTAAGTGTCCTTTTGGATTTGAATTCACATAGGGGTCCAACATGGACCCCTGTGTTTGTAATTACGATGCCATGGGGGTCATTGAGGACATCCATGGCTAGGTTCATCGTTGGATTCCACTAAGGTCTTACAGGACGACCTCTTCGGCAATGGGGCTTATTTTGAGTGCCATGGGTGTCCATTAGACCTCAGCGGTAGGGGTTAATTCTTAGCTGCCATGGAGGTCATTTAAGGACCACTGTGCCAAGGGGTTAAAATCCATGGTTATATGTATATAACTGGGGGTTCCCTTCATCTCATCGATGGAGGGAATACCCAGGGTTCCCTTAATTGCATGGAAGGGTGAAATCCTCAGGGTTCCCCGTTTACTGTAGTTTAAAGGAGGGAATTCTTGTAATCCCTGGGCTCATAGGGGGTAGGGGTGATCCGTAGAGGTGTCTTAATCTCCCTGCATATTTTTTTTTATCATTTAACCCTTCCCTTTCATCAGAAGGTTTTTATATTAATATATAGGTTTTATGGACAGTGTTAAGGCTGTGTAGTGTTGTGCAGCTCTGTTACACGAAGACTACTAAGCTTCAGACTCAAGAGTCTCTTGTGAATAGGCGGTGTGCATATGTTAGGGCAAGAGAAAAGGCGTGATACATGTTTAATCAGTTATGGGGAGGTTTGAGGGGGGCTGAAATGGCTCTGTATATTATCAGTTACGAGGGAGTATTTTTGCAACCATGTATCAAATTGGAATGGAGCTCTAAATCAGGCGATAAGACACACATTTGTCATGCTCAGTAAAATCATCTATTGTGTTTTTGTTTCTCTATGATGTAATGGGGCAATTTACTATGAAGGGTTTTTCCCCAAAGGAAAGAGTATATAGTAAATCAGGAAATAATGTGAGATACATTTGAGATGCTTAATAAATTCTCCTGAATAGGTTTCCAATTTAAATAGAAATAAAAATTATATGGAGAAAGTGTATACTTAGGGAGAAGTGGTATGGGTTTTTCAATTGATCGATGGATATTAAGAAAGCTCTTAAAGGATCGCTGCAGGGGATGTTGCAAATATAGGCCTCCATGTAAATCGGCTGCAGGAGCTTTTTTTCCCCCTAAGGTTAGGGTACTCAGCCCACAGCCATAAATCCTGACTTAGCCACAACAGATTTCTGTGTAGGGAGCAGTCAAACCAAGGTTTACGGATGAGACAGGGCTCTAGGAGCCATCGGGAAATGGGAACGTCACAAGTGCCGTAACAACTGCTGTAACTAGGCTGTGGTAAGGAAACATTAGAGATAGAAATAAATTAGATATAAATTAATTGTTTTTTCATTTATTAATATATATTGATATTAAAAAAATATGTGACAATTCTATTTATAGCTTAAATGAATAAAGGTGTGTTTATTTTCTGTTGAAATATGATATATTTATAGACAATGCATCAGAGCCTTTGTTCCTAGGCAATGTGGTTTTGTGAAGTGCATTAACCCATTGAGTACTGGGTTGTGAGTTACCCTGGACTTTGTATCAGAAAAAGGGCTTAATACTAACATATACAATGTTTAAATACATATATGTTGATATTGGATTGTTAAGTGTCCAATAATGTTGACATTTCATCATTTTGTAGTACATTTTGTGCTATACTGTCACTTTAAATGCTTCTGGGGGACGCAGCAAGGGGACACTTGCAAGTGTTTTTTGGTACACGTAAATCTTTCTTCTGCTTTTACCAGTGACCTCAGTGCCCTGATTCGCGAGTGATCTGTAAAATCTAATTAGCATAGGGGTTGGTTGTAAAAGTATAAGGGAGGAACTTGTAGTTTATTATCAGTGCAAAGTGGAGATTTTTGCCTTGATTTTCAGCTTTGTTGTGAAGTCCACTCGTAGCAGTAATCTGTATGAGTTCTCTTGCAATGTTTTAGGGATGGGGGATTAATATATCTATGTAGAATTGACTGTGCTGCTACGGCACTCGTAATTGATTTTTCAGAGATTAGCATAGGGGCCATAGCTTCTACTGATCTTCGTCCTGAGGTTGGAAGTCTTTGAATACACAGAAGGATTCTACGTAAACAATGGAATTGTGGCAGCTAAAACTGCCTGTGTTTTTATAAGAACTAACTGGAAGCCTATTAATTTACAAGGACATACCCTTCTGAGATAGATGCTGTGAAAAGCAGCCATGTAAAGAAAATGGTAAACTGCAGTAAAGAATAATTACATATGAAAGGGAAAAATGGAAAGGCTATGTCTAGTTATTTAAAGAATCATGTAGAAAAAAGTTGGTCCACAATGGTCCTATAAAAGAATTCTAATGATTCATACATTAATTTTGTTGTGTGTTTTAATACTTCCATTGTCTTTTTCGCCCCTATGTTGAGCCTGTTTTTATCACATTCTGCATTCTATATTTAACAGTATGACTTTTTTTGTGAGTGAGGACAAACAGGGCTTCATAAACACCCCCCTCTTCCAATAGTTAGTTTGGAGATGAAGGAAGGTATTCTCATTGATACAAGGGTCTCGTACTAACTTTTATTGGATGGGGGGGGGGGTCTAAAACATCCCCTTTCCCCTATAATATAGTAGTGCTTTTCTGAAGCAGTGATGGTCGTTATTTTATGGAGATTACCTGTTAGGGGATAATGAGACAACTCATTGGGAAGAGGAATCCCCTTCTTTCAATATCTAGACCTCGTGTCCATTAGCAAGAAACTATCCTCTTTCAAATAAGGGGAGTGACAGTCGGCTCTGTTACCTCTGCCTGTGGGCTCTTCATGGATGTACCACGAAGAGCCATTTTCCCTCGCAGTGCATATAACAAGGAACCTCTGGCAACTAGGGACATAAAGAGGATGACTGGTAGATGATCTGCTGTGACAGAGTTACTCATGTATAGCCTTTTTATTGGAAATATTTTTTTTCTCAGTTTCTGGTATTATCCCTATCTTTCTTTTTTTTTCTAACGTACACTGCCAGCCAATCAGATTTCTTTACATCTGAATGGTCACAGATGTAAAGATATCTGATTGGCTGACAGCATACATAATAATGGAAACTAGTCGGTGATGCCTGAAGTAGACAGAAGTGACAGTCTATTGTCTAAGTAAGTTAGTTAAAAATGTACTAGAAGGCTACAAATGATTAAAGAGCCACTGCATGAAAGCCTTTTTTAAAGAAATAAACAATTGGTATGCCGAAGAATGAAAATTGAGCATATTATTTAAAAAAACTTATTCTAATTTCATGTGACTCCATTTGCTGCTCTGATCAAGCAATATATGTCCTTCTCTGTCACTTAGTTACTCTAAGGGTTTCTATGTAAATTATGTGTGTGTGTGTGCATGGTTGTGCATAGAGTTGCTTTTGGGTTAATTCACAGAGACTGGAGGAACAGTGTGCCGTAATTCACTACTTAAGAAAATGGGCAATTATTTTACAGGTCTCTTACAGCCTCATAAAATTTCGGCTATGTAGCCCGTAACGTAGTAGGACTTACGGCTTTTAAATTAGCCCCATAAAGTAGGCCGCCAACGACTTGCGGGTTAAGACGCAGGACGTCCGAAAAGTGCCTACGGGACGTGAACGTGGAACTTTGCAGTGCACAAATCCTTTGATCTGTCAAGCCTGTAATCGCTACAAATCCAATCATGCTATTAAATTGCAGCAAAGTCACCCCCGAGCTTGCTCATGACACATAAAATGAAGCCCAAAGCACAACATGTGCTGGAAAGGACTCGCAAGGGGGTTAAAGACCATTACGTAGCCCCGCAAATGCCAATAAAAACACACTACTGTACTTTATATAAAAGGGAAAGTGATGTTAGGTCTTAGAATTAATAGCATAACATTCTCAAGCGCGCAAATCTGCCAGAAAAAATACTTTATTTCATGTATAATTTCAGTGTTATATCGATCCCAGCAATAAATGTGTTAATACATATACTGTAACTCGCGTGTAATAGAATATCATATTTACGGCTTTATTAATATTGCATTATTGTGGAATGTGGGTCCGAAGGCAAATTGTCATTGAAGCCCGTAGGACTTTGAAATCTAACCTCCCCTTTTTCAGTGACGTAACGCTAACAATCGCTTTTTCCATTGGGTCCATCTAAATCAGTAACTACAGTTTACACTAATTGATCGTCCGCTAGGCTGCCAATCCAACGTTCTACGAACGAGCTACGATTTGCGTCTCAAGCCCGTAGCTTGCAGCCCATTCTAATTTAATAGCAATGTAACTCGCCCACATTTCAAGCACGCAGCCGTTACGGGTTTCACGTTGGGTTTACTGCCTTGGAATTTAATAGGGCTCTAAGAGTGACTAAACACTCAAATAACAATTACCAAATAGTAAAGGGGCTCTGATAAATTTAAGATCATACCTTATTATGCATCAGTTAAAAACTCAAAAAGCAAACAAATAGTGCACAAAATAAAATAGGAAATATGTGATGTATCAACTGTTTTTCCAAAATGTAAACCTACATTGGTCAATATAATTGTGCTAGCTTATACAAATAACAACAAAAAGCCAAATGCACACATAAATTAGACAAATTCAGTTATATTGAGGGAATAGCAAGGGAGTTTTGTATAGATGCAGGGGTCTCAAACTATTACTCCCAAAAGGGTGCCTTCTATCTGGAAGACACAGCATTTAGCTTCCCTACAAAAACATGCTAAAAGCCCTCAAGCTAAACTATATGGCATATATAAAGTGATTGTATAACTGCTATATATTATAAAATTCATGACCTCAAATTATGGCTTGGCATTATTACTATTCTATAAATATACAGAATTACCAGCCTAAATTAAACCACAAAATGCTGTCCTCTGTGAATAAAAGTAACAAGGTACCAATTCTTCATTCTCACTCCCACACTCCCTCAAAATTTAACTAGAATCCACCTAGAGTGACTCAGCAGCAAATGAGGAATGTAGTGCTTGATCAGAGCCGCAAATGGAGTCAAAATGTTTTAAAAATAAGGCAGATTCTGGATTTTTTCTTTTAATGCTCAATACTCATTCTTTGATTCATATACTCATTTGTGTTATACATTTTTCATACATTAGTCCTTTAAAGAATATAATCAAATTGATACCATACAAAGTAAACAATGAACCTTTTAAGCACCCTATACCATCAGCTTTTTGCATGTAAGAGAACAGTCAGCATGTATTTCCACAGCACAGTCCAGTTACTTTATTCACTTTAAAGTGTTCGATGTGCAAACATTATTCAGTAAAAAAGACCATTTGTTTCCATGTACACATTTTAAGAAGCACTCTCTGAAAATATCTATGATATCACTGTGGGCATAGAAGCTTTGATGCCAGGATATTGATGTGTCAATGCATCTATTCTGCCTACTTTATCTACCGAACTCTCGATTGCTCTGTTTGTGCTGATTATTTACACAGTGAATAATACATTTTAGTTTCAGTTTCTGAGGTTCCCTCACACTTTTCAAGACAGTTTCAAGGAGAATACAAGCAAGTGGGATGAACATGTGAATATAGAAGTTGTTTGTCAAAGCAAAAGAAAAAGTCAGAATGCTGCTATTTGAATGGTTTACCATGCCTATAGGAGAAACTTACTTCAGGTGTTGTTCATTCTCAGATCCAGCGCCTCTGACTTTTAGTTTTGCTTATGATGACCCATAGGGTTTTGTCACACTAAGGGTGATAGGGGACTCCAGACGTGGATCCCATGCTCACTGTTCCTTAAGGAGTTTAGCTATACTGACAAGGTCCAATCAAGGATGAAACTTACATCTGGGGTTGGTTCAGGGAAGAATTGGCTGGTATTTCGGGGGTGGGTGACTCTATTGAGTGGGACCAGACTGATATACTACAGGATATTTCTCCCTGGGAAGGGGACAAGTGAGCTAAAAGAGGCTGCTCTCAGAGTGGGTTACCATGTATTGTACGTTCTCAGATTGAGCACCTCTGACGTTTTGTTTTGTTTATGAGTTATTTGCCCCAAAGAGATGCATTTATCTAAATTTTACACTAACATTTCTAAATTATTCATATGCATTTTCGAAACAGTTCCCTAAATTCACTGTGCTTCATAGAGGTGATGATGCACTGTATCCCAAAGAAAATAGCTCTGTGAAGATTTTTGAATTTAAGCGAATGCCAGATGAAAAATTACATGGCAAAAATCCCTTTATACATTAACACAAAATCTCTTTATACATTTTTAAATTATTTATCGTATTATAAATGATATGTAATCACTTATATATATGGTTATGATGTTATACTAAACCTTCAAAAGGCCACTGTAACAATCCAGCAAGGTAACAGTTTCAGTATTAAATATCAGTATAAAGAGATATTATATACATGGTTGTTTACAAAAAAAAATAGTTCATGGTGGCAGTGTGCTGAAATCCCTGGTCTATGTTGTATTAACATTTTAACAACAGCTGTGTGATTGTCCAATTTCTGTTTGAAATTCCTTATCACAAAATGTATTGTCTGTGCTAAATAATATTCAACATTTTGTCTAGTTGTAGTTATTGTTTTACTCTCTACCACTAAGAATAATAATTTTTAAAACATTGGTCGAAAGTGGTAAAAGGAGTGGTTTTCTCACTAAATATCATTTTTTTAATAAAAATTGAATGCAAAATCTGTTTACAGTTTAGTTCTTACATTTTTTAATTATAAGAGGGTTATGGTGGTGTTTTGAACCAATTTTGCAATGCATTTTTACCACCTAAGAAAATAGATAAACCAATTTAGTCCATCAAAAAAATCCTTTTACATTTTTATAAACCAGTGGTTCTCAACAGTTTTGATGGCAAGGACAGTTAGTTACCTTATATCACTTGTGAGCTCTAGAACAAGCATGGGTAATGCCACATTTTCAAGATCTTACTTGAGTGAAGGTGGATGAAAAAGGGATCATAAATGTAAAACATCCCAGGATTTTTAAAAAGCCAACATGGAATTCTTAGTGTAAAGTAGAACTGGCATGGAAAGACCTTTTCACCAATCAATTGTTTGATCACTGATATTAGACTATTATAAACAACATACATTTTAAGGTCAGTTTTCCAAAATTCCTTCACAATATTTAAGGCTAATATTTTGTAGGCAATAATGCACATAAAGCTAAAATCTGTTTTTTTTATTTATAACTTTCAAAATATATTTTGGCCATTATGCTAGTTGGTTACACTGTTATTATGCATATTTAGACACACATTAACTGAAAAATGAAATAGTCCCATGTCTGGTATCACTAAACCTGTCTGGAAAAAAATGTATGTGGGGATTATGTAGCTGTCTGAGATTACACCATCTTCAGTCATGTTGTCCACGTCTTCGGTCCAGCTTTATTTACAGAAAACAGTGACCATAGAATGTTGCATTACATTCTAACCTTCTACTTGAAGTTCACATCAATTGTGGGGTATCTCCCATGCACAACTTGAGCTTTGCAGCACTTAGCTGCCATTTGTAGACCTTATTGTAAGTAGTGATTACAACAAAGAGCAGTGTAGAGCTTGGTTCAGGACATATCAGTCTCTTCACATTGTGTCTTAGTGAATAAACCCAACTGTTCTGAAATGTATGGTTAAGCAATGATAAGCATTAAAGAGCCACTGTTTGAAAGTTGTGAGTAGTACTTAAAGTGTACTTAAAGTGAGTAGACATGGTAAAAAATTAGAGCCACATTCAATTTGAAGCCCACAACTCAATCGCGGAAAGCTGAATGTCTGCAAGCGAGTTGTGGGCTACCGTTCATCTCCGTTTGCAAGGCTATTCAATTGCTCAAGGTTGCAAGTTGCAGGCCCAAAGCCAAAACCGTAAACCATGCACTGGTTCGGAACAGTTGAGGGCGGGAAATGAGACTGTCAGAATTACGGCAATAAAACATGGAGGTTACTTGTCATTCAATTAGGTTCGGGGGTTCCATATGCGATCAAACTCGCAAAGCAGCAAATTTAAGAATTATGAAAATGAATGCCAATACTGTTATAGTCCATATGAATGGCCTGATATGTATTAACTCATTGATACCCAAGATAAATGTAACCCCCGAAATGAAACATAAAAAATAAATGTATTTTCCTGCCGATTTGCGGGCTTGACACTGTAGTGCAATTAATTCTAATGTCTATCATCGCTTTCCCCATTATTTACAGTGCAGGATTGAATTTTTATTTGCATTTACAGTGCTACGAATGGGGGTCTAACCCCCTTGCCGGATTTTCTCCTTCATTTGCCGTTTACGGGTGTGAAAACATTTGCGGGCTTGAAGGATTCATAGCAATTGAATAAAGTTTTGTGATTTTAGCCTTCGCAAAAGTGATAGATCAAAGGCTTCTGGAGGGTGTAAGTTACGAGTTTGATAAGCGACATTTTTTTAAGGCCGTAATTCGTAAGCTGTTCTGAGCCCGTAAAAATACGCCAATTGAATAGCAAAATAACTTGCGAGCTCACTTAAAGGCCTCTGGATCTCAATTTCGCTCAATTGAATTTGGCCCATATTGTCCATGTACTCCGTATGCCAAAGAATTAAAATTGAGCATATTATTAAATAAAAACATATTTTTAAAACATTTTCTTTGCTTCCATGTGACTCCACTTGCAGCTCTGATCAAGCAGTAATGGCCTCCTTTGCTGCTGTGTCACTTTTATGTAAATTATGGCGGCATGTGTTAGTGCACTGTTCCTCCAGATTCTGTGAGTGGATCTAGAAGCAGCCCTGTGCACAGTCATGTACACACCTATATAATTTACATATAAGCCTCCTATTACTCAGTAGCAAATAAGGACATGTATTGGTGATCAGAGCTGCTAATGGAGTCAAATGAAATTTAAAAAAAATGCTTGTAAGTTTAAGTTTTTCTTAATAAAATGCTCAATTCTCACTGCCTATACAAGCAGTATACCTTACAAAAACCTTTCATAAAGTGGTGCTTTAAGACACAATAGGTTTTTTATGTAGTGAGAAAAGTTTCTACAATTTCTACATGCAGAATGTGTGATTTAAAGGACCACTGAAATCAAATATTTAACATAAACTCTTTTGAAGAACATTTGAAAATAGGCACAATGTTAATGTTAATAAAAAAATGTACAGCCTCTAAAGTGTAACCTTTTATATGCAATTTTGCTGAGGTGAAATCTACTATTTTGGTTTTTAGTGATCTACTTCACAGGAAACTTCTATGTGCACAATGACATTTACTACTACCAGTGCTCTCTTTAGCACAATAGTTTTACAAGACCACACACCCCTGAGTGAAGAACAGACTGGTTCAGCTGAGAAAGAAAAATGGAAGACTGCATTAAAAAATAAGTGCGCATAAAAATTAAATAAATATATAAAGGTTGTGATTTTGCTTTCTGCTTCCATTTTCAAGCTTAGTTATTTAGAACACAATATAGAAAAATGACCACAGTGGACTTTTAGAAAAGTACAGTGGTCTACGGAAATTTCTCATTTGTTTGGGCTGAACACAAAGAGCCACATTCAATTGATGTTTCGGGAGCTCTGGAGGCGCATAAGTGAGGTCACAAGCTATTTCACTATTCAATTGGCGTCTTTTTGCAGGCTCCGATCGGCTTCCGAGTTATGGGCTTAAAAATATTGAGATGGTTAAACTCATAAATTACAACCTCCAGAAGCCTTTGATCTCTCACTTTCGCAAGGCTAAAATCGCAAATCGCTATTCAATTGCTCAATTTCCCCAAGTTCGCAAATATATTCACACCCGTAAGCGGCAAATGAAGGAGAAAATGCTACGAGTGCTAGAGAGGACCCTCAAGGGGATTAAACACCTATTCGTAGCACTGTAAATGCAAATAAGAAATCAATACTGCACTGTAAGTAACGGGGAAAGCGATGATAGACATTGGAATTAATTGCACAACAGTCTCAAGCTCACAAATCAGCAGGAAATTTAAATACTTTTTATGTGTCATTTCGGGGTTAAATCTAACTTGGGTATCAATGAGTTAATACATTTTAGGCCACCCATATGGACTAGAACAGTTCTGGCATTTATTTTTATAATTATTTATTTTGCGGGTTTGTGAGTCTGATCGCATATCGGACCCCCGAACCTAATTGATTGACATGTAACCTCCATGTTTTACTGCCGTAATAATGATGTCACATTTTCTATTGGCTGATTCGAAATGGGCAGTTACGGGCTTGCTGAATTGGTCATGTTCCCGCTCTGAACTACTCTCAACCAGTGCATGGTTTACGGTTGTGGCTTCGGGCCCGTAACTTGCGGGCTTGAGCAACTCACTCGCAGACATTCGGCTGTCTGCGATCGACTTGCAGGCTTTGAATTGAATGCGGCCCTAATTGTTTACCATATCTACTGACTTTATTATTTTTTGTGTTCACTGTATAATTAGTTATATATAATGTCACTATACAGTGAATACTGAAATTAATATCGTCCCTCTTGGCAGTAGTCAAACTTTTTAAAAAGTAAAAAAATACCATAATCATAAAATATATTAATATACAGAAAAAAAGCTCTATGCAATAGGTATTCAAAAATACCTTTGGTTTCCATTCTAAAAGATTTTAATCCTATTTTCTTCACAGCTTAAAAAAATAGTAAAGCCCTTGTTTGTTAAAGAAAATACATTCAGTCTGTACACATAAAAGCCAAGGCATAACATTGTATAAATCATATCAATTCACGTTAATGAGCGAAGGGTTTGTGAGACCATAACCCAGGCTAAAGAAGTTTCAATTGTCAATAAAATTTTATGTCCTTAATGGCAATATGTATTTAATCACAGAGCTGGATTTTTTTTTAGGGGCAGTGAGTATTTTCCTTTTGAAGCAGTGGAGTCAGCATGAAAAAAAATAATTTGTTTTATTTTAGGATAAGATTTCATTACTGCACTCAAAGTAGTACAACTGGGCTCTGAGTTATTATACAATCCAAATTGTTTAAATCAGAAACTCTAAGACTCAGTGTGCAATGATTATTAATAACTATCAGTTCTTTTGTTTCTTGATAAAAAAACGTTATCGACAAGCATTTGTTTTAGCACAACAAAAAAGTAATGTATCATTAGCTTATCCCACTTAGTAAATCTGTATGCATGCCAACTCATACCAAACTGCTACTT
>CM050165.1:77601738-77611738 GCA_027410445.1 Discoglossus pictus
CTAATAAAGTGATCTGTCACGAAACCTAAGAAGGATATCCATATATTTTGTTTTGTGACTATTTCACAACTTTTATTAAAATCATCCCTTCTTCTTTTGAATCTAATTCTATTTTAATGCCCACTATTAAGATAATGAACTGTGATGGCAGTACACCATCAAATGAGGGAACGTCTGGAGTTTTATCACCACTCGCTCACACTGCTGGGGAGTTCAGAGCAAAGCATTCGTTTTAGAGACTTTTTTCTTTTTTTTTTTTTTTGGTTTATTCAAAGACTGGGGTCAAGACAAGGTCAAAGCCATAGAGTATTTTTGCGTATAATCCGTTTTTCTTCAGAAATCAAGTAAGGCCAAACAATACTAAGCCAAGGTATAACTTTACTAATTTATCTGCAGTATACAACTTTTTTTAAAAAACAAAATCTGTTAAATATGAAGATGTTTAAAAATTATGTATACACATTATTAAAAAGTTAGCAAGTTTTAAAAATTTAAAGAAAAAAAAAATCAATAATACATTTACCATATTTATCCAAAATAAATAATTAACTTCATTTAAAATAAAGCCTAACTTATATTTACTTTTACTTTTTCACATACTTTATTAGGCTTTATGAGAAAAGAAAACATGAGAACGGATGGCATTAAAAAAATCCACAACTGCTTTCCCAGCAACGGCCATCCTTGAATGTCCAATTAAATATTACTTAATGAATTTTTAAAGATTACATATTCAACAAACTTTTTCAACATTAAATGTCATAAAAGTAATACAATAAAGAAATAAACAAACCTATTGTCAAGCAAGCTTCTTTGACCTTCACTTAGAGCACATATTTCCCACCCCTTGTGACACACACAAATTTGTGAATGCCTTTCTTAGCAGGAGGCCCCTGAATAAACACTTTCCCGTGGCCTCCTTAGACTGAGGTCCAGTTGCCATTGTTCCCTACCCTGTGTCGCACAGAACTTTGCATTAGCTACTACTGTCTTTGCCTGTTTAACTCCCTTCATTAGCCACTGCACATTAGAGTTGCTTTATTATAAATCACTAAATAGGTTAAACCTTTAAAAATGTATTATGTGTTATTAAGAAAGTAAGTTGCAGAACATTTATTCGGTTTGATTCATTAAAATTAGAGCTCTGCCTTTCGATTGATAACATAAGAAGAAACTTTGCCAACTCCAATTGATGTTAAATAAACTTGTGTAAGTATTTCCTTGTTCACCAAAATTGCGCACACATACAAGTAAGCAGATATTCTGCAAAACTGCAATTTTGTGAACGCCTTGAGGGTGAATTCAGTTACAAGAACTTTTTCCTTTTGGGCAAAGCAATAAAATGGCATTCTTGCTCCTCCCAGAAGAAGTCAAACTGAGGTCAGCATCCCATCCTCGTATCTGTTTAAATAAACTGGTCCAGCTGTTTGCTTCAAAAATGGCCTTTGACCTTTTCTCTCATCCCCTTGCCTTTAGTAAGAGACAGCTTTACTTTACACCCAAATGCATATTAAAGTAATAAAAATGTGTTTTAAAAAAGGTTTTGTAAAAAAAAATAGCTCTGCATTACAACTTCTTAGATAGGCAGACCTATTAACTGGATTTAGCTTAATAGCCATTGACATTGTGGTATATTTATAAAATAATGTAAAAAAGAGGATGTAGGATCTCTCCTATATTTTATATGACGAGTTATACGATTTTACCCATTTTGTAAATATACACAATAGGAAGCAGGCATATTAATCACTCTTTTTAGCCCGTTTGATAAATATACCTCACTGTGCTTCATATCACCTATCCAGTTATTATACTATAATAACTTACAAAACAAAACACTTTACAACATATAAACATAGATATTTATTGTAATTAAATAATGAAACAAAATAAGAAAATTAAATTCAAGTGAATGTGATAGAAAGACAAAAGTGTGTATGAGAAGGATACAAATCTGTTCTTCTGTAATTTAATTAAACGGCAATATTTGTGCATTTGCATTAGGTTAAAATGCAAACTTTATGAATTTTACCTTTCCAACATGAAACAATAAAGTTATAGGAGATTATTTATGAAAATAAATTAAAAAAAAGTATAGTTTAAAAACAGCCCATTTTTTTATAATATTTTTTTTTTTCTTCTTTCAAATAGTGTTAAATTGACTTAACAATTTTAGACACATTGATACATACATTGGCCTAAAAGATAGAATTAGTAACTTTTTTTATTTATTTATTTTATTTCATTTGATAAACAATCTCTGTAGTATTCCTTGAAGAACTACCAGGAGAAGGATTTATGTTTTTTGTTTTTTTTATTGCGTATACACAGTTCTATTTAGATTAAACAGAGTTGTAATACCTTCCTGAAATTACATTATTATCATTACAAGTAGTAGTAAGAGGAGCAATAGTAGTAGTAGATCACTTTTACAGGGCCGCTGGATTTAGATGTTAAGTTTCAGGTATCATTTTATCTGTGAGAAAGATTTTTCCCTTTTAATGGAAAAGGAACACAAGGCTAATATGGCTGCCAAAGTTGTCAATGATGGAGCTTCAGTTGGCACATGGAGCATCATTGACTAAGGAGATACAATGGCTCATATTTACCAAGTAGTACTGTTCTATAAGACTGCTTCAGTTATCACGAGTTGTCTTATGGGAACCCACGTTTAGACAGTAAAGATATCCAAGAAATTATCCTTTAGATTGTAAGTTTGCAAGTTTTCAATCTTGCAAGGTCCTTTGGAGAAAGCACTTTGGACACTGGATTCTAAGCTCAAAGACAGGGCCCTCCATCCTTAGCAACGTGTTAATATTGCTATTGTTTTTGTCTTGATTGTAACCCATGTATAGTGATACGGAATATGTTGGTGTGTTACAAATAAATTATAATAATAATAAAAAAAAAAGAAAAGTTATTTCTATTATTAGTCATGTTTTTTAAATAATTACGCGGGAAGACACAAGATCTCAAGTCACACTCAACTTATACAAGACACTGATAAACCTCATAGTATATTTACACTTCCACATGCCCAACAATAAATGCCAAGAATTATAGTTATAGACCTGCAAACAATATTAATCAAAATAACTTTCCTCTGTAATTAAGGCTATGAAAAGTGTTAGTATCGTAGTAATAAACCTTGAAATTATTGATACAGTAGATTTAACACTGATACATGTTTTATTGTTAGAGCTATGATTACAAAGTTCAATTCAGACATAATTAACAGGACAAAATACAGCAAACATTATAATTATTAGAGTCCTCAAATATGAGTGTCATAATCAAGTGACTTTTCACCAGTGATAAAATATTCCATTAAATGCTATAATTCACACTTTGCCAATAAGGGGGTTCTGTGAACTTTTAGGAATAATCAAATATTTAACTTTTGTTAATGAAGGGGCATTCATAATTTTGCATCTTTACCAATGAGAGACATATATATATTCATTATTTCAAATAGAGTAATATCCTCTAAATTACTATTTAATGTTAATCAGTTAATGTGAATTCGACTACTTTCAAATAAGTATCATTTGCCTTAGATTTCCTTGAAACTGCTACCACAGCTTTCTGTTAATTAAATGTCATTACATAAAAATGTTTTAGTTTTTATTGCATTGGAACAACTAATTATCTTTATGATGATCCTGCTTTATCGCATTGTAATATTTGTCATGGTGAACATACCAATGTTGACACATAAATGCACAACATCGGGCAGCACAAATATGGAAATTCTTATTTGAGTCACATAAAATATATCAATTATGATTTTTAAAAATATATATTGCATCATAATTATTATTGACAAGATGTAGCAAGTGGAGAGGAGAAGACATATTTCTTAATGGGCCTACAATAGCATAAATGTAATAAACTAACAAAATTAATAACTATATATAAGATATGAGCATAAAACATGTTTAGAGAACATAGAGCCTTATTCAATTCACTGCGATGGTTCACATTGCAAGTTAATGTCCCTCCAAGCCTTTGATCTTTCACAGATCTTTCAAGAGTTGCGAATGCTAAAATTGCAAATCTCTAATCAATTGCTCCGATTCTCCCTCGCAAAGCAAGCCATCAAGCCCGCAAATGGCAAAAGTCGAACCACAAGTCACGGGTACCAAGGAGGACTCGCAAAGGATTTAATGACATGTCCGGAGCACTGTAAATGCATATATAAACACTCTACTGTACTTTTATTAAAAGGGAAAGTGATGTTAGGTCTTAGGATTAATAGCACACCATTCTCAAGATCGCAAATCTGCCAAAAAAATACTTGATTTCATGCTTAATTTCTGTGTTATGTCAACTCGCATGTGATAGAATATCATATTTACGGCTTAATCAATATTGCATTATATCTGGAATGTGGGTCCGATCATAACTCGTAATTCAAGCCCGCAGGCCTTCAATGAAAAATGTTTTTTGGTGTTCAAAGTCCTACGGGCTTGAACCACAAGTCACGATCAGACTCACATTCCATTGGCTGTTTCTAACCTGGGAGTAACGGCCTTGCATCATTGATCATGTTCAAGCTCGCAAATGCTACATACACTAGCATGATTTACGATGTGCACTACCGGGCCGGGACTTACTCGGGCAATTGAATAGCACCATAAGTTGCGGGTGCTGGGGGCCCGCAGGAGGCCCGCAGACATACGGCCTATACTCCATAACTTGCAATCTCCGAATTGAATGAGGCTCATCTGCTGATCTATGGCATGAGGGGAAAGCTTTTCAGTTGAGCAGACTATAAATAAGACACTTCAGTGATTTTGTATAGTCTTCAAACGTCAAAAGAAGTGAGAACTTTAAAATGCCCTCTGAAACCCATGGGTTCTGAATAAAGACACTACATAGTAATGCTACAGTGTTGCAAAAATCCAGCTGAGCATGGGGACATCACGACTTCCACAACTCAATAAATCTGAATTACACTTAGAAGCGTTACAAATAAAGAATAATAATAGAAGGTAAAAACAATATTTAAACAACAAATTATTAGATAAGGCTACATATAACTATACAAATATAATGTTTAATTTAAGCCTTCTAACAATTGGGTTGACCATGTAATTTTTGGCTAGTTTTAATATTCTTCTCCATCACTCTGCAAAAGAATGGATCCAAAACAGCATTACATTATTCACATTGTAAAAAGAAGAGGCTATATATGCATGCTTCACTAACTGCCTACTTCAGAAACATAATATTGGAATTTACTCAAATCACAGCAAGACCATCAATCATACGAATCAGTAGATTTCCCTTCAAGCTCCGTTTTACTCCTCAGGCAGTAATGAAAAATTTGTACCATGTAGCAAAAACAGAGCACTACGTCAAAGCTTTTGCAGTGCTAAAGAATGATAATATACTCATGGTAAAAATGATCAATTAGCTGACAAATGAAATGATGCGAAGACAGTGGAGAAGACAGGTTCAGCTATATGTTTACATTTCAGACTCTATGTGTCAAGTCAATTCTTTAGATGCCAGAATATTAAAACAATGTTAAGTCAAGGCATA
The DNA here is from genome assembly GCA_027410445.1 of Discoglossus pictus. Classification (NCBI taxonomy): domain Eukaryota; kingdom Metazoa; phylum Chordata; class Amphibia; order Anura; family Alytidae; genus Discoglossus; species Discoglossus pictus. Next base: position 77,607,286 of record CM050165.1, read on the forward strand.
TGATTTTCCAGAATATTTCTCAGGAATACTTAGTACGGCAATTACGCGTTCTTTTCCATATTTATGATGTTTCTGCCTTTAAAATATTTACGTTAATTATATTAGTTGTGTGCTACTGAACTATAAAGCATGGAAATACTGTACATGCCTATATATCTCTTATGCAAATAGGTTTTTATTACAATAAAATGCAAAACCTAGCAAAAACCCTAGAGCACTAGCAAATTACATTCCAATAAAATACCATACAAACAATTGTTTTTTTTTCTTTATAAAATGTTGACTTTTAATATGATATGAAAATTTGTGTCATAGGTAGAATTATTACCATATTCTTCTGGCATGCACAGCGGTGATATCATGGTGAACCAATCACAAACAGATAACTAAAGCCAAAGAATGACAAATTGCTCTCAGCCCAAGATAATGGCTTGTGTTAAACCAACATGTTTGTGTATTTAAGACCTCCACAAATATTACTATCTCACTAAGTAAAAACGACACTTTGGCCTAGACTTCTAATGGGCCTCAGTGGTTACCATTTTGTTAATGTGTGGTAAATTTTTACCTCACAATAACAGTTTAATGTTAACATATCACCATTTTTTTGGCAGCGGAAACAGGCAATTGGTGCATCTTGCCAAAAAAAAATGCTTTTTTGAAAAATTTAGGCCTATACAGTGAAGCACAAATGTGGATCAACAAATTTCTGGTCATGTATTTTATTAATATTTTGCAATGATGGACTGTAAGGAAATTAAGTTTAGGTGGGCCAGTTTATTAATACTTATTAAGAAGCAGCAGTGTAGTATGTTGAAAACTTTTGTAATCCAACTGGGATTTGAATTCGCCTGGGCGGATGTAACCCGATAAAACATCAAACCGAGAAACACTGGCTTCATATATTGCTCTAGGTCAGTGGAAAACTGAAATTGACTATGCAGATTGATCAGTACAGAAAAGAATAAAAAAAAAAAGGATGCAACCTCTTTTCCTCAACAAATAAAATATGCATAAATTGAATATGAAACAGCTGGGAGCAAAATTGCATACTTGCATTTGTTTTTTCTTTTTATTTATTAATTAACTCGGTTAGTCATTATAAAGGAAATTAGTGTTAACAGGAAAATTAGACTGAAAGTCTATCAGGATAACATCCACAAATGGGAATTTGCCTTATAAAATATTAGTGAAACTGTTAAATGACCCAGATTTTATTTTAAGCGTTCTGCTGCATATTTTTTAAGTGAAAGGAATCTTTAAGCTTTTAATGCTGGTACAGAACACCATACATCATTTACACACACTTATTTCTGTACAATATATGCCTTCAAATGCACTTCCTCCCCATATGCCTCTGGCTCTGTTTCATTTTTTAGAAGAGAAAATTGTTTTATCCAACAAGGAGGCAACATTTGCCCCATTTTCAATATTTCAGGCTGACTTTTTAACGTCTAAAAAATGCAGTTTGTTTTATGGAGGCACAGCCTGGAGCAACGATATGATGTAAGGGAGACAAGGTCTCTGAGGGCACACTTTTCAGTTTGTTGGTGCTTCAGTTCTCAATGGTTAATTACTCTGCACCATTCTTGGCCACTGTTGACTCAAAATAGGTGTGGATCAGGTCTGTGCAAGCAAAGAAATACCAGAAAGTCAAACTTTGTGTAAACACACTTAGGGAGATTTAACAAGAACAGACCAAAACCTGACATGCACAGAAATTCTCAGCGGTTCACTTTGTTTTCGCTAAAGTTCCTTAAAATCTTTTGAAAAAACATTTGCTCAAAAGACTTAAAAATATCTTATTTGTTACCTGATAAGCAGAACATATTCAAATGATGTCATTATTTGACAAAAATGTACAAGACCAAATACTACTAAGCAGCTGTATGGAATATTACTAAAAATATATTGAACCAAGCAAAAAAATAAAAAATACAATAGCCACTTTCCTTATCCTACAAAAATATTCTGTTACTTTGATCTATAATGTAATTCTGAAACTGTCTAACTGCTCCATAAATCTTGATTACCATAAGGCAGAAATAAATTGAGGAGCATCATAAATCAAAGGTGGATTTCTTAAAGAAGGTTACAAAGTCAGTATTTGGATATTGCAATGTATTTTAAATTAAGATTTCTACATAGAAATTAAGTGGGAGGACAAGCAACATTCCATGAGACTGTGATATCACTCAACGGAAACATCTGCAATAGTTTTACTATCCATAGATCATTCTATAAAGTCCTCTGAAGAACATGTGCATATAAGTGCATTAAAGAAAAGAAAGACAGGCTATAATCTAACAAATGGTCTTGAGAAATAACATAGTAAAGTTATATCACATGGGAAAGGGAGAACATGAGTATAAAGCAATGGTGGTAAAAACAACTAAGATTCTGAATAACAAATGTTTTCATGGATCAAAGGTCTGTAGATTGGATAGGACACCAGGTATATATGAAAAATAATTATGATTACCTGTTTCTTTATACTTACGACTAAAATATAGTTATATAATATAAATCTAAAAGGGTGGGGACAATGATACGTTTTTGTGGATGAGTTTGATTTCTCCATTGAGTCGAAAATATAATAGAAGATATTAATTTCTGTTGTTGGGTATTTTTTATTAAATTCAATAAATGGAACATGATTTGAACCTAATTGTTTCCTGATAACAACATGCACAGACAAACAAGTAATATGAGTTATAGCTGGGGAAAAATAATGACATCTTCTGGTGCCAAAATGTAGTAGCTTGAACACAAGTTCATACATGAAAAAAACTTTTCCTACTAAGGATTTGTAAACTAATATAGTAAAAGAAATGTTGTAACTAGAGTAGCTTGTGATACTATTCATAATAATAACAGAATTAATACAATTTCCTGTTTAGTTATAATACTATTTGCTTATTGATAATAATACTATAAATACCATTTCCTGTTAATTTTTTTTATATCCTTATTGTTGTTTAGTTGTTCCGTTGAACCCGACTCTCTATGTAAACCGCAGCACGCCAGGCACATATTGTGTCTGGTTGTGCCAATCTATAAGGTTTTCATGGCAAAGATACTGGAGTGGGGTCCCAGTTCCTTCTCCAGTGGATTGACCACTCTGCTATGACCTGCCCATTTTGGGTGACCCTACATGGTATAGCTCACAGCTTCATTGAGGTACACAAGCCCCTTCACCCCGACATGGTAGCAATCCAGAAGAGGATATCCATATTGCTAATACTAATATTGATTATTCTATTTCCCATCTATAATAATACTTTGTCTTTATTGGTAATAAAAATGAAAGGATGCTACTTTCTGTTGAATATAAAGTCTTAGTAATAATATAGCATCCTGGTTTATTGTGCTCACGTATTCAAACGGTTCCTACATAACTATTTAAACTGTTTTAGCTGCAACAAAGTACAGAACAGAGTGATTATGTGTTTACTCAAACGTTAAATAATTTAGTAGCTCCTTCTATGTGTAAAATAAATGTTTAATTCCACAAGGGGTTAATCACTGGAAGTGTATATATTATTTACAGTACTTGTGTTACTGACCTGATTACTAAAAGTGGGTAAAGAGGCAGTAAAAGTCAATATATTGTCGCGGTTCGAATTCCCGATCTCGGGATATAATTACCTGCAGAAACCTTACAAGTTTGCGAAAAAATACTACAAAAAATTAGCAATTCCCTGACATGACAATACCTGGTGACTTCGAGATTCAACAGCTCTTCTGCCTGCAAGTTATTTGCTCAGCTTTTCTAATAATACATTGGCTGTCTGGCAACTATCCAAGACTGTCTAGGGCAATATGCAAGCTAAACATTTTTGACTGATTACAATTAATACTTTTTTTCCTATGAGTAACTATATAGCATTTTATATAGTGCTCAGAACTGATTGATGTAATTTAGGTTCCTAAAAAAATGGGCAGTAAAAGTAATGCTGTAATTAAAACAGTTACACAGTTCATCATGAATAATAGGTGGTTAAAAAAAAAATTAAAGACGTAAAAAAGATGGAGCGCCTTCCGACTAGTCAAATGTGCATGGGATTTGCTAAGGAAAACCATTATACAATGTGTTTAGCAAATAAATAGAACATTTGTGCTCCCATTTGAATATCTAATATAAGTTAATCTTATTTCCTGCTCAGAATTCCAAGAAATACAGTATTACACTACATCCTGTACGTATATATATATATATATATATATATATATATATATATATATACTACAATAGACTGTATGAAATAGCCATTGCAGTTTAAGTAAACTACATCACAGCCCCTGAATTGCTTACTAAATCTAGTATCATCAATCTATTGGATATAGTCACTGCATCTCAAGTCCACTGTGTAATCTGTGAAGCTTAGTAAATTTTGGCCTATGTGTCTATCTATTGGTTAGATCTGATATCTAATTTATTGCAGTGGCTGCA
>CM050165.1:77614238-77659238 GCA_027410445.1 Discoglossus pictus
CACTGCTATAATGAATACAGCTATATGACCTACTGCTGATAATATAGCCCTGGTGTAGAAGGCACAGTAATTGAGACATCACACCAGGGTTTAAGGATATCTAAGCCTGAGCACAGATGTTAGTATCAACACCTAAGTATACCATGGTGGATAAAAGGGTGGTTGAGAAACCCTCCACTGCATATAGAGTAAACAAAATAAAAATATATCATGACCGAAGTTGGCCAAGAGACCTGTTTCCCCACAAATATTTCTTAATGAGCAGTGCTCCCAAAACAACTAAGGATTCTGGATACTGGAATGCAAATGAGGCAAAGGTGATACATTTTGAGTACCTAGAATCCTTAGCGGCAGTGGGAGCCTTGTTCACTGAGAAATTCTTTAGTAAAACAAGTCTCGTTGCCTGCTTGGAATATGTAGGTGTACTCTGAATGTTTTTTTCCTTTTTAACACATGAACACCAACTGACCTGCTGGTGCATAGTAATGAGTGTTTTAAAAATATGGCAAATACTAGACTCTTAGGGCCTCATTCAATTGCGATTTGGCCAATTGAATAGGGCTCTATATAAGCACAAAGCATATTTTTTTTACAAAAGTTTTTAGTTAGTGAAGACCTTACTTAGAAGTTCACTAACTAAAAACTTTTGTAAAAAAAATATGCTATGTGCTTATATAGAGCCCTATTCAATTGACCAAATCGCAATTGAATGAGGCCCTTAGGATTTAAGTTGAACATCCTTCTTACCTATAATGTTACCTATAATCTTTAATTTGTTCTTTGATAAAGTGCCAACATACATTTCTAGAGGCAACATTACAAAAAAAAAACGTCATAGATGTTCACAAAATCTATACAGAATGGCAACCTTTGTGAAGCTTAGTGAATCTGTAGAAGTATCCAACAAAAAGGAGGACATTTTAAAATCTTAATATAACACAAAGGCTATTTATAAATAAAAAAAATGCAAAAAAATGTTTTTTTGATTGTTGAAAGGCAGCTACAGAATTACCAGAATGCTCTCAGGAACATATTTGCATTCACAGAACATTCTGTATTCCCAATGCTCTCTTTAATAGGCCAGCAGAAAATTGATCTCCCAAGGCAGTTCAGGTCACAGGAATTGATAACCCTTATAAGCTTTGCTTGTGCTTGTGCCTGTGTCTCAAAGATAATGCACTTTGGATATTAATCCTCTAATGGCAAATATAACATAAGTAGCTAGTTATCACCAAGGCGCTACATTGAAGATTACATAGGATTAAATCGACAAAAATGACATTTTCTGTAATGAAGTTTAAACATCTGATAACCATCCCTTCTGAGCCATGCTCTCTATAATTTAGCATGCTGTGCTAATGTATATGCAGTGGACATCAGAACGAAATGTATCCTCTAGAACTGATTAGTACATGTAACCAGAGACCATCAAGAATCTTTGACACGTATTGAGCCAAAATAAACCTTATGTCGTGTGAACTGTTCTACTCATATGGTCTACTCATATTCCCAGGCAACATGGAAAATCATGTAAGGGTACGGGGTTTTTTCCCTGATACTGTATTGTTCCTAATGGCTTCTGATAAACACACTTAGGAATGCAAGGGATTCCATTTAATTCTTATGTACAACATATAATATGCAGAATTTGTTTGCCAGGAGAAAATGTCAGATCCTTATTAAACCTAAGAGAGTCCCACACAACTAAACCATATAGTCCAAAACATTTCCCCACTTAGTTAATATTTTATTTTTACGAGACTCTGAGAAAAAAGACAGATGTGCAGTCCTGGGCATAAATGTATATATATATATATATATATATATATATATATATATATATATATATATATATATATATATATATATATATATATATATATATATACACATTTATGGAACCTGACCCTCCGAATTCAGGTAACTAATCCACCTATAAAATAAGCATGCAGGACTGTTGTCTTAAATAGCTTCTAATTTAATTTTGTAAAGTGACTTGACAAAAGTTACAAGATGTGCTATCAGTGGAATTTGAACCTAGGTTCACATGCATTGAGGACAGTGTCCATATCACCCAGGCTGACCTGCATTGAGGATAGTGTCTATAACACTGTTCCTTTGTCTCAGTATTTACCTGTGATACTGCCTAATTTGGCTGCACTGACAGGATACAAGCAGTTGTGTTGGCTTAAACTGATACAATCATGAAGAAATTGGAAGGATACGTTAAAGGGACACAGAAAAGATCCCATTTATTGAGTAAATGTAAAATACACATAGACATAACTGCAGTTGGTTGTAATTCAAAATCTAACTTTACGTACCTGAAGTTGGAGTTCAGGCATTAAACAATTACATTTAATAGTTTCATTGCTGAATGCTTCTGCAGGTATTTCCATGTTTTTACAACTAAACCTGATCTTCTTATGCATTACCCTTATTGCCAATCTTAATTAATTGCTGCTGATAAATCCATTACCCCAGAGGCTGATTTTTACATAAAAAATAATTCTAATTTCTATATTAACTGAAAGTAATTTTACATAGAATTGTAAATTTTACAATTTGGGATTTTTTTTGTCAATTTAAGATTTAGCATTATTAACAGACATTAAATAAATACATAGCAATAATTGTGTTTTTCATGATATGTATGTGCTCTTTGTTTGTGTCCCAAGTGAAATTGCTCCACAACAACAGGTAATGACAACAACAATGTAAAATCATTCCTCAGTAATGTGATTTCTTAGAAAGGTGTCATAATGCTAAAAATAAACCTATAAATGCCAGCAATAAAAGTATATATGGAACTCCCATCTCTCTTTAATACAAGAAAAGAAAAAAATTAATGTAAAATAGGTAGCACTACGCCTTAAGTGTTAATGAAATGCCTTAGTTTCAATATGGAATACAGGACAAAAAATAAATGTAATTAAAGGACGATTTATCCATCCAAAAAAAACAAAGCAACATAGGTGTTAGATTTGCCAAGCTACTGCATGGTCTGTGAATGGGTTCAGAGGGCCGCAATGCCAATTTTCTAAATGGAAAATGGATATCACATTCCTCTGCAAATCACATCAAGGCCCATGTCATACTTAGTGAATCTCCCCCAAAATGTGATTTTGATACAAAGCAATTATCAAATCAATTACAAATCTTACAGTTAGTCTACAAAACTAATCCTTCCTATGTCTCAGTTTCACTAAGACTTCTGAGTTGGCTGAGGTTTCTGAGGTACCCTAAGAGGACTCATTCACAACTTAGTAAATGTGGCCAAATGAGAGTTGGTCCAATTTAAAATGCTTCTATCGTCAAATTCAAAATCATTTAAGCAGAATAAATCAAATGCATGACATCTTTACTTATTTCAGTGTCTAAATCATATTTCAAGCGAAGCCTTTGTGGGCACATTTGCATGTCCCTGCCAAGGTTCCCAGAATGCAGTGTAATAACTGTATTTCTCAGAATTCTGGGCACGAAACCAGTTTTTTATCTTGTTTTAAACATTGAAATGTGAGCACAAATATACTATTTATTTACTATATATATATATATATCTTGAGTTTTGGTTTTGTCTGTGCACCTATATAACTGTTACAACTGTTCATTCCATACAATAAGAGAATATACTAATATTCAGCACAGTAGTATTAATATTCACATCACTGGAAACACTCTTTAGGCAATATTACTTTTGCATCAATAAACTACCAGGGAAAGCAGGCAATTATAGGGCGTGTCGTAATAATGCAAGTCATTAGCTGCAGGTCGCCAGAGGCTGGAGTACTGATTGTATGTAAACACTGGGTGAAATTACTTACCAATTGTTCACTTGAAGTATAGTGAGACCTGTGTCTTGTGCCAACTGTTTTTTCTGTTCTTCTGAAGGGTAAGGGTGCTGTAAGATACCAAAAGAGATTTGTTAGAGCCGTCATTAGCCTTTCTTTTGTTACAAATAAAAATGCCAGCGTGCAGTCAATAATTTAAACACAAAATAGTGAGGTGTGTCACTGTTCTGTTAGTTGAATACTACATCATCTAATTATTAGGGAGCACAGACGTAGCAATTATAAGAATTAGTGAAGTGGAGAAATAGCTATTAGGAGTTCTGGCTATACACTGATATTCAATTTATCCTCAATTGGCACGCAGTAGGAGGAAGTATAAAGCAAGCTCCACACAGACTGACAATCAGATAAACATTTGCTCACACTAACTCCAAATTCAATTTAAAGAGTGAAAAAGCAAAACCCGCAGAAAAAAAACTCCTTTGGCATAAGGATCGACTTCCTCTACATTATGTGGTTCATCTACAAAATGCTGGGATTTTGAACGCAGGCCAACTTAAGGTCACTGAACAGCATATTTTGCCTGACATTAACATAACTGTCTTGAGCTAATCACGAGACAGAGAGGCCAAATACGACTAATCAAAAGATTTTTTATGTTATGGCTAATTGCAGGGTAAGGTTTCTTATAAGAACTTAAGTGTTCTTAGTGAACAAAAAATGACTTCAAATATTATCATATTAACTCTTAAAGCCGCGACTGACACCACAAAACCATTAAGATTTATTTGAGATTTGAGATTTGAACCTGCGTCTCCCTCCTCCTGAAGACTCGATCAACTGATCCAGTCTCTCAATAGAAAAACATGGAGGTGGTTGATCAATCAAGCTTCAGTTCAAAGTCTGTTTTTACCCCAAATTAAAGGGATTTGGAGTGAGTAGATAAAAAAAATTAGCCATTAATACATTTGGCTTTAAAATGAAGTGATGTTAGACTTTTTTACAGAACCTATTTCATAAACTAGCACATTATCAGCTTCAGAGCATAGAGAACCCAAATGAGCTTAGCACCACTATTTCTGTTTAAATAAAGTAGCTGATGAGATACTTCAAAAGTTTCAAAAACCCATTTTGTAAGTTTGAAAATGGACAATCAAATGTTCTATCTTTCAAATTTCAAACTATATAATAGGAATTTTGATGAAAAAAATGTTACTTGCATCTGATTACCTATAGCTGACAAGGGCATTTAGATTGTCTGGGCTAATGAGTAGCACTCTGTGTCTTGCAGAATAAGAATAGTTTTACGTTTTTCTGTCCTCTTATTTAAAAGGACACTAAGATTATAAAAATACATGCACCATATTTGAAAATGACAAAAAACATATAGGGCCTCATTCAATTGCGATTTGGCCTATTGGATAGGGCTCTATACAAGCACACAGCATATTTTTTAAAGAAGTTTTTAGTTAGTGAACTTCTATCCAAAAGCAAGGTCTTCACTAACTAAAAACTTCTGTAAAAAAAAATATGCTATGTGCTTATATAGAGCCCTAATCTATTTGCCAAATTGAACGAGGCTCATAGTCTATGCTCATAAAGTCACTAAAATAACAAGTTTTAAAAATGTTATGCAGAGCAGGCATATGATGGCCAATTCTCCTTTATTTACAACAAAAGACCATGGGTAGATACATTAAGCTTTCTCAGGAGCCAAAATATGGATGAAGGATTGCAATGGCTATTCTCACTTTGGACATTATAGTGTTCACCAAACTGCCTCTCAAACCCTGAGAACTCCAACTGATTTATGGGTATTTGAAAGAAACTGTATCCATCGTGGTTCACATGTGTGGAAAACCCCAGCACACAGTTCACTACACAAATTAAACCGCAATCTTATTTATATATTTGATTGTCTACTGCCTAGACCGACAAAAATAATGATCCTAGAAAGTTCAGTTCAATCAATAATTATATATACTCATGTTGTGCTCTACTGTACATCATTGCACAATGTGTTGTGCACATGGCAGTGTACCTTTAAAATTTCCTCCATGCCTAATTTCTTTAAATGGAACATGTTAGCTTTCATCCAGTGTATTTAGCTCTTTTAATCAATTTAAATGAAAAATGGAAACAGAGACTTGATGAGTCAAATATGAGACTAATAGCTCCAGGGATATTATTATCAATTATTTATAATGCACCAACATATTTTTCAGCATAATACAATGAGATGTGAAGATAATGAGGACATAATAACATAAGATTACAACAACAAAACACACCTTTACATCAGGTGCGGAAAACCGGAAAATAGAAACATAAGGTAGAGGGAAACGTGCAACTTGTCCAAAAGCTGCTTTCCATGAACACTCTAGATGTTCTTGTCTATGTATATATCACTCTTATTGTATGCCAGATATGAAGGGGGTAATAAAAGATTATAATTATATTAGATGCATCATTCATAGATTGTACGTTTGCGAGTTTTCAATCTTGAAAGGTGCTTTGGGTAGAGCACTCGGTGCACTGGGTTCTAAGCTCAAAAATAGGGCCCTTCATGCTTTGCTATGTGTTAATACTGCTATTATTTTTGGCTTGGACTTACCCATGCATAGCGCTACGGAATATGTTGGTGCGTTACAAATAAACAATAATAATAATAATAATAGTATATATGTGTCCTTGAAGAAGTGAGTTTCACGTATAAATATGTGACACAGGCCATCTGATAATTAGTGACCAGGAAAAGGCAGATGAGCTAAATAGGTTCTTTTCTTCGGTTTACACAAGGGAGGTACCAGTGGTTGGGACACTGCAACATAATGGGGCTACACTACCTTCACTAAATAATTGGTTAACGCAGGAAGAAATACAAAAGAGGTTGGAGAAAATAAATGTTAATAAAGCCCCAGGTCCTGATGGAATACATCCAAGGGTACTGAGGGAGCTGGGTTCTGTAATAGCCAAACCATTATATCTAATCTTTAAAGACTCGCTCACTACAGGGTCTCTACCAGATGACTGGAGAAAAGCAGAGGTGATACCTATATTTAAGAAGGGATCTAGAGCAAATCCGGGGAATTATAGACCAGTGAGCCTCACTTCTGTAGTTGGGAAGCTTTTAGAAGGGTTAATAAGGGACAGAATACAAGAATATGTCTATTTGAACAGGATCATAGGTAGCAGTCAACATGGATTTATGAAGGAAAGGTCGTGTCAGACCAATCTAATTAGTTTTTATGAGGAGGTTAGTAGGAACTTGGATCAGGGCAACTCAGTGGATGTAGTCTTTTTAGATTTTTCAAAGGCATTTGATACAGTGCCACATGGAAGACTAGTGAGCAAACTAAGGGATACAGGAATTGCAGTAAATATCTGCTCATGGATCGAGAGCTGGCTAAAAGACAGGAAGCAAAGGGTTGTTGTAAATGGAACATACTCCGATTGGTCTAATGTGATAAGTGGGGTTCCTCAGGGCTCAGTATTGGGTCCTCTCCTTTTTAACATATTTATTAATGACATTGAAGTAGGACTCGAATGTAGTGTCTCCATTTTTGCTGATGACACTAAGTTGTGCAAGGTAATAAAATCAGATAATGATGTACTTTCCCTACAAAAGGATTTGCATAAATTAGAGAAATGGGCGGCTAAATGGCAGATGAGATTTAATACAAATAAATGTAAGGTTATGCATTTGGGAAGGAAAAATAGCCAAGTAATCTATAATCTTAATGGAGCAAATCTAGGGGTATCAGATATTGAAAGGGATTTGGGAGTACTAGTGGACAACCACCTAGGTAACAGCGCTCAAAGCCAAGCAGCGGCTGCAAAGGCAAATAAAATATTAGCATGTATTAGGAAGGGTATAGAAGCCAGGGAAGAAGATATAATTCTGCCACTATACAAATCTCTAGTACGCCCTCATTTGGAATATGGAGTACAATTTTGGGCACCACCTCACAAAAAAGACATCTTAGAGCTGGAAAAAGTACAGAGAAGGGCTACAAAACTAATAAGGGGAATGGAGGGGCTAAGTTATGAAGAAAGACTAGCAAAATTAAACTTATTTTCGCTAGAAAAAAGGCGTCTAAGAGGAGATATGATTACGTTATTTAAATACATCCAGGGTCCATATAAGGCTTTGTCAAGTGAGCTTTTTGTAGCAAGAGATTTTCAACTGACAAGAGGACATCCGTTGAGGTTAGAGGAAAAAAGATTTCACCTTAAACAAAGAAAAGGGTTCTTCACAGTTAGGGTGGTTAAACTGTGGAATTCTCTACCAAAGGAGGTGGTGACAGCGAATTCGATAGACAACTTCAAAAAGGGGTTAGATATATTTCTGAATAAAGAGGGCATTCAAGGCTATCCTAGATAACTAGCGAAGGAATATTGATCCAGGGAGAAATTTGATCGCCAGTTTCTGGGGTCAGGAAGGAATTTTGCTTTTTTTCCCCCTTATGAGACAATTGGCAAAGTTTCAATGGGGTTTTTTTTATGTTCGCCTTCCTCTGGATCAATTAACAATAATTAACAATTAACAATAATAATAAATAGTCCAAATTAAAAAGATCAATAGAGATCTAAAAAGGTTGAACTTGATGGACTAACTCTTTATTCATTCTCCAATACTATACTATTAATAATTATTTAATCAATAATTTAATTAATAACTAATCCGCATATTGCAGATCAGAGGAGATCTTAACAGGTTGAACTTGATGGACTGAAAGTCTTTTTTCAACCTTAATTACTATGTAACTATGTAACTAAGAGAGCAAGGCAATCTATAGCATGACCCTATTTATGAATAGGCAAAGGAGATTAGAAAAGTGAAGGAGAAGAAGCAGTAGACAAAATCCTCTTGGCCCATCTATTCTACTTATTAGTTCTAGTGGATTAGTTCTACTGGATTAGTTCTTAAATGTAAATTATTTGGCGGAATTGATCAATAATATCAAATGGTTGTGATGAGCATCCTGTATTTCTTAAGCATTGCTTCCTATTGGGACAAATTAAGATCCCAGCCCTTCTCACCTCATCTCAGCCACTTAAGATGCATATTAAATTCCCCATTGTTTTTGGTCTTAGTAATGGAATTGTCCTAAGTATATTGCTTGAACTTCCTTACAGTTTTAACTTCCACTTCTGTTTAAAAAAAAAATCCAATTATCTACCACCCTTTTCATAAAGTAGTAATGAATAACACTATTCTAATAGAATATAACAGAAATGTCAAATCAAGACTTCTTCAACAATGTAATAAAATCCAAACTACAGAGTAGAGGAACCTGTTATAATGTGAAACAAAATACAGCAAAAACTGAAATTCATTCTGACGCTACACAGTAGGACGCCCAATTTATTATGTCATGTAACCCTCCCTAAGCATAAAACGGAAAGCCACAACTGATGCAGCAGACACCAGGCAGCTGCTTCTGATTGGTTGACAGTATTCTAAATCTAAAATAATCTACATAATTGCTCTCTCTGTCTATGAAATACTATAGAGTTATAAAATGTGTCTCCGGTTTTGTTAAATAATATAGGATGTTCCCACAGTTCCCTCAGAGCAGCATGCAATGGTTATTACAATGAAGAATTACATTTTTAGCTTAAGCGTATTGCTGTCTCATCAATGTTTATAAGCTTGACCTTCAGTTAAAATTATACCAAGCTTTTAAAACGGAATGTAATTCTTAGTTTAATAAAACAGTGTTTCCTCCGAGGAAAGTATATAAATAGTGCTAAAAAAAAAGGCACCTGTGGAAAGACAATTTCTTCAGTAGAGCATGCCAGTTAGACTAGCTTTTAATTCCATTAGCATTATTTGCTAAGAAGGATTAGGCATGCCCTAACATTTCTTGCATGCCTGCCTGCTACACTCTGATCCACGTCTCACTGTATACAGGCCTGTTGTTTTTAAAAGCATTCCACAATTCTTCTGATTGCTTGTACAATGCAACCTTTTAAGAGGTGTAAAGAATATATCGGCCCCCGGTAAATCCTCTTTGATTTGCTTATTTTTACAACAAGGAAATCAAAATCTATGTGGAAGTATAAATGTAATGTAGTAAGCCTATATTTATTTTGCTTTGCTAAAGGATAGACCATGTTTAAAATGTCCTTTGCTCTGTATTTTTAGCAATTATAGAGGATAATATAGGCCTGTAGGGAGCATTAGTGGATATTGTGAGTGTGCGTAATATAATAACTAACACAATGAGATCTACAAGCATAGCAAACTGATGTAATAATGCGCATGTGAACACATAAACAGGACATGTCGATAAGAAATTGGAGCAAGTGAGGTGAATGATCAAAACAAAATGCACTCGTAATATTGTGTTCTTATTTCAAGTATTTTAAGCTGTCCTGACACGTACTGTGCAACTACGTTAAAACAGATCATATCACCTAAACTATGTTAAAAGTGACCTTGGTAACTAGTTAGGAATCAATTTAAAATGTTAGACGTGTTTAGATTCTTGAAAGTAACTGGGCAAATGAGAGTCATATAGATTGCAACATATGCATGCAAACTAAATATTGCTTTCAAAGAAGAAAAAATGGTCAAGAGTACATAGGTATACAACAACCATATGGAAGCTGTAAATGAATCTTTGTAGATTTACGTGAATGTATGTTTTTAGGGAATTTTACATATATGTAAAAATCTCCTAAAAATATACAGACACACAAATGTCTCTCTCTCTCTCTCTCGCTCTCTCTCTCTCCTCCTATAATTTAATTGATGCAATAGCTTTATCTTTTATCATGTTATTACTTATTAGGTTTATACATTTCACATGATTCCCCTGTGGGAGGGATTAAATAGTCCCTAGATAAACACAATAAGGCAAGGAGGGGATTCATTTGGGCTAAGAACAGGATTACTATTTGATTTTGAGAGTATACAAAGGTCTAGTTTAGGTTCTTGTTGCCTCAGGCTTTCTAGGTGTGGGCTTAGGTTAGGGACAGAGGTGACCCTTTGCTTGCCTGTAGGGTTAGACCATTATTAGTGTCTCTTGGGAGGTCCTTGTAGACTCTATGACGGCAATAAACCGGCTACTCTACTACGTCTGAGTTTTTAAAACTTCAGGTAACCTTGCACTGGAATTGAACCTAAGATATTGTAATGATTATTAAAATATGTATTTACTAAAATGTGTTTTAGCTATTAGATAATCAAATAAATGTATGATTTTATATATATATATATATATATATATATATATATATATATATATATACATATTTAAGACTTATATTTAGGAGCTAGACATGCTGTATTCTAGGACCCTGGAAGGAAGCCCTTCATAGAGATGCATAAATATTTGGATATATATTTATCATTATATATATTAAATAAATATATAAAAGAGATTATATATATATATATATATATATATATATATATATATATATATAGTGTTCCAAAAACAAGTTCAAGAGACCCACCAACCTTACAAGATTTTGCCAATATGGTGTAAAACAAACATTGCAGTAACTTGTGCTTTATAAGACATCAGTGCTATTTTGCAGTCCACAGCTGTTTCTTACTGCACTGGCGCATGATTGTACATTGTGCTGCTTTTGCTAATCTGCCGACCTGTATAAATAGGCCAAATGGTGTTTCAAAGTAAGAGGCCCCTGTACAGCAGCTGCAAGTGTGGGAACCATTACATATACATAAAAGTACTTTGTGAGTATAGCATAAAAAGGAAAATACAACATTTCAAGCATAATCTCCATATATTACTATTAGAGTTATCCTATAAAGTAAGGACAATCCGTATCATATGATCTTATTTTAAGTAATTGAAAGCAAACTGTTTTGAATGTCATAAAGAAAGCAGTAATTGCTAGGTTGCCTCTAGCCTGTGAAAATGGGGACTTAATGTCTATTATGCTATTTTCAATTGTTCTGCATTCTTTTCAACAGACAAGACTGGGCAAATTAGGCATCAAAATAATTTAGCCACTATAAGAAGAAAAAAAAACTGCTTAATTGAATAAAACAAATTTCCCAAACTGCACTATGCTGTGTTCAAGTCATTTGATCTTCTTTTCAGCATATTTATTGGCTTACTGTAGCAGAAACTTTCAATTTCATGAAAAATCTATAATTGCCATAATCACATGAAAGCCATGACTTCATGCATCTAATCCGTCTCAGCCAACGGTCCATAATGACACAGACCTTTTAACTGAAACTTAATATGTTTAAAAATTCTTAAACACTCACTGCCCTTCTTTAAGAAAAAGAAAAGTATTTTTGTGGGTGGATAGAGGTGTTATCCTTTAGTATACCTAGAGAGAGAAGAAGGCATGACCCAACAAAGACCCATCATGTTACAGGCTACACTGCAACAATTCCAAGTTCATATGTATAATTTTATGGTATGGCTATGGGCAACTTAAGCACAAAAAGATAATCAGTCAAAATTACAATAATATGATATAATAATTATAATTAATTTCTTTTAAATCAAAATTTTCAAGGAAGTTGATGTGTATGACCATGGGATGCATGCACTTAGCTCTGTTTAGATAGCATACGCCATAATATCAATAGGAGTGGGTGTATAAGTGTGTATCTCGGTTAATCCGACAAAAGTTAACAAACACACAAAGAAACCTTGTTTTCCTGCAAGCCCGTTAGGCTCTACATTGCAGAGTAATGCCAACAATCTTGCCAACTGTGTTAAATTTGCAGTTCCTCGGTCTCTCTTGTAAGAACTGCAACTACTAAGTTTTATAAAATAGATACAGAAAACATTTGCCAAATACACCCACAGAGGAAACCACTTTAGAGAGTCGGAGGAAATCTGTCTATCCTCTGGTAAATAGTGACTTGAGACTTTTACTTGGTTGTGTCCATTAGCCTTGTACCATTATCTCTTAAAAGCTTAATTATTTGCAAACAATTGATCAAGATGGGAATATGAGAAAGGATATTCTGGGACCAGTGGGAGAAGTACAATGCATTAGAAGAGCAAACAAAATTACCTTTTCGTTCTCACAAAAGAAATTAATGATTGGGACTGTATATAAGGCAATGCAGAAATTGTAATGCTTCTCCCGAGTGCTCTCTGTTTGATCTGCACTAACACCTACAGAATCAGTGAAAGCCATAAAGCAAAGATTATGTATGGGAAAGCTGACCCTTCTTCCCAGAATCAATGCTGCACATGTGTATTAGACAAATGACAGACTGCTTTCCTGTCAAGCTTTTAAATGTGAAGTCCCACTAAGTAACCCACTCTCTCTAAGTGTCTTTCTTCCTGATCTGGTATTTATAGTAAATAAAAGATCAAACAATAATGAAATATTCACTGCATAATTAAAATGTGCCAATATTCAAAGAATTGCTTAAATAATTACTAATATATTTGGGTTTGAATGTAAATATACAGCACAGTGCACCCTATTTTCAAACTCCTTCAGTCCCAGTACGTAAAAAAATACACCTACATTTTGATAATGGTTTCATAATACATGGCCTGAAGGGCAATAGGACAATTGTTGTTAAGAATTCACAAGTTGGGTCAAAAAACATATAAAATACACCAGTGCCTGATTATAGCTTAATGCAGATTCCTGCCTCTAGATGACACTGTAGAGCACAGGCAACAGCTCCAAACAGCTTCCTGGATTTGGAGCTCCTCTATGGTTTACTCCTGGAAATGGTATTATATATATATATATATATATATATATATATATATATATATATATATATATATATTATCTTTATTTATATTGCGCCAACATATTCCGTAGCGCTGTACAGGGGTTGAGTACATGGCAAAAAACAAACTAAACACCTTGTAAAGAATGGGGCATAAAATGTTTTTGAGCATAAAATCACATAGAGCTTGTTTCCAAGGCCCTGACACAATATTGAAAACTTGCAAACTTACAATCTAAGGGTATATATACATATTGTACATGTTATATATACTTATATACATGATAAATAAAGTATATGATGCCTGTATGTGTACATGGTGTAAGTATATATAGCGTGTGTATATCTTTGGCTACTGGAAGGAAGAATAATAGAGAAGCAATGAGTTTAATATTTGTATGTTGAGTTTAATATCATGTATATCTGATGTATATTGTGAGGGTCCGGTCTTGTTCTTGCCATTTGACATGTCACAATTCACAAGAATAGATTATATATTCTGGGAAGAATTCGTTATATATTAAATAAGTTTACATGTGATTTTGTAAATATGTTAAATTTTAATGTACAGTGTGTATTGTATTAAAAAATGGACTATATAACTGCATTAAAACTGCTGTAATAAAGTTATTCAAACACGGCCTGCATCTCTAAAGGTTAGATATGAGAGAGAAAATGCCAGCTAGGCACTAGAAAATAAAAAGACTAATCAAAAATTAAATTGTTAAAATTGTTGACATGAAAAAAAAAAAAAGAGGTAATATAATGATTCATCTGAACAGTAAACTTTATTAAGTCAATGCGTGTTCTTCAGTAAAGATCTGCTGTGTTATTTCTAATTGTGCCTTTTAATCTTTGTGGAGGTGACTGCTTCATAACCCCCATCAAAAGGCTGCATGCTAATGAAAATGATCCCTAGAGATTTCATCCAGGGTGATAAGTGCAGTTTGCCAGTATTTGAAACAGGAAAAATCAGTATGCAGCCTGTGAATCAGAGCAGTCCTGCAGTGAGTAACAAAGAAGTAAACGTGATAAATTATAGTTAAACATTTAACTTCCCTACCAACTTATTAAATATTCAATATTAATTAAATTTGCATCACTTTTCTTAAAAAAAAAAAAAGAGCGATTTTCATTAACAATTTAGAGGTTCTTTACATGAGCGCAGACAAGCTTACAAGTACTGACAATAGGAGACAAAACAAATCTACAGTACAGACAGATGGAAAATGTCCAGCTTTATATCTTAATGAAACTCCTTGTCCAAATGTACTCCTTTCATCAAAGTTTCCACCATTGGCAGCCTCTGCGGATGCCAGGACAGTGATACACACTTTATCTTATCTGCTCTGGTAACCACGTATCAAAAACATTCCCTCCCTCATCGCCATGCCCCCGTGACAGCATTTTGTAATGTATGAAGGAAATTTGAAAATAATCTTACACAGAGCCAGCAGCCGAGATAATGAAAGTCTAAATGAGCCCTGTCTCAGACCTCACCCTCAGTAATTCCATCTGACACAAGAGTGTCTCTACTTCACCAAGTAACAAAAGTAAATACAATGAAGGAAGATCCCATGCAAATGTTTTTCTCTGCAGAATTCTTTTCTTGGCCTTACAATCAATATGTGTTTACCTTATTCTGCATAAAGGCTGAGATGGAAAAATCTCTCAATATTTTATGAGCGATGTGCTCTTTCTTCACATGACATTTCATGTGTGAAAGAAGATTAATGATGTCACTCTAGCGTAGATGTACTTGTGCATCATTATTTAAAAAGTGCGTTCAGCCTAAGGATGATTCTATAGACGGAGATCCAGACGTATTACACAATATCTAAAGAAAACATTCATCAACAACTTGGCCTAATTATTTATTTCAGCCCCAAAAATGCTTTGGGATAATTCAACAATTTTTTGTAATATATTATGAACATATCCGCTGGCCCGCTACACCTGTTCTTTGCTAGGAGGTTTGCGCTGTAGTTTATTCTTTGTCAGCTGAATTAAAGATTGTTATGTCTTGTGAATGGGTGTGGAGTTTCTGGGAAGGAAAGGAAGTTGTGGGGAGGGAGCAAAAGTTAGCAAGATAACAGCGCTGCAATGTTTGATGTCATTTGTCGGTGGCACGGAAACCTTGTTAACATATATTTTAGAAACAACAGAGATAACTAAAGGAAAAAAGGGGAATACCACTATAATAAAACATGTAAAATGTTAATATACAACATTTTGAGGTTGCAAACTAAGTAAATATGTTTGAAACCTTGCATTATAAAAATTATTTTCACACTATACTAAAAAGGATAACATAAGAGCTGGAGAGGTGTGGTCCATGGACCACCAGTGCTCCATGAGCTCCATTTAGGTTGTCTGTGGTACATACACACGTTTAATCTTTCTTTATGTTTTTATACACATTAATCAAACACTGCATTTATGCCATGTAATGTATGATATGTTGTGTTTCGCACATAATTAGTTTCGAGACTGATGGGGAAAGTCAAAGTAAATTATGTGTGGATGAATTTCAAACACCACCATCACCACATACGGTAATCTCCCATGACTGTTCACAGCTTTAAGAATGTTTAGTGCTATATGTAAGATTTAAAGAAATTGATGAAATAAAACAGTGAATTCCTTAAAGGGACAAGATAAAGCGATTTTGTAATCATCAATATGTAAAACAATTTATTTTATTTTTTTATACATTTTTTAAGACATTTTTTTAATATTTATGGTCTACTCCTTCCATTGCTAGTGCTCCTTTACAACAAGAAACCAATATTGGCTTCTCAGCCAATCAAAGGTTAGATCCCAGGACTCCTTTTACACCATTAGCCCTGTGATTGGCTGACAAGCAAACATGAGATTCTAACTATAAATTAGAACTGGCAGAGGTCGGAGAATGCAATGTTTATGTGAGAAAGCTTCATAATAGGTTTAAAACATTTTTAAAATATTAATATTTTATTGAAGTTTCCTATACTGTATTGTGTGCTGATAATAAATGGAAATGAGAAAATGTAATTTATAATTTCCCTTTAATAAATATGATGTGTACACAGATAACATGACTTATCTCCTTTAGTAAACTCCAACTATATTTAATATTTTTAGCGTGTGAAAAATATTTCCTGTAGGGGCAGCTCTCTACATTTCAGTAATATTTAGTAATATATTTATATATTTTCAATTTCTCTATTATCAGCTAAATATGAATATATGCCATTGTAAATATAAACAAGATTTAATATACAATAATATAGAACAATTGAGAACACATTATATTATAACCACATTTTGATCTTTAACACTTTAAAATTAAGCTGAAATCCGAGGCTACTGTATTTCAATTTTCTGAATTAGGTTGACTGTTTCAGTGAATGCTTTTTTGTCCCTGAGTGAACATTATCAAAGATGCACTTTGTGCTAGTAATTTACATTACAAAAGCAGGGCATGGTGTAGTCTTAGAACATAGCTTGAATTTATAGTAGCTAAGCCCTGTATCTTTATAAATACTTGAATGTAAACGAGCCTGCCCTTAGCAGCAAAATCTGCCAGTGAAATGTTGTATTTGTAAATGGTTTCTGAATATAAAACAATACAATTTTATTTCTTTTTGTCTTAAATATTTTTTTTTTTTCAGAGATATGCTTTATTTTTTTTTATATCACTAACTTTTGCATGCGGAAAATAGCCTAGGTGCATGATTATGCATTCAATGAAGAAAATATATATTCAGCAAGTTCTCTCCAGAGATTTGAATTTCAAATCAAAAAAATACATTTGAAAGTAGCTAAAAATATTTTTTTTCATAAGAAGTACATAGGAAAGTTTTTAGAATGAAACAAGTATTGTTGTATAGTAGAATTACTTTATGTGTAGACCATTCACCATTAGGAAGAAAAAAATAGGATGGCTTTGTGTCAAGCTGGATTTACATTGTATGGTCTATCCCTGCATACAATAAAACTACTAATGTGTGATAGTAATTGCACATGCTATTTAATATTAACCACTAATTGTTTTATGACCTCCATTACCACAAGTTCTGCCAGGATTAAACACAAAGCAGTCAAAAATAACAACATATGTTAATTGATAAACTACCAAAAAGTGGATTTTGATTATTGGATCTTATCTATTTTGCTGTGGTCCTCTAACTGAAATTCACGTTTCAGGTGAAGCTTCAAGCCACACTGATTTTTGCAACAATGTAGCAATGACAAGTACAATGCATTGGAACTATAGGGGCCTGTACATACCTCTAAACCAGACCTGGTCATTGTGCGGCCATTGTGCGGCCACATCCGGCCCTTTGGCTGTCCATGTGTGGCCCACTACAGTGGGATACAAATTTGTGTCCTGGACAAAAAAAACACTGCCAATTGTAAAAGGGGCTATTTGTGAGCAGCAGTGTTGTGACTAACTGGGATGGAGAGCATTCTGTAGATGCTGCTCCTGGCACCAAGAAAATAAAATAAAGCTATAAAATGAATATTGAGCAGAATTAAGTTCAGCCTATGATTCAGCCCTCCACAACATTCTGAGTTTCTCATGTGGCCCCTTTGGGAAATTAATTACTCACTGCTGCTCTACACTCTTTAACAACAATAGATTATATAGTGGTCTCTTTCTGGGGATGATGAAGTGCCTTATGTACTAATAGGTATAGTGTTGGTGAACTCTTGAAGATGTCATATTATTTTACATATGCAACATAGAAACCAATTTAGAAGAGAGGTTATCCAAGTCATCTCAAACACTTCATCCTTTAATACATACGGACTGAGAAGCTATTCCATATTGCGTGATATTGAAATAGTAAGTTGAAGGTTCAGAAAATCATTAGTACATCACAAAAATTAAGAGGAAATCAAAGCATTAAAGCTTAATTATGGACACTCAATGGACATGGAGCTCATGTTTTGATAGCATTCATTTAAAGGGATTTAAAAGAAAATTCTGATTGAGACGTGGTTGTTGCGGTCAGTCAGTCTAGAAAGAGTAAATGATTTCTCCATAGAGCTCCATAACTCAGCCGGTGCAGTGTAGTGTAGTGATACACCCTAAATAGATTATGTAAGATTAAGTCTTCATATTGATGCGAAACGAGAGTGTAGGTGGATTAAAATGTAAATTATGTAAGTTTATTTTTTTTAGTTTAAGCGTTAATGGCAAATATAAAAAAAAAAAAAAATGGAAGACTTTCAGTAAAATAAGTTTCAGTTGCTTTCATTGAAAGATCAGAACACTTTTAATACAACTATCTGAAAAATTATTTCTATGCACTGCCCTACCTTGACTAGAAACAATGGACAGTTTTTTTAAGAGTTTTTTTAAGAGTTTTTTTAACGTTCTAAAGATATTTTATCTATTATCAATTCCAGCTCTTCAACACAATGTACTATAAAAGTGGGACTTTAATACCACTTAAATTCAAGTAAAAATGTCTATTTGTTATTCTACAAAAGTATATCCATCTGTGACATACCGAGCAAACAAAAAACAAAACATACAGATAGAAGTAGATAGATTTTATATTACGTTTATATGTTTTTTAGTTGAAGACAGAAGCAGAATTATTCAAACCACACGTTACTTACTATGGTGAGTGTTCCTGATAAATCTGTTGCTGCTTTACACACAGCCAAAACTTGATGAACCCTTTAATGTTGTATTTTATTCAAGCTAGTGCAGCCTTGTTTTATTTTGAACTATGTGTTGCCCTAAAGCTACTCGTAAAGACAGCAAGAGAAAATGGAATAAGTAAAATATCATAGAAATCTGATGAGTTCATAAACAGATCATGTCAAAGCTCATTTATGCTGACAACTGCTAAAAGAAAGAAGGTCTTACTGCTGTCTCTTGAAACATCAAACCACCCCATTACTTCCATGTTATTTTAACATTTTTTCCTAATCTAAAGCATGGCTAAGACCACATGTCCAGGATTAATCACACAAAAAAATAATTTATCTCGGTCACTACTATTTATAATATGAAGAATAAAATGTTGTCTTTTGCAAAAATTACAATTTATCTAGATTAGTGTTTTTCAACCAGGGTTCCCAAAAAAAAACCCTAGGGCTACCCAAGCATCATGAAAGGCTTCCTCAAAATATTCAGGTTGTTTGAAAATTGCAACAAATGTAGAAGTCTTATTTTTTTAGATATTTAACAAAAAAAAATCAATGCAATATTATCCAAGCACTATGGCCAAAAATCGCCGGGGAAAGGAGGGATTTACTAAGCATCTCCTGATTTACTAAGCACTGTTTACTATGGGGAATACTGCCCGTCTCAAGTTATTTCATCTCTTCTCACCTCATCTCAGGCAAGAAAGTTCTTAGTAAATTTACTCCTAAGAGTCACAGCGGGCTTTGAAATCTAAATATTGACCAATGAATTTGACTCCCGATATGTCATTTTGTATTGGAGTGAAAAAAGCACGTCCCTTAGAATTGCATACCTATTTTGGTTATTATCCAAGTAAAAGTCGAAAAACACTTTTCTACATTGTAAGCTCACTGGAGTAGGGGACTTAAAACTACTGTACAACACATTTACATCAGTGCTGTCATAGTCTTCTGTATGTACAATACCCTTTGTACAACCCTACTGAAAATATAAAAAAAATCTATGAAATAATATATTTTTTTAAATTAATGTAAATACGTAGAAGCAATAGGTAAACAGCATATTTTTGATAGATAGATTGATTATATATATTGTCAGAACAGCTCGTACTCCTCCCATGACATAGTGTAAGAAAACAACAATAGGGCAAGTGCTAATTTTATTAATGGCAGTAAAACTGGCGCTGCGCTATATAATAAATAAACCATAAACTGCTTCCATTTAAACACGCTTGTTTTACAAGCTTATTTTTCCTTTATAAAGATATAATTATAGTTTTATAAATGTGGTGCCTTCCTGGGAAGAATTTAACGAAGCCGCTTCACCTCTCCCCAGTGCAGTGCAATGGCTTTAGAGGGGTTATGCTAATATATTAAGTGTATTAAACACCCAATTAACAAGTCTATGTTGGCAATATTTAAAAAAAACACAACGTGCATATGTATAATGAGTTGCCCATACATTATTAACTCTTTAAACACGCTAGGCAACCTCACTTGCCATGCATTTTTTTTTCAGGACTACAATTACAACATTATTAAGCAGCTTCCAACAAAATAAGTGGTTCATAATTTCCAGTGTTAATTTCTCCACTTAAAATACAGTTATAGTGTAGCTTCATCTCATTAAAGAGCATTGTCCCCAGAAGACAGTTGAGTATGAGGGAGATTCTCGCTGTTCCACACCTGC
Source organism: Discoglossus pictus (assembly GCA_027410445.1). Taxonomy (NCBI): domain Eukaryota; kingdom Metazoa; phylum Chordata; class Amphibia; order Anura; family Alytidae; genus Discoglossus; species Discoglossus pictus. The sequence goes on from CM050165.1 coordinate 77,635,066, forward strand.
TGCTCAGGTTGCTATGTGATGATCGTTGAATACAAACAGCAGACTTGAGCTTGCTGGACTGCAACTGATGAGCCTAGGCTAATTCAGAGGTGATTATGTAGTTTACTGGACCACTAAACCTCTTTAAGCTTGTAATTACTGCCTATTTGAGTAAAGAACATTCAAAAGCAATTCACTGCATCATGCCTGCCACAGCTGGAAGCAGCCTGCCAGCAGTCAGAGGGGACATTGAAATCTGCAGGGACAGGGGATTCAAGCACAGCTAGCAGGTATTAACATCAGCAGCCAAGTGTTTCCACATTCCTTCTCACCTTTCACCATCAAGTGCACTATGAACCCTTTGGCTGTTAGCAATGTGTCACAGGTGCCTGGGCAGCCATTGGGTTAATAGCATTGTCAAGGAATGGAAAACACCATATCCAAGGGGTAAAAAAAAAAGAAAATAAAGTTTGCCTTAAAGGGACATATAAAACACTTTTGTGCATTTCAAAGAACATGTTTTGAACATTACAAAAGTTGTTTTTTTTTTTAATGCACAAAAATACTATGTTAAAACTTTTTAAACTTTGCCGAAACTTACAGGAAATGAACAACACATACTGTGGTGTGTAGTTCTCCATGGTAGACAAATATGACATGCATCCATATGTAAGCCCCCCGCACCCCCTAAGCAGTTAAACATTTGAAACAATTTATTGTGATCAGAAAGCAGCACTTAAAAAAAAACACACACAGTGACTCATTTACAAATATTCTCTTTCAGAAAAAAAAAAATTATTTGCATGTCCCTTTAACGGACCAGTGAAATCCCATATTTTCAGTATGTGCATTTGAACTTCTAGAATACATAATAATGCTAGAAAGCTGAAAAGATTTACAAATTATTTGATTGTACAGCAACATTATGGTCTTGTGGGGCTGCCCTATCCGTTTTGGTAACCATCTTGTTACATGGGGGTGCTATAAAAACGTAAAGTTCCACTAAAGTCCAAAATTTATATTAGGCTTTTTTAAAGAAATACCCGTGATAATGAGATTTTTTTTAGAAAGTATTATTATTATCCTTTATTTGTAATGTGGCAACATATTCCGTAGCGCCATACAGAGGTTACGTTCAAGGCAAAAACTTATAACACATTGCAAAGAATGGAGGGCCCTGTTTTTGAGTTTAAATAGACCAAGCCTGAATGTATATGCAACTTTGTATCATTAGCCAATGCTTTATTTCCTTCCTTGTTACCTAGAAACAGATCCTATTGTAAGTTGAACTTCCATTTCATCCTATTGTAAGTTCTTTATGATTGTGGAAGCCTTTTCAATAGAACTATATGGAAATCTGATCTAAATCTAAGGTTTTCTCACAGGTTATAAATAAGGTTAAGAAAAAAGAAACAAACAGTAAAACTAAATAAGTCAAGTTCTGATCATTTATAATGAGTTATTGTGTTTTACTGTAAAAATGCTGAAATATTTGCAATATAATAAAAGAGCTGGCTCTTATTTCCAGGCTCCATTCCACTTGACAAGAAATATACATAAATATAAAGGGAAGGTCTTTTAAGACAGTAATGCAGCTTTCCGACACTGCATGTAAAAGAATATAATAAGTAATAAATGATGGTTGTTTATAGATTTTACTAAAAACCATCTGGAAATAATCAATTCTAGTTCTTCAAAACAACTTACTGAAAACATGGGACTGCAGTGTGTCTTTAAAGATTTCTGCTACTGAAAAATTATTTCAATCCATAAATGGCCATAACCTACCAGACGGTTTAAAAAAAAAAAAAAACGTAAAAAAATGAAGCAATGAATATTTGTATATTATAGATATAAAAAATGTTGGTATGCATATTTTCCACTGTGCTGCATTACTTTAACATGAGACATTACATAATTTTAAATATTTATTTAGTTAGCCCACAGCGCAGAGCAAATCCTAAATCTTATTTTGCTGTAAACCAGATTTCAAGTAGAGGGATAAAGAGGCCATTGTCAAAACTAGTAGTCTATTTCAGCTTTTCCAAATTTATTTTGATATATTCTCATGAAAATAAGCTGATACATTTATTTTAAACTAATGCAGTAATTCATATGTATGACATCCTGAAAGTAAAAAAGAACATTTATAAGGAGTATGAGGTTATATGCTTAACACTGGTATATAAATGAAAATAATCCAATGTTTTGTACACTGGGTAAATCATCAAATAATTTACACCTATATAAAATGTAGTACGCTAAATTATTTATAACAAATCAGTCATTATTTAACATAAACTTAATAATCTTTTAGAACATTTTCCATATAAGTCATTATTTAGGCAGATTCAGGTAGTAATCCCCCATTGGCAAATCTTGCCTAAAGCCTTCAGATTGGCACTATTCTGAAGGTACACAGAATATACCCCTCTATGAATCCAAACAATATGTTTTCATTGCACGTGGGGATTATTTATTAGACTACAAAATCAATGGAAAAACACTGCACAGGATCTAATCAAACATTTTAATTGGTTCAGATGGAAAAAGTTTCTGCTAACAAATGGTACTATTGTGTTTCTCTGTAATTGCATCCTAGAAACTTTGAATAACAATTCCCATTAGATTATATACCATATGTTCAAAAAGTATTTTAGTATCTATGTCTTAAATGCACTGTGCCACTAATACTGAGAAATAAATTAGTGTTTATTGGATTAAGATAAGACAAAAAAAAAATATGCTCGCAGGGGCTAAAAAACTGTTCCCCAAAGCTGTGATGATGCTTTCCCATTGCCACTGTGGCTTTAGCAAAGTTTGGTGGATTTTGGCCAACGTTTTCTGATGGATATCAGCCTATCATTTATCTATTTCTGTCCAACTTCACTCCAAACCATATAAAACAGACCCGAATAAAGGTGAAGGAAATGAGTTTAAAGATCAGGATTTTAAATTAGTAGACATTGAAAAGGAATATGTATGGATATTGAATTATAAGTGGAGAGTAGTGGGAATAACAACTTCCTTAATAGCACAGAAATCTGCTTAACAGATCAAAAAGAGTTTTCAAAGTCCAATTTTGTTGCATTGATTTTTGCGCAAACTTTAGAATGAGTTACAGGGGAATTGATTATTCTCCATAGCTGGCACCTATCTGTGAACTTAATTAACGGATTTGGAAATCTTTACTGCAGTTTATACTTTGTCTAATGTTATGTTTTGGCTTTGCTGAGATATTAGTTCCTAATTTACAGACAACTGTTTACTGTTAATTATTGCACAAAACTTAGAGCCCGATTCAATTGAGCTTTCGCATGTTACTGTAGTCCGTATGTATGGTCGCAAGTTAATTTGCTAGTCAATTGGCGTATTTTTGCGGGCTCCAAACGGGTTACGAGTTACAGCCTTGAAACAATTGCGATGGTTAAACGGGTAACTCTCAGCCTCCCGAAGCCTTTGATCTTTCACTTTCGCAAGAGTTACAATTGCTAAAATTGCAAATAACTATTCAATTGCTCAATTTCCCCAAGCCCGCAAATGTTTTCACACCCGTAAATGGCAAAAGAAGGAGAAAATCCGAATAGTGCTAGACAGGACTCGCAAGGGGGTTAAACATCTATTGGTAGAACTGTAAATGCAAATAAATAATCAATACTGCACTGTAAATAACGGGGAAAGCGATGGTAGACATTAGAATTAATTGCACAACAGTCTCAAGCCCACAAATCAGCAGGAAATTAAACTTATTTTTATGTTTCATTTTGGGGCTAAATCGACCTCGGGTATCAAGGAGTTAATACATATCAGGCCACCCACATAAACTAGAACAGTATTGGCATTCATTTTCATAACTCTTTATTTTGCAGGTTTGAAAGTCTGATCGCATATTTGACCCCTGAACCTAATTGATTGACATGTAACCTCCATATTTACTGCCGTAATAATCATGGCCTCATTTTCTATTGGCTGATTCAAAATGGGAGATTACGGGCTTGCTGAATTGATCATGTTCCCGCCCTGAACTGCTCCAAACCATTGCATGGTTTACGGTTTCGGGACAGTAACTTGCGGGCCTGAGCAATTGAATAGCATCGCAATCGGAGACGAACGGGAGCCCACAAAACACACCAGCAGACATACGGCCGTTTGCGATAGAGTTGTGGGCTTGCAATTGAATCAGGCCCTTATACTTTAAATTAATTTTTACAGTTTAAAATATTGTACAAGGGACTAAAGTGGCATGTGCTTGTTGTGGACTACTTTCCAATGAGTCAAAGAAACCACATACTCTCTACAGATACCTCATCTGTCTACAGATACAGTGATATAATCTGCATTGGCAAAATATATCAGATTATCTGAGCTATTGGGTCTACTTTAACTAAGCAGGCATTATTTCATCTTTATATAGAAATATCACTAAATATTTGAAGCACATATGACTATCACAAAGTCATAAAAATAATAGTGAGCTGAAGTTCAATTTGATATTATTCCTCACATAAACCTTTCAGATATGACTACGCCAATTAAATAAAAATGTAAATCTAATGATACAAAATGATGAGCTTGACAATCATAGGCATAAAACTGTATTTAATAGCTTCATTTACTATAATAACAAAGAGAAACTGGATCTTTACAGATGAAAGCTTTTCCTTCATGGATAAAGTGCAATTGGGAGTTTTCAAAAACCAATGTTGAAAAATATATGAAAATGGATGATCTCAGGGGTCTCATTTTATAAACAACTTGAGCTGGAGGAAATCATGCTTGAATAATTACCAATATGGTTTGATACCTACTGATTTAGTTCTACGAAGCTGTACGCAGCTTTTACACTAGGCCGAAGCTTTTGAAATAACTTAAAGCAGCAGTTCCTTCAGAAACATAAATTTATCTTTTAGTTTGCATTGTGCTTATCTCTTATTGGTTTTAACTTTACCCAAAAAGCTTTAATTGTTATCAGGTCTGCAAAATTTTAATTTTCAGTGGTAAAATGTTTACACAGCAACGTCAGATGGCAGGAAACATGAAAACCAGCAGTGCCCAGAATACAATGGTTGCATTTCTAAATGCACCAGGAAAGGACCTTCATGCGAAAAAGTATATAGAAACATAAAGAGGAGCACAAGCGGCAGGCTAATTTTAAAATATATGTGGAACATGCATCAATAAACAAAGAAAATATAAGAAAACACATTTGTATATTTGTTTTTAGAATTAAGCACTTGTACAACCAATTTATAATAGTCTAGCAGAGACGAAACGGTACAGGTTTTATAAGGTGTTAAAACAAACAATAAAAAGTTAAACCAGTCTAGTTGAATACATAGTACCAATGGCGCATAGAAAAAAAAGCACATGGTTTTGCGGATAGGGGACGGCTTCTCTTGGCAGCAAATTGGTTAAAAGGTTTGTCTACCAAAGATGGCAGCTCATGATTAATGGCTACATCTTCCTTAGCTCTACAGCATTGAGGCCCCAGGTCTGATCTGACAAACATCCCCTTCGTCTACAGCCAATCAGCAGATGTAAGCACATAGGCCCTGTCAGGTTGACATATCATTTCTGCGACAGTGTCAGCGAGTATTAATGTTCAATTATCTGTCCTAGAAATAACCCTCGCCTTTATGCATTGTGTAACTGCGCGCGTGGCACAGCGGTAATCCAAACGACAAGGGCAGAAATGCCCGCAATAACCCAGTTGCTGTGAGCTGACTTTCCAACATTGGGTTGACATTGCCTTGCGGTCTTGAATTGAGGACTTTTTTATTTGTCTTTCTTTTGTAGGAATACATGTTTGGGTCGCCCTGTAGACTTTCTTGGACACTCTCCAACCTTCCCTTGCATGTTTACATGTCAATCACTATTACATTATATACACTGATATTTCGATTTATTTAAAAAAGCACTGTTGTGGGATATTAGATAAAGGTATGGGAGCCATGAGATGTTAAATAGTTACCCAAATGATTCAAAAACACCAAGCACTATTCTTGTATGGGCAAAATCAAACTCAACTCCAATATGTATAGCAATACTAATCTGTAGTTGTAGAATGTGTTCTCCTTGTTATATAGCTTCCAGACCATTTTAGAAGTTTCTGCCCTTTCAAGTCATTAAAGAAAGATAGAGCACCCTATATATATGCATTTAAAAGGGAATGACGCACATTTAATAATTTTATTGTAGAAAGTTACAAAATCTAATTTACATATAATGTCATTTAACAAAGATGTATCTAGCTATAATTGAATGATTATGTTATAAAGATATTGTACTAGCAAAAGTAACACCATTGAGTAAAAACTGTATAAGAATCAGTGTCAACTCACTGATAAAGCTGTAACACACTATCTTTGTTTATTTGTTTAACCTCCTATTCACAACATCAGTCCTTTGGGTTTAAACAACTTAAGGGTCATTAATTTAGCTTCTTGTCGCTTTTTGTTTATCTTTAGGTAAGCTAAACATCATCAATCTACTTCCTGGGTTAAACAATTCCACAAGTTTAGAACCCAACAAGAAGACTGATTCTTATATATCTTTAGTGAGCTATCAATGCACCTACAGATATAAGAGATAAACTGTGGCCAGATTAGTGTTGGATTATTTAGGATTCCAGATTTTTTCTCCAAAGGACACAATTAATGTTTGAACAACATTTACCAGCTTGGAATGGGATCCCCATGAAAGAAATAGTTCATATTTTAAATAAAATATTTAGGTACCAAAAGAAAATTTGCAGGAGCACCTAGAGTTTTAAAAGCGTTTGCATTTTATGAAACACATATTTTAGGAAAATGTACTTTTTATTATAGGGTCTAAAAGTCATTGAGATCATGTTTTCCCTTGGTGCTTGACTCATTCAGCTCCCCATTTACCACTGTGTGTGATGAAGGAGGAAGTGATGGATGACACTGGATTCCAGCTTTTTCCCTCCTGTGAGATGTCTTCAAAAATTGAGCTCCTCACATTGGATCCCTAGGGCCTGTCACTCTTGTAATTGATGATGTTTTCAAGGCAAGGTGTAGGTTTGGGGCACATTAGGTCTCAATAAAACTAAGCTGAGTGATTTGACTCGGCTACGCCTTTTATCCATGACTTCCAGTGCTTAATGCTCCTCAAAGTTGCTGAAGGATTCCGAGGTAAAATGTGCCGGTAAATGAAACCTTTATGGCTACAGTATAACAGACAATGTTTATTTACCGAGCCGAGGATACGGTTTACAAGTTTCCCCGCTGAGGGTCTTGTTCCACATAGCACTCAAAAATACCCCAGTAACTTTCTGTAGTCTTGCTGACAGGTTTTCCACAGTTGGCATGATTTTATTTTAGCTCGGGAAAATGCAAAGTAGATTTCTGTGTACATATTTATATTCTAATTCGGAGAGCAGTTGCTTCATTAGTTATCAATGCAAACTGGAAGTAAAGCAGAGTAGGCCCTTTGCCAAGTCAGTGACAGCACAGCATGTCTTGCCCAGGTTGCCATGGGTGACTAGTGAGCTGACATCCTGGGGATCCGGCAAAGAACAGCCACTGACTAATGACTTCTGGATTCCAAATGACCTTTGATCCTTAGTGGCCCAGACAAAACAAATGACCTAGTTAAAAAGGCACCATGGCCAGCAAGATTACCGTTAACAAATAAAAGCTTATTAATGTAGTAACAATATCTACACAGAATCCAAATTGCTGTATGGGAGTAGTTTTCATAAACAGTTTATTATGGGGTCTAAACACAACAACATTGGCACGTCTTGTAAAGCCCAGTTTTAGTATATATTTATTTTTATTTGTTGTTTTTTATTTGCAAGTATTCTTTGTTTTATCCTCCCCATTTTGTTCAGTGCTGTGATAAAAAATAACACTGTTTCTGTTTATGATATATGTTCATAAAAGTGTAAACAAGTCAACAAAATGACACATCTCAAAATACCAGAGACCTGAATGAAAAAATATTCTTATCCTTAAATAAACATTCATGTTAATTTCTCAGCAGCTACATACTTTGGCCATAAAAGATATAACAATTATCTAATCTTTAATATATTTTTGGGAAGATGAAGTTGCTTTGAAAAAATAGGCCTTTGATGTCATTAAATAAAACAGCTGTCTAGATTGGCATTTATGGAACTAGGAACAGTACCCGAGATTTAGGACGTGTTTGTCATTTCTGTCGCTATCTATCTGTAACTGTTTAAGCACAACTACTATTGACTGGTATACGCAGGAGTGAATAGGCTGGCGCTATGGGCCTTGCAGGGTGCAACAAAAACTTTCATCACTGTATACTGTCACCATAGCATTGTGACTGGATGTGGGCAAATGACAAGGCTCTGTCATCACTCAACCCCGTATACCACCGCCGTGCCCTGACAGCCTTCAGGAGTATTCTTTCAAACGCCATGCACCGGCAAACATATTCCTAACAAGTCCAGTCGTGATAACCTGTCCGATTGCATCACTTGAGAGGCGTTATCATTAACGTACAGCCCGTCATATCTCCGTAGATATTTCCTGATTTAATCGTGCTTAGACGTGTCATATGAGAACAGCTTTGAGAAAATAATGAAATTCAAAAATCCAAAAGAAAAGCACTGCATGACAATGAAACACATGACCTGCCTATTTGTCTATCAATTTTCAGGCTTTGGTATAATCAGAAGTTATCTCACATGACAGAGAGTGTTGGAAACCAAACTGTTGTTTCAACAAAGAATTATAATGAAAAGCATTTTTATTTTTATTAGAAAATATCTGACAGGGCACCACCACAGGGATGCTATTTACTCTGACACTGCTCAATGGTTTATAAACCACTCAGTGATGTCATGGTAACTGCATAACTGTGAACTGCAATGTGCTGGGTATTGTGTGCTACATGCGGAAAGAAAAGAATATGTTGCTGTTGGTCAAATTAAGGTTGGCACCCCTTAATACTTCATTTTGATGTCGAACAGGCTGGGGACCGGACCTGGCATCCTACCCTTCCGGTGGTGACCTGATGTTTGGTCAAAAGTTCACCTTGAGTTGATCCACATGGCATGCCTCCCAATACGGCCCAAAGACCGGCATATTTTAAAACTATGTGCAAGTAGTATTATGATGGCATAAAGTGTACATGTGGTGGCTTGTGGGTCTTTGCCGCATGTTTAAGTTCAGGTTAAGTACTTGCATTGTTGCTAACTAAACCAAAACCAAAACTCTTTTGGAGGAGAAAATATTGGCTAGAGATCTTTTTACTTTTTCTCCGTTGGCTTCAAAAACAAATATGTGTTTTGAGTAGACAATCTCTTTTTTCGGGTCAGAATATTTCTAATTAGCATTTAATATTTCTAGGCACTGATCCGTATAGAAACTGAAAAGGCAACAGGTCTTGGCCGAGCAAATATTCTGTTTTACAGTTTTACGATGTCTGTTTGATTTTGCCAAAAAACAGAGGTTGAGGATACGTTGGATAAAGGACAACAAGAAGCAAGAGATTTAGTTCATTGGAAACACAGTAGGTTGAGATAGAGTTAAGCCAACAGTATAATAAGTGAACACAATACAATGTTAGCTGTGAACTTCATGCAGAGGGGGACTCAATATTACATCCTTATAGGATCAGCAAAAGCATATAAATTAAGGAACTAGCGTATTTAACAAAACATTTTAAGAAGCTGTTAACTCACTCTAATGCTGAAACACAAGGAAGTCATGTCATGTGCTTCCTCAACCCCTGCTGGTTCTTCTTTACATGCAGCCAGCTCAAATTAAGTTTCATGGACTATGACAGGTTATGAACAGGGGTGGAGAACAGATAGGATCCTCAGTATAAAATATAGTCGTCAGAGGGTAGGGAACGTTTTTGGACCTTAATTCATTATTGGGGCAGCTTAAAACTATTTTCCCTTTAATAAACCTGTTTCTTCAGTGCTTTTGCTGACTGGTATATTAAACTGAGAATGATCCCTCATTTTAAAGTACGACCAATTAAAATGAAAGAGGTTAATATGTACGAAGTTAAAAAAATATATATTCCGGGAAGCATGGCGGTCTCCATATCTCATATGAATACAAAATTATTTCTTTACATGACCATTACTTATATATTGTATTTTATGCCACATATCATGCTTGAAAAATGATACAAGCAGTCTGTGCGACATGAAAGCGGTTCGCACTGTACGTGCTATGCAGGAAGAACACTTATACTTGCCTATTATACGCTATCACAATCTGTAACTACAGGCCCTCACACAAAAATCCATGTAAGGCCTCCTCCAAAGTCATTTTCCAAAGTACCAAATAAACAAGTACCCTCTGTGGACAGATACAGAACACAAGCAACGGTTAAATCACAATACACTAATTCTGTGTGCACCTAATTATTTTCTGAGATTCAATATTGCAGAGTATTTCTTGGCCTGCACGCTGAGGCAGTTCCCAGGCATTAATACTTAAATGGTTCATATGCAACACATCTGTCATTCTGTCCTAAAGTCTATGAGGCACAACCAAGACTCTGCAAGCCTATTGATTTTCCTTGCATTTGCTTTAATTTACTTAACCATCGAGAAATACATGAGCACATAAAGGGTAACTGTCCATTACCACCTTGTAACGCACATACAGTATTTGCTCGGATATTTTATAAATATTTCCCAGGAAATACAATGTGTTTGCCATGTTAAAATGAATTATAAAAGTGTTCACACCTGTTTCTGATCACTAACTGCTGCACTGAGGTATAGTGTAATGTGCTTAAAGATTGAATAAATATCAAGGCATTATTACATCTGTGTGCAAAGGGTGGTAAATTAGATCATAATTACATTAACAGGGAGGCTGCTTCCCAGTTTAAATTTTACATGAGCTCTCCATATAAATCCAAAAGCACTGCTGTGGTTTCTTTACGAGCTGGTGATTATAGCTACTTCCTATGTGGTCACTAAATATTCTGTTTACAAATAAATGAAGAAGCTTAGAGCCAACTTGCCAGGGTAATAATCCGTTTTTTTAATTTTTTTTATCCAGGAGGCCCTTACCGCACAGGCATGGCAACAATCAGAAGCCCTCGTTTCAACTAATTACTCTATCACATAATTTCACAAATTGCCTTTTCACAGGGGAGCCAAGTGCAAAACACGCTCACAGTGGGATTTCGGGCAGCAGCTTTCATTTACTACTCATCTCTTGTTAAATTAAACACGAAAGAAGTGAAAAAGGATGCTTGCAAATGAGGCAGGCAATTGTAGATCATATTCATACCATGCAGACAAAGGGCTCCTTGACAGTGTGTATCCTTAAAGGTTGCTTTAAATCCCTCTACTCTTTCAAGCTTTTGTGTGTCAGGTGAGAAAAAAAAACATGAACTTTTAGCAATCGCTGAATGTTCAAACAGAAACAAGCAATCGCTGTTAAACTACTTAAACATTTCATTTGAAAAGAGAAAATCGTTCTGCTTGTGTGACTGTACCTTGGTGAGAATTTTGCTAGGGTTTTAATGTGGAAAAACATGTTAGTTAGATTCGGTTTCCATCTACAAAGTGCAAATATGCTCAACTGAGAAAAAGTGTTTGCGTCATTTCTGTGAGCCTTGCAAAGTTTTGGCAAACTGTAGACTTGTACATGACATTATTTATGCCCATGACATAACTGAGCTCTGTACCGTACATACATCCGGAGGTGTAGATCTGTCTAGGCCAGGGGTGGGCAGGTTTGGTCCTGGAGGGCCACAAACATGCCTGGATTTTATGATACCCCTGCTACGCATAGGTGAGTCAATCACTTCTTCAGCAATCCTGATTGACCTGTGCACAGAAAGGATATCTTCAAATTCAGGCTTGTCCTTGGCCCTCCAGGACTGCACTTCCCGACAAGTCTCAGGACTAGAACTGCACTTAGTTATTGGTACAGGGTCATGACCCCTTCTGGATCACTGCCTTGTCATGGTGAATGGGCTTGTGTACTTCAATGAAGCTGTGAGCTATACCATGTAGAGTCACCCAAGATGGGCATATGATAAAAGAAAGGTCAGACAAATCACAGTCCACTGGAGAAGGCACTGGCAACACACTCCAGCATTTTTGCCAAGAAAACCATATGGATAAGCACAACCAGAAATAGAAACAGATGTGTCTGGCATGCTGCATCTATATGGTCACCAAGAATCAGACATGGCTGAAGGACTTAACAAAAACAACAACAACAGGGCCATTGAGTAATAGTATGTGTATATTCACAGATATGTTTATATACAGTGATATTCCTGTCTGTAACTGCACGTCATGTTCTGACATATATATATATATATATATAAATATACACATAAACATAACATACATATGTATTGTAATCTTAAGATAGAGGCATAGCTAGAGGAAAGGAGTAGTAGTATTAATTGCTGCTTAAGAGGAGCACAAATCTGGAAGGGCCTAGAACAGCATAAAAGCTGACTCTGTATTTTACATAGGTGCAGTACCAGTGTATGTATGTAAATGTGGACAAATTAAAATAATACAGTGAATATGCACATTGTTGTTGTTTAGTCGTTCAGTTAATCTGACTCTACATGACCTTGAGGATCGTAGCATGCCAGCACATCTATCGTTATGTGTCTGCTTGTGCCTATCCATAAGGTTTTCTTGGCAAAGATACTGGAGTGGGTTGCCAGTTACATCTCGAGTGGACCATAATTTGTCTGAACTCTCTTCAATGACCTGCCCATCTTGGGTGACTCTACATAGTTTAGCTCGCAGCTTCATTGAAGTACATAAGACCCTTCACCATGACAAGATAGTGATCCAGAATGGGATATCCATATTAGTGATCTAAATTATTTCAAATTATAAATATCATGAAAACACGTTCCAACACCTGTACAGGCATCATAGTCATCCCATCAAGTGTTATAGGACAGAAATAAAATGCTGGAGTGGGGGCAAAATGTCAGTTAGAAGATATTTCTAATTACAGATTAGTATAAGCCAAATAATTATGTAAATGTATAAGTGGCAATCTAAAATTTTAATTTTATAGAAATATTTTTAACGCAATTGGGTAACCACCCTGCTGTGCCAGGAAGTTGTAACAATTGTGGAAAGGTAAGCATGTAGCTAAGGAATATAAAATACATCTTTAATTTCAGCAGCCAACTGAATTGGCATAAAAAAGTGATCTATTAAATATTGTAGATTATATTCGATGGATAAACACAGCTTCAAGATATTGAAACAGTTTGGCTTAAATATAAATCAAAACAAATATAATGGCAGTTAGTTATTTCTTGCAAAGTAATGTAAGCTTTGCTCTAAATGCAAGAGGTGGTAGAAAGGCATAAACAGTATTTCATCTGTTAGGGTATTATGTTTAACGCTACAAGGTAATGGAGGATTCGCACAGTAAGAAACATTAAATCAAGTTACTTTATTATCCTCGAACACAGTTACGTAATAAATGAGGTTGAAAATAGACAACAAGCAGAACTAATGATGCACCCCCAGTGAACCTTATCTTCTATTTTATCAATAGTAATTTAAGTGACATCATCTTCACTTCATATTTTAAGGGGATACATTGATTAAAATTTGATCTCTATGGTAGAATCACACAAAATACTCAGCTTCATTGTGACATCAGAATGTTATAAGACTCCATTAGACATCCCCATCTTCAAATTAAACTGGTTTGATCAGAATATGGTGCAAATGGACCTATTGGATGGATTCAAAAGCCTGGTTCTCACACCACATCAATAGGCCAGAATTTGATGCAATTCTTACTTGAACACAGGTGGCTCAATAAAAGTATTTGAATCATTGAGTAGTACACATGTTCAAGCAAGGAAATCCACAAATCCCGGCCTGTTTGTGCGCCTTTAAGAATAGGCCAGGAACCATTGGACTGCCTTATCATGCTTCTGGAGTTGAACAATTCTTCCAACACTGAAACATGGGGAGGCTTGGTCGACCATATGAGGAGACCTGGTCAACCACATGGGAAAATCAAACAAGTTCCCAAGTACCAGTTGTTAAACCAAAAAAAGTGGAGGGAAATGTCAAGTTCTAAGGTATGGAATCACAATAAAGCCAAACACTTCGGACCATCTTCAAATTAAATGATATTTCTAAATACCAATTTTAGCTAAAAATCAGTTTTTCTTAAAGATGTCTAGAAAGAATGCCCTCACTATAAATAACTTTTTTCCTTTGTGTGTGGGTATATACTTATTAATATGTGTGTGAAAATAGTTCTTTAATAGTCACAAAGCATTACAAAAAAGTTCCTATTAAAGACTCATAAAATAAGTACATTGCAACCTAAATATTTTTGTTGCTTGTAAATGAATTGTTGCATAGATAAAGACAGACTTTCGTAGAAATACATTCAACAAGCAGCATCAATGCAATAATTGTATTATGACTAAGCATTGCAAAATCTTCTTCCAGAAAAACCGAGAACATATTATTCCCTGACTAATTAAAAACAGGCAATCTGTGCAACTACCTGATGTCATACAGTTGCCAGACCTGAAAAGACATCAAACTGAAGACAAGATCACAGGTAACCTAAGTTTGTCAACATTATTAATACTTTATGAGATCTTGCTATTTGGTGAACATAAAGTGGGGCATAGATAAAATCACCAAAGCGCTATATAAGTTTCAACTGGAAAATCCAAAAGCTCCAATGTACCTTATTGGCCAGAATCTAACATCCTACAAAATGTATCCTGCCTTATTGATGTGTCACTTTATTATTGATGTTTCTCTTTTTTCTTTCCATTAGATCCACATTTTAGAGTTTGGTTTACAAGAGGGGTTGTCTTATATCAACTTAAAGGGGTACTGGAACTGTTTTCTTTATTGCATCTGAAAGATGATATTTTATAATGTACCGGTGTGTATTTTCTTTTTTCAAATTATGCTTTCCAATTGTTCTAATGGTTAACTAATCTGGGTGCTTGTCCCTATCAACCAATGAGCAATATATAGATGCCATGCTTGTCTGCCAATATGCTCTGTGCACTTCCTGTTAGTATTAAGCAAGCTTTACTTTGGTAATGTTTAATGCAAATTCATTTAAATGCATAAAAAAGAATTGTGTTCCATATTCCCTTGAAAAAACACAATATAAAAAATGATTATATACTAAAAGTTATGAAAGCTGAACCATTAGCGTGGCACTTTAAGTTTCTAAACAACTGAATGTGGAAGAATAGTTGATAAACTAGTTAGATTAGTCTTAATATGAGCAGTGTCACCCAAAGATGCAAATATTCTATTATGGGCACTTTGCAAATGTCACCAAACTGTTGTATATTCTCTGTTTGTTCTTGCCAATAGTTTTGGATAAAAATGGCCGTGCTTATAATGCACTATTGTTTTGTTGTAGATATATTATAATAAAGCAAACAATTGATGCCAGTATATACACATGCTAATAGTGTGCACATCTGCTGTGACTTTTCTACTGCTAGTATATCAGTATCCTATAAAATATACAAGTTCGGGGTTTACGGGACTAAAAGAATTAGTTACTATGGTAAGAAACAGCAGAATGCATCTGCACTGGGAAAAAAATCTATTGAAATAATCTGCAGAAAATTTTCAAAGGGTTGCCTTATGGCTTTGGAAAAAGGATACCGAAAATAATAAAACATAATGTGGCATGACATGAAAGTGCACAGATTTGCATTTTGCATGGTTTTAATCATACTAAGTTGGAAATCAGGTAGTGTCAATTAAGGGCTCTGCATAATGTATAGTTATTTGAAACTCTCCCCTGATCGACTAAGTAATAGTGACAAATGGGGAGAGAATTTCATGGCAGTTTAGTGCTTCTAAGAAGACCTGAATTTAACCTCACAGGGCATTAACAGGCAGGAAATGAGCAACCTGAAGGTCATCGTTACTATTAGAAATTGTTCGGTGCTAGTTTTGAAGTCTTTAGCAGTCGCTGTACAGGTCACCTTTTCAATGGCAGTCATTGAGTTGCATTAACTTTAGTATTTTGGGGCCTCAAAATGAGTATGTAACTACACCATATAATAAGAGTGTAACTACGCTATACATTAATATAATCTCTTGCAGTCAAGCGAACAATGTTATTGCATCTTATATAAGGCTCATGTTAACATATATAATATCTGTGCATTAAATAACTCCGGAACTTCTATCCAAAAGCAAGGTCTTCACTAACTAAAAACTTCTGTAAAAAAATATGCTCTGTGCTTATATAGAGCCCTATTCAATTGGCTAAATCACATTTGAATGAGGCCTAAAAATGCAGAAACACAGAGTAATTACTTGCTCTGATTTTGTGTCTATAAAATGATTAAGCAGTTGCTTTGCATTAATGGTTAAATTAAGAAGAGTTATATGAAGCATAAAGTAGTTATATTAAGTTCCTTGAACCTTTTTATGACCTATAAAAATTACCAAACCTGTGATGGCTAACAATTTTAAGGAATCCTTTTTTAGAGTAAAAAAAAACTAATGCTATGATGTATCGCATAAATCACTATATATATATATATATATATATATATATATATATATATATATATATATATATATATATATATATAAAATAGTACAATGGTGAGTTAATATGCATGCTTACAAATAATTTTATAATGTATTTTCCTGCTCGGAATCTCAAGACATGCAGTGTTTGCATCTGGGCAGGAACAATCTAAAACCATTTTAAACATGGTTCCTTTACGGCATATGCCTGCTGTTATATTTCAGCTTTTGAGTACAGCATAGGATGGATTTGCATGAGTCGGGGAACCTATCAATAGATGGTACTGTTTCAGTCTTTAGGGTCACAATAGTGTGGTGCTGGTTCCTAATTCATGCGGTAGAGGGCTTCAATCACTCTATGCTGACCATAGATTAATTTTATTTATATATGTATATATATATATATATATATATATATATATATATATATATATATATATATATTCTCATACTATTGTGCTAGTGGCCATATTTATTACTGCTAACCACGATACCGCACGCATATACTGACTATTCAATGCCACATATCAAAGTTGATGATCTTATAGTTTATATTATATAGGATTGTGTCTATATATAACTGGTTGAATATAAAAATAAATTATGTGCAATTAGTAAATGTCTTTAGTGACAAGATTATATTTGAAAGCTATAACCAAGCACAGTAAACTAATAACTTTCAGTACACAGTCATTTTATAAAGACACACTTTTCATTGTTTCAGAACTTTTAAAAACACAAACGGTACATGCAATATCTTTATAACGGATCTGCAATTATTATAGAGACAATGAACTCCTCAAAACCAATCCAGACAATGAACTAAGCTTTTAGTAGCCACTGGGGAAAGCACAGGAAGAAATGATTACACATTGCTGATTTCCTCTCGATGTACGAAAAGAATGACAGGACTTTCACCATGAGGTTAAATAAACACATTTGCATAGTGATTATTATATAAATATTTATATCGTTTTTTTTATTAAAAAAAGCTAAATGCTATCGTAGTAAATTATATCATTCTCTCTCTCTTACTATCTATCTATCTATATATATATATATATATATATATATATATATGTGTGTATGCATATAAATAATTTAAATATATATGTAAACATATTATAGACAATTAATTGTAACATACTATTCATATTACTAATCAACTTACTGTTAGGTGTTGGAAGAGCCATGCTCTCATGATGTTTGTGGCTACTTTGGGGAAGATACCGCGCTTTTTATGACGTTTTTTGTCCTTGTCTGGATCATCATCATCCCCTGTGCTGGGTGAGGCTACGCTGTTGTCCAAACCGTCACCTATAAACACAAAAAAATCGCATGTAATTAACTTCTTGTTTGCATAACTAATAAAGACATTTATTTAAATACCATAGGATATAGAAATGCTTTCAGGATGGAAATAAATGTAACTTTTAGGATATAATATAGTTTTGTTAAAGGGATTCTTTGAACTTCCTGTTCAGTACTATGTCATAATACCATTTCTATTTTTTCATCAAGGGAGACTTTTCATCAGTCACAGATTCTTGTACTGTGCGATCTTTTGAACTGTAAGCAAGATATAGCGGCCTGTTGATTTAGTTGTAATCATTCTGACATGTAAGGAAAGTAAATGATAGCTGAAACACAAGACTGAGACAAACACAGAGGACTGAACAGGAAGTGAGAAAATGTTACATAAACATGAGTTTGATAATGGCCAGGACTGGACTACATAGTTCGAAAATGATATGTTGGTGAGATATCTCAAAAAAGAAATGTAAATCGGCGGCCTATTTCTACCCACAGCAACAAGGCCTAGGACAGCCCACAGCAACAAGGCCTAGGACAGCACACAGCAACAAGGCCTAGGACAGCCCACAGCAACAAGGCCTAGGACAGCACACAGCAACAAGGCCTAGGACAGACCACAGCAACAAGGCCTATGACAGCACAAAGCAACAAGGCCTAGGACAGCACAAAGCAACAAGGCCTAAGACAGCACAAAGCAACAAGGCCTAGGACAGCACAAAGCAACAAGGCCTAGGACAGCACACAGCAACAAGGCCTAGGACAGATCACATCAACAAGGCCTAGGAGAGACCACAGCATCAAGGCCTAGGACAGACCACAACAACAAGGCCTAGGACAGACCACAACAACAAGGCCTAGGACAGCCCACAGCAACAAGGCCTAGGACCGACCACAGCAACGAGGCCTAGGTCAGACCACAGCAACGAGGCCTAGGACAGACCACAGCAACAAGGCCTAGGACAGACCACAGCAACAAGGCCTAGGACACCTCACAGCAACAAGGCCTAGGACAGCTCACAGCAACAAGGCCTAGGAGAGACCACAGCAACAAGGCCTAGGACAGACCACAGCAACGAGGCCTAGGACAGACCACAGCAACAAGGCCTAGGACAGACCACAGCAACAAGGCCTATGACAGCTCACAGCAACAAGGCCTAGGAGAGACCACAGCAACTAGACCTAGGAGAGACCACAGCAACAAGGCCTAGGACAGACCACAACAACAAGGCCTAGGACAGACCACAACAACAAGGCCTAGGACAGCCCACAGCAACAAGGCCTAGGAGAGACCACAGCAACAAGGCCTAGGACAGACCACAGAAACAAGGCCTAGGACAGACCACATCAACAAGGCCTAGGAGAGACCACAGCAACAAGGCCTAGGACAGACCACAGCAACAAGGCCTAGGACAGACCACAGCAACAAGGTCTAGGACAGACCACAGCAACAAGGCCTAGGAGAGACCACAGCAACTAGACCTAGGAGAGACCACAACAACAAGGCCTAGGACAGACCACAGCAACAAGGCCTAGGACAGACCACAGCAACTAGACCTAGGACAGACCACAGCAACAAGGTCTAGGACAGACCACAGCAACAAGGCCTAGGACAGCACACAGCAACAAGGCCTAGGACAGACCACAGCAATGTATAGAAATATCAAGGTGCAATAACATTTCTGTCTGCAAATATACAATGAACTTTCCAACATACACTCATACAAACAAGCATCTTATTATGTTTAGGGTCAAGGTTGTTTTTACATCTTTGGTACCCCACAGCAGCTTTCTCCCTCTTGCAACTCTCTAGTTCCAGGCGTTCGCAGCGAGTCTGTGCAGTACTGCAGTATTTCCTTTTTTTAACCCAAAGAGTATTTTGAAGTGTGAAATGAGGCGCCCTTTACAGGGAAGTGCCCCCAGGTGGCTGCCTATTTGGCCTAAAGAGAAATCCGACCATGCTTACGGTATCATAAACCCTGATGAAGATATAATGCCTACAACATTAGATTGTAAGTCATTTATAATATAGTTATTCATAACTAGAACTATGAATAAAAAAACTTTAATTCTAATAAATAGTTATTTTGATGTCTAATTTGCCTTATGTTTATTAACTTAACATCACATTGTTATTATTTGAAAACTATTTTAGATTCTTATCTATTAACATTGAATAAACAGGTGCTCTTATTGCTGTATATTTAGCATGTGCAAAAATAAAGAGACTGCAAATGATATGAAAATCACCTTGCCTAGCAGTTACACGCTTATGTCATAGTTTCATTAAGGAGAAACTCAGAATTCTGCCAGTGTTTGTTGAAAACCACAACATTAACAATGCATTATTTTGCTTGAGTTCACATAAAGTAGTTGTGGTTTGATGCACTAGTGACCTAGATAGTAAAGGCATAACAATGGCAGTTTGTACAAGCACTTGTTCTGTAAACCTGTCCTGTTTGTGGGTCTTTGGGTCTGGATTTTCCCATTCCTTGAATAAAGCATAAAAAAAAAACGGCACCAAAGCGGCATGAGCCGTGGAAACAATTCATCTGCATTTAAAATTTCAATGAGCCAATCTACTTTATATGCTAAAGAGGCAGCATGTGAAAAAGAAATATACATTTGTTGATTAAAAAGCAAAAACACTTTTAACTTAATGCTTCAACCTTACACGTCTCTCCTTCCTTTAAATTAAATTTGTTTAAAGGGCTAATGTAGTGCTTATGCAATAGGGTTTGATTTGTTTACTTAGTTACTGATTAGCCATAAAACCAGTATCTAATAAAAAACTGTAACGTATCTTATAAAAGTTACGTTTGAAAACATAATTGTTGACTCCAGCAGGTATGTTTTCCTCAGGTATTTAGGAATGAAAGAGACCATAATGCTCACCAGACAGGCCATGATTTTGGTTTAACACTGTGTGAATGCAGGAGGAGCAATTAGCATTCAAAATGCCTCATCTGTATTCAACCAGCCAAAATCATGGCCTTTCTGGTGGGTCTTGAGGAGAACCGCTCTCCTAAATGACCAGTGTAGCTTGTTCAACAAGAACCACTGCAGGAAAGTAAGCAAATAAACAATATTATCAGCACAATAGATACACACTCCTATTAGGACAGGCGGACAGATATCCTTGCACCCCCTGTATACCTGATAGGGGGTGACGGGAAGCATATCACAGGTCAGAAAAAATTAGAGCTGCTTTCTGATCACTTTAACCCTTGGATGGAGTGGAGAGAAGCTTACCTGCTGGAAGCAATAACTAAGTAAGTATTAAAAACTACATTTAATGTACCTATTTAAATAATGGTATTGCTAAATAAGTAAATAAATCTATTGCATGAGGTGGAATACAATATTTTTTTAGTAGGCTGTGCACCTTTAAAATAGTCAATTGATTATTTATGGAAATATCTACTACAATCCGACAGAGATGACTTTTCATCCAGCTTTGCGCATCAATAGATAATCAAGGCTTTAAAACAGCCTTAGCTTCCCATTACCTCAGGCAAAAGAATTCCTGAAAGCATGCCTTAAGGGCACCTGAATTATATACTCCATTAGGAGGGGAAAGCCTTTCTGCATTCCATGTATAACACTCACCAGAACCTTTCCTGTTTATTCCTGCTGTATGAAAGCAGAAGCATTAAGAACAGAATTTTGTAAGTGAAGACTTATGTAAATACAATAGAGAAACCTTTCAAGCGAAAGCCAGATCGCCTCCTTCAATCCCTGGCAATGACCTATCCCAAATAAAAGGTTTCTGTTACATCATTAGGTCAAGCCAAAAACAGCCCAGGCTTAATGCATAGTTTGTTCTTCCTACTGTTTTTAGGCAAATACAGCTACTTTACTCCCATCAGGGAGGGAAACTGCACTGCTGGGTTGTAATCTAAGACAAGATTTTCATTGGAAGCAAATGCTTTCAATCCAGTGTAAATACTGATGCGTGTTCAGAAAAGCCTAAAACAATAAACCCTGGTCCTGTCCAACATGAGTTAGAGAAACAGAGAAAAGAAAAGCAAACACTGAGAAGGAATATTTTGCCGGGGAAGTTTGTGATAATTGCAGATTTTAATTTTTTTTTTTTTTTTTGACACACCTTTCTATTGTAGCAAGATTCTTGGTTTAAAGGACCACTTCAGTCTAACATTTAGAGGGCGACCAAATGAAATAGGTAAAATATTTCTAGAAATAATAATAATGACTCATTTTTTTAACTTTTATATTCAATTTTGCTTTATTGGAGATTGACGTTTGCTTCTTTCCCCTCACTTGATCAGTTACCTGGGAGTGATCTGTGATGCACAAATAAAAAATTCTCTATTCAGTTCTATTAAAAGTCTGGCACAACGTTGTGGCATGTAGAAAATGTTTATATAAAATTAGCAACTGGACCACCCTCCCAGGTGACATATAATAAAAGCACTGGGCAAGCAAAGATTGCATTTAAAGTTCACAAATTAAAATTGTTTTCTTATTTTTAAGCACAATTTTATCCTATGATAAAATAGCATACTTAAAGTAAGGGACTTCTTTTTTTAGCTCTTTAAGAATGTGTTATTTTGTACACATCTAGTGTGTGACTCAAAGGTGCTTATCTATTATTTCTGGTGCCATCCATAAAATATCCTACAGGTCCATTGATTACCCACATGGTAGCAAGCTAAGAAGCACATTTGCAAAATGTCAGAAGTGACTTCATTGCTAGATTTGACTTCTCCTGCTGCCAAATGAAGGCAAATTGAAAAGGTGGAAATAATCATAAAAATGATGCTAGTCCATAAACAAGCTTACAGCCTCATTAGTATAGCAGTAGGCTCCACTGGGTGATTTATGCTCGTTTTGCTGATGCCATGAGGAAATGCCATAGGGCAACTTTGGCCAACTGCTAATGGTTTCTGACAGCTTCTTAGCAACTAGTGTAAGCCACGTTGTGGCGTTTGCTAGTGACAGAAACTGAAAATGTCATATTATCTGCCCATGTGTCATGAAGTCCGTGTGGCAATTAACTAGTAGGCCAGTGACTGAGAGGCCAGAGGCTTTTAAAAATGGCCTTTGGCTATTCTGGACAGAGTATGTCCAATTTTTGCATTTGTGTTACACATATGCAACATTACAATGCACAAATCTGGCTCACACTACCTTTGTCTGAGTCCCTGATGCGTTTGGTCTACTCACATCTCATCTCGGTATAGAAGCTCTCGGTTGCTATCACTTTAGGCACTGCATGACATTATCAGAGAAGTTAAAAGTAATTTGTCTTGATATGATTGTTTGAAATAGCACTTTAATTGGCAATACCTGATTTTCTGTATTTGAACATTGCATCCAAAGGTGCTAGCTGTTTTTCTGCTATCACAAATTAGTCTAAAAGGATTTAGGATCACTGAAGCAGACTCATTGCCTGTCAAATTGCTTGGAGCACCAGAACTCTGCACAGCAACTAGACACTATTTAAAAAACAGTGAGCCTATAACAAGCAAGAAAAGGACAGTGGCTCCTCGTTCCAGTTCCCAAGCTGGCGAAAACATCCTCTGTGTGTCAAACTGTCAAACCTATCAGCAGAGCCATTTGCTTTTTCAAATAATATTTAGGAATTGCTGTTTTAAAAAAAATATTCTAAGCTCCGATCTGGTGCAAGAGGCCAACCAACAATGAAAGGAATTTGTGCTACAATCTCTCTATAGGCAATTTCTTAGGAGACCTCAGCATATCCCCATGGAGTAAAGCAGGTGACCTGTGGCACCTCCCTTGCTGTCAGGGGGCTCAGATTTCAAACACACTAAAATCAAACGTCCCATAGTTGCCTATTTAAGCACACCCAGGCATTTAGGCCATGCTATCTTGTTCCTTTCAAGAAAGGATAAAGCAGCATTTATAGTATTCAGACCATTCAATGGGTCAAACTGGCCATGTCAGCAGGGGTCTCTCTAATGCAGGTCAAAGCTTCCCCCTCCTCCTGCAACCTTCCTTCCCACAGTCTACTGGCATTTAGAAGGAGGAGGAAAAAAATGCACAGACCTCTAGAAAAATTTCCAGGTCATGACAATGTGCTCAGTATTTTGCTTATCAATTCTAAGAATAATATGAACTAACAAGATTATCCAAGTAGCTACCGAGCCGCAAGCCTAGAGATTGAGCGCAAACTATAAAAGGAGTTTACTTCAGGCTATATATATATATATATATATATATATATATATATATATATATATATATATATACACATTTATACACAAAATTGTGAGTATATATACTCAAGAAAAGATTCTTCTTGAATTTGTAAGCTGAGAAATGTGCTCATATATACCCTATACACAGGCATACATATAACCGATTTATCTAATTTAATATT
>CM050165.1:77664238-77701738 GCA_027410445.1 Discoglossus pictus
GCAATTCTGTACCTAAAATCCAGACTTTTGTCTCATCTTCAGTTAAAGAATAACATTTCCTTTGGATTCTACACACCTTTTGCTTTAATTTATGCATTAATAACCCAGTTCTTTTATATCTCTTGATAAGACATGACCGTTATGTTGTGGACATTAATTAAATTTACTGATTTCATTATTACCTGCTTTTAGATAAAATCTTAGTTACCAAACATTCAGACATTTCACAACATTTTTTAAATAACTATTTAATTACAGTTTAGCATGGCATGCGTGTTGTTATTGTATATTTTAATGTTAAATTTGTAATGCTCCTTTGTGAAACATATTAAAATGTAAGCTGTCAAAGAGGGAATTAGCAAGATTGTAATCAGGATGCTAAATGTAGATACCTCGAACCATGCAGTGGTGTGAAAATGTTGGGGCTTTATAAATACTCTAGAATAATAATAATAATAATAATAATAATAATAATAATACCCTCATCCCATTATTATCTTCTCTCTTTGAATTTGGGGAGGGATCAGAGGTACTTGACTGTTACTCAGGGTTGTACACACTTGCACTATGCATGCTCCCAACTATGACGAGTGCATAACAACCACAACTGAGGTCACTTGATATACAGTAATGTAAAAATGCACCTTGTATATAAACTCATAGGAGATGTTTCAATTTCCTTGAAACTATCAGGCAATTCACAGAGCATACCCTAGTATGTGGGTCTCATTGGTCGATAAATATGACTCATACATATACACTACTGCTCATTGGCGGACAGAGGCAAGCTTCCCAGAGCAGATAACATTAGAATGAGTGCTCTTGGAACACAATTTGAAAAAAGAAATTATACTTATAAATACAAAATTTCAGATGCAACAAAGAAAACAATTCTTCCCCTGCCCCCTCTAAGGACAGCTGCATGTGTAGGCATACAAAGAATGAGAATTGAGCATATAACAATGGTAAACAGGTTAAATGTTTTGGTGATGAAATCAGACCTCTAAAAATTATTTTTAGTTCAATTTTTTTATGGTGCAGAAAATTTTACTTAATAAAGTAATTTTGTAAATATTGGGTATATCTTCATATCAGGTATACTGTGGCAACAGTGCAAGAATTTTGTGTTGAGTCATTAAGTTTAATGTCGAAACCTCTTCATGTGTTATGTATCAGTCGGATCCAAGCAACTGAGTGCTTGCCACATATGAGTTTTTCATATCAGTAATTGTTTTTTATTTCAAAATGCAGCAAAAGTGTGTAAATAGTCCAGATAACATGTGTTATGTGTGTGGTGAAGTGACATTTTCCTTGCCGTAACGTGCTATTACATCAGTTTTTCGGAAATCTTATCACTGTTATTTTGGGTGCAAGATTGGAGACCAAGATAAAAGCTGGACTGTACATATTTGTTGCAATACTCGCCCTTCGAGCTTTGGGAAATGGTTAAATCGAAACAATCACTCTATTCCTTTTGCTGTGTCTATGATATGGAGAGAGCCAACCAATTATGTGACATGCTGCTTTTTTGTATGGTGTCACCCATTCGGCAGGAAATCGTCAAGAAGAAAAAAAATGGACTGACAACTACCGTGATATAACATCTGCAATTTGCCAAAGTACCACATGGAGATGGACTTCCTATTCCAGAGCCACCAGCAGAATATTCAGGAGTAACACAGCATTACACAGAATTCAGCAACCTGATGACAGTCCTCGATTTGTCAAAAAAAATAAGGCAAGAATTTGGACTCCAGACTACAACACTGGAATCTGCTGATTCCATTTGCTGCTCTGATCAAGCACTGAATGTCCTACTTTGCTGCTGAGTCAGTCTAGGAAGCTTCAATGTAAATTATGGAGTATGCATTCTTTGGCATACCACCTACACATTTAGCCATTTCCTTCTAACTTTGTTCATAGTAATGGTTTATGTTTAGTTGGTATATTATAAGTATGACTAGCCACTTGCCCGTCAAAAATGACAGCATAATATTTGCAAGCCTCGTAATGCTCTTGTTTGCCTCTCCCTACCCAGTGTCACTTTCCCCCCTCTCCTCCCCTGTGTCTCCCCCCCCCCTCCCCTGTATCTCTTCTTCCCCCTCCTCTCCTTCTCCTGTGTCTCTTTCCCACTCTCCTGTGTCTTTCCCCCCTGTTTCTCTCCTATCCCCTCCCCTGTCTCTCTCCCCCCCCCCCCCCCCCCGTCTCTCTACCACCATCTGCCCTGTCTCTCTCCCTCTTGTGGCGCGCATTGCGCATGCACAGCTCCTGCCACGCATTGAGCATGCGCAACTCGCAACTTTTGCTTACATTGTGAGCGTTACACACAAACTCGCAGTACGACAACTATATATGTGATAGTGAATTTACTAGGCATGAAAGTAAATCAACAGATGGCATGGAATTCACTTGATATGTTTACTAAACCCCTATATATATCACTTTTTGCAAACAAAAAGCACAGTACTGTAATTTTTTAAAAAGCATTGCATATATTATTTTACAGTATCTTATAATAATAACTTTTCACAGTAAATTTATCTTCGATATGTAATAATTTGCATGTCATTTCATAGTGTGGGTAATTATTAAATACATTTAAATTTGACAATTCAATTTGTGTGCAATAACAGAATTGTCATTTTATATATATATTTTTAAATATATTCGCATTCTTACTTTTTACTAAAATAATTTCCCAGACATAACCATAGTTGGAGTACCATTTACTTATATACAATATCTTCTTCAAACCACAAATCAAGTCTCACATTTTGAGTATTTAAAAAAATAAAAAAAAGTCACTTGTATCTAAGGGTCTAGTACTATCTCCTGTTCTTTTACTATCTCGTATTCCTGACCCTTCTAAAACAAAGGAGTTAATAAGCAACTGCATTTTTTGTTTAAGAGGCCTAAATTTAAAAGCAGGCAACAGGAAGCTTTTAGTTGGGAAGTTGAGGTTTAAAGTACTCGGCAACAAACAATGAGCAAGAGAGATAAAGATGCAATGGAAATGGTACGGAACAGACCTAAGGAACTTCCTGCCAAAGCTGACTTTTGAGCATGTGTGCTGCCATGATATGGACCAGCAAAGCTATTTTGCTTGTATTTACTTGGAGGTATTTGTTCCTGTGCAAACCCTATAAAAACAAAGAGTGGGGATAAGCGAGCTTGCCATCTCTTGTTGCTAGGGCTTTAGCATGTATCACATTTTTCATCATGGAAACTGCCTATTTGTTCATCTTGTTAAGCTGTATCTAAGATCGTGTTACACTTTAAAATGAATCCTCTGTTTGTCCTTGCGGAAAAACACCTTTTATGTCCGTATCCATGTAGAAACCCATTGGACAAGATCTACAACCAAAATAACATTTTATTATATTCTCATAGTGGTGATAGCTCCAACCTTAGATTTCAGGGTCAGTGGTGCCATCATTATCTTTTCTTCACCTTATCCCTCCCATCTTTTTACCTCCATCCCCCCAAACCAGGTATCTATGTCAAAAGAAGGCTCTCCAGTTGGAGGTTTGTTTGGCCAAGGTCAGTCGCAGGTCAAGCATTTCAGCAGTTGTTAACACAAAGCTTCCACTGGGTCTCCAACTCAGACCATTTCTTCTGCAAATATACTTTCTATCCACACTGGATTTTTTTGTCAGTATAGCAAGAACTAACAAATCCCCTCCCTGTGAAGTGGTCTCAGTGACAAATAAATAGGTCAAACACTCTTAGCTGAAACCATAGAAGCTGAATTCTCCAAATATGGAAACATAATGGATTTTGC
Organism: Discoglossus pictus; assembly: GCA_027410445.1. Taxonomy (NCBI): domain Eukaryota; kingdom Metazoa; phylum Chordata; class Amphibia; order Anura; family Alytidae; genus Discoglossus; species Discoglossus pictus. The sequence goes on from CM050165.1 coordinate 77,668,020, forward strand.
CTGCTTAAAGAGGCTTTTAGGAATGCCATTTAACTCAGCTTGGCTTTATTACTTTACTGTCCTAAGCAACATACATAGTTAATACAGATTTAAACATTATTTCTTTTTCTCTGCAAAAGTAATCAATTCTTATAAAAATTGATTTTCCTATATGCATGTGAGAAATGAATTTAATTTAATCAAATATGTAGCAAAACAAATTATGTTAGCTCTCATAAAAAGCATCAAGGTCAAAATATGTCCAGTTAATTTAATTTAATGTTATATGAGACTTCTGCAACTATATTATTTTATATAATCTTACTGTGCAGAAATTTCCTTCTTCAGCTTTTAGCTGCTCAGACAATGTATCTCTGTTGAATATTTTGCACTTGAATATTATCACCGGGATAGCATATGGCATTACCCATAGTGGGAAGTTTATCTTCATCGTCTTGTAAACTAAAATTAGTTCAACGTCTTTGCAGCTCTCCACATGACTCCAGCTATAATGTTGTTAATAATAAAAAGAATAACTCCTCATGTGTCTATGCTTTTATATTTATGGAGCAAATAATGAGTTTTAAGGTTAAACCGGCACTAGCCTAAAAAAGTCAACTTATGAAAGTATTGAAAAAAACATAAAATTATCTTTTTTTATTACAGAGATATTACTAGGCTTCCATTTATTATTATTAACTGTATCTAGTGGATTTTGAATGCTCTTAAAATCTTAGACGTAAAGAAATAATATATTAGTATGTAAAGTATAAAAAATAAGCTCATCTTAGTTACGCTTTACTGCTTTGCCATAGAGATTATGTTACAGGAACACATTAACAGTGTATGTTACCCTTTTATATATCTTCACAAAATGCAGAAAACTGGCAAATAAGCCACTTACATACATAAAACAAAAATAATAAAAATCAATAAAAGACATGTAAGGTGCAAATCTCATTTTGAGATTCCCAAACTCATGTTTTTGTTAAGAAACACTGCAATGAAAAATTCTGTAACTTATCCTATTTATCCAGATAAGCCTTTACTAAATATATGACAAAAAATGAGTAATGTAACAGTAACATATACTTAAAGTATACTTGTCCAGTTTACAGTTCTTCATCAACATACACAATATTGTTTTTATCATTTAAACATGATTTTGGTAAAAGCATCACCCTTTTTCTGGGCAATATATGTGCATAGAGACTCCGTTTGGGTATATTATGATATTTAATTTTATGTCCTGTGCAGTCTTATAACTCATCTGCCCACTAGTACATTGCCTTATTGCTTACATGAAATTAGTGAGCCAGGACATAATGAGGGACACAAATAACAGCTTCCACAGAGGAAGTGGACTGGCCAAGAGAAAGTTGGGTTACAATTGAGATAGAATATATGTAGTTTCGTTTAGGCAGGATATGGGTGGTATTATCGTGTGTCGGTGCTTTAGGGTAAGCATTTTGTACGCTTGTGGAGAGGGCCCTCCATTCTTTTGCAATGTGTTAAAATAGTTTTTGCCTTGTACGTAACCCATGTATACCGCAAGGGAATATGTTGGCGCATTACAAAAAAAAGGATAATAATAATAATATTACTTGTATTAACTATTTATGCCAAATTTGGATATGCGACTCTTCCACTATGAGACACAGGGCCATATCCTCATAGGCTACAAAGGCTATAATGGTTGTTTTCTTTTCACGTTGTGGCCCTTCACAGCCTCAAAGTACATTTTGAATCTGGCCAGTTGCTATCAATAAAAACATCAACACTAGGACATCAGACCAATTCGTTATAGTGACTAAAGTTAATTAAATGATACGTATTCTAAAATACAGACCAGATAACTTTGATGAGTTTATGTTAATCCTTTATGTGGGCCTATAATAAAACCTCACAGCAGTTATTTTGGATAAATTAGGAGGAAGGGATTTTAGAAAGTAAAGTTTTTCAGGTTATGTAGAATATAATTGGATAATTAAATTTATGGCTGTCAATTATTCAGAAAGAACTGAGGTAGTTTATGCAAGTATGTGGTAAATTGAAAGACCAGTGATTATTATATTAATTACGTCCAATTATAATGATGATTTAGTAGGAAAATGTTGACATCATATTTAGAAGGAGATACACTTTCCTTTAAAGATGATAAATACACAAAAAGCTAAGAGCCGATGGAAGTAACAAAATGTATGGGATGTTTTATACCCCACATAATTGTTTATTCAGATGGACTAATTTGTAAATTATAAAGGCCCTAAAGGGAACCATAGCAATTCAATGGCAATTCACACTTACCTGCTAACACTATATATCATCCTACAACTCCAGTCTGTTAAAGCATTGTTACATATCTGTGGTCTGCCTATAAATGGCCTTTATAAGTGCATTATTGGTTAATAAACACTGCATGCTGCTGAGAAGTCAAATATGGAAAAGTAAACTTGACATAATAAAAAAGAGCAGACAGGGTGAGTAATATTGTTACGTACAAATGTGGCAACTGTAATGGAAGTCTGGCATGTTATCTCAATGTGGGCTGCCCACCAGCAAATTAGCTTGCATTTAACAATGCATATAGCTAGTGTGAAAAGAGGAGGGGCCAGCACTTTATTAGCCACTCTGTAACGCACCAGCTGGTGCCACTATTTGTCAGTGATTTACTAAATGTGTTGATTCAATGAAACAACCAAGCAGTTGAAATCTTATAGGGGAAAAACAGCCTAAATCTAAGTTGCTGCTATATTAAATAGTATACTTTGAGAAGTTAAACATGCATGTACAAGTTATAAAACTTACATTTTATTGCTATAATGAATTATTATTATTGTTTATTTGTAACGTGCCAACATATTCTGTAGCGCTGTACATGGGTTTAGTTCCAGGCAAAACAATATTAAAACATTGCAAAGAATGGATGGCCCTGTACGAATGTGATAGGGGGGCATGTTGCAGTAGAACCTATAAGAAATGCATCTAGATGTCACATGTAGAGGGCACAAACACCAAAAAGGACCTTTTAGAGATACTTCTCTGAACATACCCATTCATATAAATGCAAAGTGTGGATTTTTTAGTCCAAGACTTTAAAGAAAGATGGATAAAACTATATTATGCAGTTGGATTCTTAAATCAACGTGCCCTGATATTATATTATTAAGCATGACTGCAATCCTCCTGATCCTCTCTAGCACCCGTAGGATTTTCTCCTTCATTTGCCATTTACGGGTGTGAAAACATTTGCGGGCTTGGGGAAATTGAGCAATTGAATAGCGATTTGGGATTATAGCCTTGCGAAAGTGAAATATCAAAGGCTTCTAGAGGCTGTGAGTTACGAGTTTAACCATCGCCATTTTTATAAGGCAAAAAGAGCCAATTGAATAGCAAATTAGCTTGCAACCTCACTTACGGGCTACCAGATCTCCCAAAATCTCAGTTGAATGTGGCCCTTAGTGTTTAAACATGTGGAAACACTGGCTACTGGATTATGTCTTAAAGGGTGATAATGGCTTTCCCCATGCTGTTACCTGAGGGTAACATAATGGCAGATGAAAACAATATATCATACAATGGAATTTAAACACAAAGAGATCCTTCCATTATGTAGTCTGCAAGCAATTAAACAAAGCTCACAAACATATGTCTAATAAATTACCATTTAAAAAAAATGTTCTGTACAATAAATGTTTAAGATGTATTGTTGGAAATTGTGCATTTCTGATCTGACATATTTCCTAAAACATTTTCCAAAATGACCGTAATGGGTTCGTTGTAAATGGAGAATGAAATGACATTATTCAGTCTGAGGTATAGTTTCAGAAGGTTGCGTCTGTCTGTGAGCTGAACAAATTACAGATCATAAGAGCTCCTGTGTATTTACATGCTCGTGATATTTAAATCATAAATGGGCAGTTTCTTTCAGTTTCCCACAGCTGAAATGAAGGTGAACTAAGTAAATTTGGCAAAGGGCACCAGTCATTTGCCATTTCCCACAGCAATATGGCATTTTCCTCTGGGAATAAAACATTTTCCTTAAACCACTGTTTATAACTCTTATCAGCTTAACAGCAATACAGCCATCAAGTCCAATATCACATAGAAAAAAAAAAGTCAAGGTCAACAAGTACTTGCATTTTTATTTATCTTTAGCTGCAATTGCTACTGACATTCAATTGGGTAATAAACACGAGGACTGTCAACTGCTCCATGAAAACAGGTGACTTGTTATCACAGAAGGGATGCAATTGCAAAGGTAATCAAACAATCCTGTTGGAAATTTGAGTGCATTCATTTATGGAAGCAATCACCTGTCAATTTTGAGTGAATGCTTCAATACCATTCCCACCGTTGCAGTATGGAAGGTGAGAAAATACATGTTAAATCTGCTTTTCTACCACAGATATCTGTCAAGTGAGAAAAAAAAAAAAGAGTTTCTAAAAAGTATTTTGTATTTAGCAGATAGCTTGGCCGTTAGAAGTCATAGATTCGCTAAGCTTTGCAGGAACTGCTGTGATGGGCTGCATTGGCAATGGTCCCCATAGGAAACAGACATTGCAGATTTTGCTTCCATGTAATCTACAATGTAAATAAATGTTACTAAGATTTGAAGAGAGAAGCAAAAAACCCAAATCAGCCTTAGTAGTGGATTTAATAGTGGATTTATACAAGATTTTGCTAATTACACCCATCTCTGCACGTACTTTAGTCCAGCTGCTTTATAATTGTTTGCAAAACTGAATGATCTTTCAGCTCTGGTTACTCCCTATCCTCAAGTAAATGCCAACAAAAATGCTGAATGACCTCTAAACTCTACAAGACCTATACGCTCACTGAAATCCTATTGTGTGCAATTGTATGAGAGAGTGGAACTATTATATGCTAAGTCTCTGTGTCATTAGAGCAATGACTTACATTCTGCAAAGTATGGAAATATAATCAACATCAAAATAGTTTTCCATTTGTTTAAAGCTATAACTTCGTGAACAATGAGTAAATACGTTAAAAAAAAATAAAAAAAAATATAGTAATATTAAATAGCAGTGATTTAAATACAAAGCAATATAGTATTGAAACACATATTTAATAATGTATTTTTATTGGACTAACAATTAATTGTAACTGGTGAGTGGTGTTTCCTCTCTGAATGAAGTCCTACGCAATATTACTTTATTGTAGTATATTGTATTGGACTTGATAAATGGAGGAGGCACCTCTTGAAAGCCCATCTATTCAAATGTTCATTATTTTTTTCCAAAAGTATTACTTACATAACTTCTTAACTTATATAAATAAAACTTTTCAATGTAGCCATTTTGTAATTCCTAAAATTCTTTCTCCTACTTTGCACATAGTTAGTGGCTTATCTTGTTCTCTATTTTATTTAGTTCCTACTTTCAAAAACGTTAAAACTTATTAACTCCGGGAACATACAGTTTGCCTGTCCAGCACCACTCAAGCACAGTTATAGGGAGCTGTAAATCACACGGCAATGAAATGCATAAAACATACAGACCAATATTATATCTCTTCCTTGCAAAAGGGGAAACAGAGCTTTCACACAAGGACATCAAATGCCAACACATATCTACACAGCCCAGATGATTTTTGGTTTCACCAATCAGCACAGATCAGACGGCCTTAAATGATAACAAGTAGATCTCAGCAAAGAGAATAAAACTTGCCACTTCCACCATTTAAACTAAGGAAACCAGTCTTAAGTCAACAGTAGATAAAGCTGTATTTGCTCTCCTATCTTATCTATTCTCATCCAACTTCTCATTTAACAGCCGGTTACTCTAATTACAAACTCCATTTTTTTAGATAAATATTCCATATAAATAACTTTGGCTGGTTTATGAATGAAGAATGAATATCTAGTTTGAGACACATATTTTAACTTGCTATTTGAATGCTATCCATAATTATATGTTCTTTTATTAGATTCAATAGTATTTCAAGCCTAAATAATCAATATTTTCTTATTATTTTTCTTTGGATGTCTGGTTTTTTTTTTCCTGGATTGTAATGTTCTTATTTATCTTCGATTTTTTTTTCTTCTTTAACAATAATGCATGCAATTTATGTATTTTTTATACAAATTTAAAAATACCGATATTTCTTCTTATCTTGATTACACTTTCAAAAGAGAGACAAATATATATATATATATATATATATATATATATATATATATATATATACATATATATATAACTAAATATATATATATATATATATATATATATATATATACATATATATAAATAAATATATATATATATATATATATACATACAAACAATTTTGAAAAAGTTGCTTCTTTAATTAATTAATTAAGGTGACAAGAAAAGCTCACTAATGTCATTTTCTCAATTAATTTCCTTATTGAAAGTTCAGTTTTGGTTACTTTGAATATTCCCATGATGTGTATGTAATAGTGTGTATCTGCCTTTATCATAGCACCGCTTTCCCTCTAGAGCTTTTGTGCCATTTGGTTATTGCTCACAGGAATGTTAAGTTGACTCTAGCTTTTCTTTGCATAGTACAACAATACTGGTAAGCTTTTGAATGTAAATGGGGCTGAATGGGAAAGGATATTGGTTCATGTGTAAAAATCAAAGACCCTGCAGAAATGGTGAACACAGATATTTCAAGGAACTTCCATTAAGAAGAGGTCAGTGTTTAATTAAATTAGTATTTTCAATTCAAATTCAGAAACAAACAAGCTACAAACTTAAACTTTATCATTAAAAACTGCAAGAATGAAAAGACTAGAAAATACATTAATAAAAAAAAAAAAAAACTGTGTTCTTTACAAAGTTACCTTTCAACTGGCAATTCTAGAATTCTGAGTTTGATGAGGATCCAATGAAAACATATTTATGAATAGTAGTTGAAAGCACAGTGTTCTTTTTCCATTCTAAAAACTTTTATTCACATGCCATTTTAGAGATCATATTAAAGTACACATTTTAATCTTGGGATTTTTTTGTTACTATGTCAGGCCATGGATAAATGTACACCATGTTCTTATATTGCATTTTATTTATACATGTTATATCAAGACTAAAGATTAAATGTATTTAACATAACAATATAGGCATAGACATGTTGACTAATGTTCTGTGTCTTTCAGCTGAGGGTCATATCAAGTCAAAAACAACCACATGATAATGGCATCAGTAAAATCACTAAAGGTCAATCAAAGACAAGCCAAAGCTTCCACTGTCTGCATGACCTTCGGAGCTTGTGACAAATTGCTATCAGTCAATGTCAACTAATGACAGCAGCTCTTTAGTTAATCAATTGTTCTAAAAATGATCAAGAAAACTACTCACAGGACAGCTCATTTTCACATCAATGCCTGTGAAGTATGAAAAGCTCATTTTTTTTGAGTTTTTAATAAGCTCATAAGTAAAGCAGTTACTTGGTAACAGGGGTCACCTTACAGAAAAGACAGAACCTCGGTCTGCCATTTTACATATTCTTTCATTTCCATATTATAGTAAAAATATGTCATGCTATTTAGTATGCTACAGCAGGAACACATAATAAAACAAGCCAGAGCTCAAATGGGCTCGAGACAAACACTTAAATAGATCTGACAAAGCTTTTCCTAAATGTAAATAACCAATGTTTTTCATCTGTTTCAATTCCCATATCAAGCACAATTAAATAACTGAAATATGAGCAGTAAGAAATGACCCATTATTTAAATAAAGCTGATTATTTTATACTGATGCAACAATCACCAGATATACCGTTGTATGGAATAGGAGTTACTAATAAATAAAATTATATATTTTAGAACCAATTCAAAGGAAATGATCAACTATAGTCAAATAAGTACAATTAATTCATGGATAATAAATATAACCATCACCGATGTACTATTTTTATTGTGCAGAAAAATACTTTTGCCACATCGAAGAATATTCTAGAGATGACCAATATTTATTTTAACCATTTTCACTTAAACATAAACAGTTCTCCAAGAAAAGCCAAAGTTCCTTATTCTACCAGTGGAACTGACAGCAGTTTCATATTACACTCTAAACCTGAAATGCTAGTTTTTCAAATTAAAATATCTTCTGTGGCCTCAGCCAAGTCGTCCATAGCAAAGAAACGAAGGAGGCAGGGCAACACTTAAGCTAAGCCATAATTGGAAGAATGTGAAAAATGAAGTGTCAGTTTGGTCAATAAAGGGCAAAGGTCAAGGGTAACTACAGCCCAAACTCTGTGCAAAATGTGCTCATTAAGACATCCAATCAGCAAGCTCCTTCCAACCTATCACATTAGCCATCAGACAGCAAGCTGCTTCGTATGCCCTGTTATGAGCAGTTATTACTTTTTTTTTGTTCGTGTATAAAGGAGAGCTGGTATATAAATCGTTGCTCAGTCATCTGGAACATAATGTGGTCCTTTACCTCCCCCCTTCGTCCAGCCTTCTGTGCTGGCTTCATAGGCTTGGAATAACTATCTTGAGATTCTCTTTATAATATTTGCAAAAGCCAGGCTTCAGGAATGCTCTATAAAAAAATGATCACATTATCCCAAATGCTATATTTTTAAAGAACTGTTACTATAATATGTCATAATTCTGAAAGTGATCAACAATAGTACCTGATGTTTTCATCTAATTTAAGTTTGTTTAGTAGTTTACATATATGAGCATTGTTTGAGAAAAAAGTGGCCCCTTAAAATTATGCTGCATATCACTTAACAGAAAAAGTCAGAGGTCACAAGGTTACCTGTCTGCACCTCAGAGTTAAAAAATGCTTACTATTCCAGTCTTCTTTAATTACTAGAGCAAGCCTGTGATGAAGTCAGCAACTTCTCTTAGAGGTCCTATGTAATAAGCCTTAAGGAATCCAAATTTATTTTGAATAAACCAACATAATCAATTGCAGAAATACACCCAATGCATGTATATATATATATATATATATATATATATATATATATATATATATATATATATATATGTGTGTGTGTGTATATATATATATATATATATATATATATATATATATATATATATATATTTTTTTTTTTGTACTCTAGAACTCAAGATATTGAATGGATTATCCATTACTGGATTGCAGGAGCTGAGAACCACAAATAATTGCTAGATAGAACCGCAACAAAACATTTAAATAAAATGAATGAAAAGGTAATATTAAGTAGTCAATAAAAAGGCAAATATTTTGAGTGCTGTCCCTTAGAGATAGGAATAGGATGGTCAGCTCCACTACCCTCCTATCTAGAAAATCTAAAAAAAAAATATTGATAAAATAAGAAATGACAGTTGAACTGCTAGATGCATTATATTAATATTTACAGGGTGTTTTTCATATTTAATTTTTTTTTAAATTTTATATGAGACATTTCTTCTGTTTTGAGATATTTAATTAATTAGTTAATTAAATATTTAAATAGTAAGTACAACAAACAACCAACATAATTACAATATTCTTGCAAGGCCGCTTACATCTAACTCTTTACTCTTGAGTGTAATGATTTTAGAAACGTAATAAAAAAATATCCATAAATCACAATATTTTTCAGAAAAGTTATAAATATCACCTGGGCACTAGAATAAAATATGCTTAATACTGTGTTCTTTGAATATGTGACCATTTTAGATTATTGAATTCAATATTTCCTTAGAGTTTATATTATTTTATAGTATTCAGGTATAACAGGAAAAGAGCAATACGATTAGCTAAACTTGCAGAGTATGCAAATATGTGTAGGAGTATCTTAAAGTGTTAAGAAATTCTCCCATAGGCCACCCCGAGGCCCAAAGGTTAGCTCCATGCACAGCCTGATTCCCAAGCTGTGCATCCTTAATGATTGTTAAGCCTTGAAGTGCCAAGGAGGCTGAACTCATGGCTGAAATATTTAGCCAACTCCTGTTCATACACTGACTCCTGCTGACTTCCAAAAAACCTTACATGAAGAGAAATTTAACTATATGCTCTAACATGAAATAAGGCTGAGAATAGCATAGGACGTTTCCGTTAATGACTGACATTGGATCACTCAACACGTTTTCAGACTTTTCCAGCTATAATTACTATGGAAATGTGATACAATACCATATTGTAATAACACTAACACTAAGGCAATTTTACATGGCTATGGGATATACTCATTTGATAGAAACTGCTGAATAATACACAACACATTTCACCTTAACAGACCCCTGTTCTGTGTAAAAATGAATATATTTTTTATTTAGCTATGGGATAAAGCAATTATATTTGAACAAAGAACCATGGCAAATCTTTTAATTAGATAAGGCTGGGTAAGACTGTTGAGGGTCGCATATCTATGTATAAAGTCACCCCTTATCATCATAAAATCGTGATTATAATATAATCTGATATCTTATAGGATAATGCTAAAAATATATTATACACATTATTAAGTTCACAAAAATACTAACTAGTGTCCAATTGTCAGTAAGCTTAATACTGAGTTACTGACCAGTGAAAAGAATACATCCTATTCATCCAGCTTAATTTATTAAATTTTAAACCAACATTGCTGCCAGGGAAAACCACTGATAGATTTATATGTTCTGTTGCCTCCCAGATGCCATGCTAGAAAAAAACACACATTTCATTATTTCCGAGAAATAAAAATTAACCCATTTTGTGAAGGAAGATCCAACTACATTTTTAATGGTTTAAAATGGTAAACTATTGGAATAAAAACTCAAGTTGAAAGTTTACAGAAATGTTTAAATAAAGAATATAAGCATCATTAAACACGACTTGCTGGATACATTTTAATTAAACTTACTTGAGTAAAAAACGATCGTAGTAACAACTGGAGTAGGGGGAGAATTCAAAGTTACAAAAAGAAATATGATTTCCTTTCTTTGTAACATGCCAACATATTCCGTAGCGTTATACCGGGGTAAGTTCAAATCAAAACAAAATTACAAAATAAAAATAAATAAATAAAAAAAACGAAAAGAATGGAGGGCCCTGTCTTTGAGCTTAAGTGTACACAGTGCTTTCCCTAAAGCACAAAAGATTGAAAACTTGCAGACTTATACAGACCACATTCTACATCAAAAAGTATCCTACTAAACTTATTAAGTCATTTGCTGGGACAAGAATTCTGATGAAAATATCTATTATTAAAAAATAATATGTATTTGGTGTTACCGGATTTCTGTCTTTAATTATTGCATCAAATCTGGCTGAAGTTCCACTAACTATTGGCAGCCAATAGTTGAGCTCAACTACTAGTGGTATTGAGCTCAACTACTCCTTCTAAGCAGGTAAAATCGACCACTGAAGACAGTTGTGGTGGGAATAATCAAACTTGTCAACAAAAAAACTGTCTTTAATTCTATAAAAATATGTTTGGGAAGCCTATACCATATATATTTTCTTAATACATATTTTGTTTAGAACTTTGCCAGAAGGCTGTTTGACTAAAGTCACAAGAGTTTACATAAGGTACTTAAAAAAATACCAGTATTTCACCAGAAATCATAACACTGAGGATTGTGCATTATACCAGGATATAAAGAAGAAGAAAATAAACCCTTAAAGTCCTATATTTTGAAACTATGCATTACACATCTACATTAAGTAATCTCTTAAAATATACAGGTATTTTTTTATGTAAATATATTATTTAAAGCCTCGATTTTTAATAGTACAGACTGCCATTATAAAATATTAATTTAAAGGGAATTCTAAAACAACATAACCAGTAGAGGTAATCAAATATATTTTTCCATATGCTGCAGAATGGCCAAAGCAATAGATAAAAGTACTTTCTCATGACATATGTTTTAAGACAACATTCCTACCTTGTTCACTGCTGTTGTCCCCGCTGTGCGATGTGTGCCCCCCACTGGAAGGTCCTGGGGTACCCCCAGAACGAGTCGATGCTGTGTCATCATGATCTCTGCTCCAGGAAGGCTGTGGAAATTCAATGAAACTTGATAAGTGAAAATCTCTTTTTTTGCATATATTTAACAAGAACCAATTTAATGTGCAAATTTAAAGGAAAGCTGCCAAATGGATTCACATTAGTTTCTTTCACTAAGCTAAACTACATAGATATCTCATAATTGCACGCTGAATTACCATTGAAAACAGAAACATTCCAGCAATGGAACAAATAACAGCTACTAGCTTCTGATTATATATTTAGCAGCAACAAACCCTCTGGCATAGCAGTCTGTTACTCTGCAAATGCAAAATGAGAGTGGCCTTTGATACTGCAGTTTATATAGTCTTAGCCTCTGATACATCACAGAAGACAAGCATAGTAGAGCTTTTAAGATTTGGACACAATTAGGCCTGGGTCCATAATAGCCAATATGTGTCAGCTGTTTGCCGGATGGTATGTGGCAAATGGGCTAGGCATGGAGACAAAAAAGGAATGGCAACAACAATGGCTTCACATGGTCTATGTACACTCAGCCCCATGCAGAGCCTCCTTGTACTATTGAACAGAAAACAGATGTTAGTTCTTATCACTGGGTGAATTTGAAAGTAACATTCAGATAGGAAAAATTGGCTGTAAATTAAATTCTTAGAGAAAACAATCATGGCAACACTCCTCCCAGATCTCCTTTTATCACTAGAAAAGATTTTAATTAGCTTTTAGTACTAGCTTTTAAAAAACATCTAAGTGACTCACTTGGTCATCCTACACAAAGTTTCATGCATAATGGAACAGCTTGCTGCTACAAAGTGGGCTTCATATGTCTAAAACACACCACATTGCTGTTCTATTCAGATATAGTTGGAGCTTGTTTAATGTAAATACAGTCTAGTGGTTTTAATACACTAACCAGCATAAGTGATGCTTCTGTTTAAAAAAAAAAAAAAAGAATTTAAAAGAAAATAAAAACTGTAATATATAGATAGATTGATAAATAAATAGATAGATAGATTAGATAGACTAGATAAATAGATAGATTAAATAGATCTGAATTGTACCCACTGTACTTTATTCTAATTAGTAAATAGTGCTACGGAACATGTTGGAGCTTTACAAATCAACAATAATAATAGGTAGATAGTCAAACAGATAGATCAATCTAATTGTACCCACTGATTAAAAACATTTCCATAATATAAAATAATAAAAAAAAAAAAAACGTGCCAATAATATTATTATTGTCCTTTATTTGGAACGCGCCAGCTTATTCTGTAGCGGTTAACTACGAAGAAAAATACAATATGGCAAAAAGAGGAAGGCCCTGGCTTTGAGTTTAAAATCTTACGTACATGGTCATTTTGTTCTAAAGCACCTTACAAGATTAAATTATAGGTCACAAGAAAAAAAGTGCATGTTTGGACTATATGATGAGGGCCTTTCTGGCAGAAAATCGAGTCTTATACAACAGAAAATACAGCATGTGCCAGGTGGATCTACACCTCAGCACCTCACACCAACTAAAAATAGCACACAATTTTTAAGTTATTTTTTTCAGACTGGATCGTCCTTATATGTCTCAATATTTATGCTTCCATATGGTGCCAGAAACCGCCTAAAAAAAAAATAAAAGCAGCTATCACACGTATTCTAAACACTGTCAGTTGTAGTGGTGATTCAGAGACTGGTAGAAAGATGTGTGAACTGTGGGAGAAATGCTTTTTAACAAATATGCACTCTTCGGCATGCCAGAAGAATGCTGTAAAGGGTAATCTGGAACACATGCTAAGAATGCAAACAGTTAATGCATAAATTTTCAGTTTGTACAACTGCAGCTTTAAAAGGGGGACTTGTTTATTCAGAGCATTGCAGAAAGAATGGTACAGCACCCAGGGGACAGACAATGCCAGGCACAAAGCCCTGGTGCCTCAACATGTAAAAGGATGTTTTTCTATGTGCTACAAATCCCACTTGAAAATATAATTAGAAGAAGAAAATGGCAAACTATTGCATTAACTGTAATTGAACAAAAGACCAGCAAGGCATGTGGGAGGCTGCAGGAACCCGTGGGAGCTCTGGGATGCATCAGATCTTAGGAGTGACATCTCCAGGGCACTTTCAGTCTATTTATGTTGTCCCTCACTACTATTGTCGACTGGTGATCTGACTTGTAATTAATAGAAAATCTGGAGATAACAAGCTAAAATATAGAGAAGCAGACTAACCTCAGCAAAAATGTGTTGATTAATCTGATTAACAGTGCAATTCAGAAGAAGGTGGTGGAAAACCATAGAACTGTACCCAGCTACGCACAAAACTGTGCTCTTTTATGCAACAACAAACATGATATATTCACTATCTTTTAATGAGCTCTGCTGATTTATTCAGCTTTGTTCAGCACCCCCTCACACACACGTTTCTACTGAGCAGGGATGTAGATTAATTCAATGCTTAATTGTTGAGTAAATTCAATTTTCCACATTCTATTCTGCATAGCTTTAGCTAAGGTTCTTAAATCTTTAGCAGTGAGCCCTGAGCCCAGCGTTTGTGATCTGCGCCTACCTTTTTTCATCACCATTTTTCTTCCTCCACCACTTAATTCACCATGAAAAGATTTTCCTTGCTGGAAATTCTGATTCTGCTATGATCTGTGAGGCATTCCGATTCATTGCATTTTCATTGTGTTTGGTCTAAGATGCTGGGCTCCACTTTTCTCACAGCTATTGCCACATTATACAAGCACTCATGCAAGAAATGTTGAATTCCACCTCAGTTTATCAAAATTGTGTGTAACACTCACTTAACCTGTATGTTTAATTTCAGTATTCACTAGAGATAGCTGGCTGGAGAGTACTGCTTTGATACCACTGCCGTGGGTTTATAAAAATATTCCAATATTATTATTTCCCGAACACTCTTCTCTACATTCCGTATTAATTTACGCATTAAAGTGGTAAATTACTTAGAGTGCACGGAATGTTTTCCAAATTAGCTGTCTAAAAAAGCTTGTGATCAAATTATTAGTCTGGCTGGCAGTGAGCGTCCAAACAAAATTAACTAGCAAAAAAAAAAAAAATGTATTAACCCTAAATCATACATTATGCAATTGCAAAACGGATTCGGTATTAAAGACAAAAATGCATAAGCTACCTGAAAATGTCAACATTGATTAGAGGAATAGGAAGGCGAAAAACATCTTTTACGTTAAAAGTTGTATTTTATAAATGCTTCATGTTTTACATTTTCAGACATTTTAGCAGCTTAACACTCCCATAAAGAATGTATTATGCAATTAAGCTAATATGTTTCTGATTCAAATTAATGAATTACAAATTTATTCTAAGCACAGCCCTTCTACATTGTGTGAAGCCGATATGTATAATATGTGGAAGGTTTATGTAGCAGTCACGCTATGTGGCCAGGTAGTTATATGATCCAGCATGCATTGTGTTATCTATAGTGTGAGGTGTAGTAACACAAACTCATTCCTAATACAGGACATACCCCCTATATTCACTAAGCTTCTCAGAGGTTGTGAAGTGCTTCACTGAAGGATGGAAGGGCTTAGTGCATCTAATGACTAAACTATGCTGGCTTGCTTTTATGGACTTTTACATAGAAAAATCTAACACTATGTAACAAAAGATATTCACAAGCAAAAGTGGCTTTATTGTTTTACCAATAAGACAATCTAAACTTGATGAAAAGATCTTTGAGGCTTCTAAAAGGCCATACGGGCTAGACTCACTAAGATAAGAAGCTTGGGAAACGTTTGGTTAGGTTTTGAGAACGTTTTTTTAATTTCTTTGTTACCATTTAGGGATAAATTACTAGCATGTGTCTACCCCAAAATGTATTTTTTTATTGAATCTGGCTCATGTACTTATTTTGGACCTCACAAGATAGAAAGCTATAATTATGCAACAGTATTACTCTTATAGGAGGGTATCAAAAACTATTTCTAAATATCTCAAGCCAAGCGCAAAACTGAAGAAGAATCTCACACAACGGCTACTTCC
The DNA here is from genome assembly GCA_027410445.1 of Discoglossus pictus. Lineage (NCBI taxonomy): Eukaryota > Metazoa > Chordata > Amphibia > Anura > Alytidae > Discoglossus > Discoglossus pictus. The sequence continues at coordinate 77,683,943 of CM050165.1, forward strand.
TGCGAGGTACACACAGTGTGGTACACTTGTGTGGGCTCTTACACAAAGGAGGGTCTCTACAAGGCTCACAGCACAAAACAACCTAAAGCATTTAAAACTTGTATTTCAAAAGGAGGAGGGTCCACTACCTAGGGAGGAAGGAGGAGACAAATAATGTCTGCCCACATGCATACCAGAGAGTGGATAGAGTTATAGAGAAGAGTTTAAAAAAAGTTGATTGAAAGATAGATAGATAGATAGATAGATAGATAGATAGATAGATAGATAGACATATAGATAGATAGACATATAGATAGAGAGCGATAGATAGATAGATAGATAGATAGATAGATAGATAGATAGATAGATAGATAGATAGATAGATCTGAATTGTATCCACTGTACTGTATTCTAATTCGTAAATAGTGCTACAGAACATGTTGGCGCTTTACAAATAAATATTAATAATGATAGGTAGGTAGGTAGGTAGATAGATAGATAGATAGATAGATAGACATATAGATAGAGAGATAGATAGATAGATAGATAGATAGATAGATAGATAGATAGATTGATAGATCTGAATTGTACCCACTGTACTTTATTCTAATTTGTAAATAGTGCTACAGAACATGTTGGCGCTTTACAAATAAACAATAATAATAATAGGTAGGTAGGTAGATTGATAGATTGATAGATAGACATATAGATAGAGAGATAGACAGATAGAAAGATAGATAGACATATAGATAGAGAGATAGATAGATAGACATAGATAGAGAGATAGACAGATAGACAGATAGATAGATAGATAGATAGATAGATAGATAGATCTAATTGAACCCACTGTACTTTATTCTAATTTGTAAATAGTGCTACAGAACATGTTGGCGCTTTATTAATAAAGAGTAATAATAATAATAATAATAATAATAGATAGTAATTTTCTCTTTTGTGCATAAGAAAAGGCTTTCCTTCTTGTTAAAAACATAATTTAAAGTTTATTAATCTAATTTTATTTTGCGGTAAGCTAGGAAAGGCTGACATACAGACAAAATGTACTTGGATTAAATGCTTGATAGCAATAGCATTTTGCAATATGCATACTAAAAACACTGACATGGTATTTAATACTCAAGAGTGTAATTATCAAGTCATATTAATGTAATGTTCTTTATAGTCCATGCCTCTGAGCTTGGTCAAAAGATACATCATGACCATGAGAAAGTTAAATAAATTTGGCCAAGTCTTCACACTTATTGGCGGCTTTTTTACAACTTTGAGAAGCAAAAAAAACGAACAAAGCAATGTCTCTAAAATCTGCGCAAAATGCATATTTTGTCATTTCTAAGCATCTGTGTCACAATTTATTCACATTGCATCATATGTGTTTTTGTCATGTTAATGAGCTAACGTGTCTTCACATGTGGGTGCACATCTTGCCTGCATATTGGCGCTGGGCATTTGCTAGCAATTCCAAAAACCCACATAATGTGTGCCAAAACAGAGCAAGTGATGCACATGGCACAAAATAATCCCTGTGCAAATGAGAGGAATAGCAGCAAAAAGAAGCTACAATAAAAACATGCAAGTAAATACACATTTGTAGTTCTGTGTTATATTGCTATAGATCCTGTAGATCAGTGGCTCTCAAGCATTTTGATCTGTGGTTACCATTATAGGGGCTTGAGATGCACAATATTTTCAGCATTTCACACATTTTCATCTAGTTTTTACCTAATTTGAATTGAGTGCATATTAACTGCAGATACATTTGTCAATCTAACTACAACCATGATGTTAGTTACAATGTCATGTTCTCCTCATCCATATTTGTTCTTGAGGAGCAGCAGATAAGGTCTCAGGGACCTAGGACCGGCTGTTGAGAGCCACTGTTGGAGATATCTCTCAGTGTTTCTGTTACTTCTTAAACTGTTTAGTATCATCCTTTAGCCACTTGAAGCTAGCAGAATAAAAATATGTATGTAACTCCATGAAGTGTAGTGTTAAATTATTTAGACTACATAATATTGAGCAGTGGCATATGGCACATAGCCATGCAAGGGAAAGAAACACAAGCCATTCTAGATGAGCTGGATGATAAAATCCATAGCCACACCATTATGCATAATGTTTATACTATAAGTAGTATAAGTAGGGAGTTTCCTCTTCCTTTTTCCATTACTGCCATCAGGTAGAATGATCTACAGTGAGAGCCATGGGACTTGAGATGTAGGCAGAAGTACTGTGTATTAATGGACATCAATGTCACACCATAAGGTGCAAACAAATGTATACTTTATATTCAGTGATTATAATGGGAATAAGTCACGTATGCTTCATATTTGTACTCAACCTTATGGTAGAAAAACAAAATCTGTCATCATATTCCTCCAACGATTTCAAACTCCCAAATGGCACAGAATGTTGGAAGAAGTTGGAAGGGAACAGATTTTATGTATTTAATTGCTGAATATAGACACTGTAAAGATGTATCAGCTTGTGTAGGGCAATAATTTAATTGCATAGTCTCAGTGCTCCTTCAAATTGCTTTGAGTGCCTCTTAGACATAATTCTAACAAAGGAAGTATTTAATACAATTTCTTTGTAAACAAAACAAGTGATAGAAATCTAAAAGACGTTAGTGTGTGTTCAGCTACAGAAGGAAGCTTTGCATATATAATCTCCACCTATATGTAGGGTTTTCTTTCTTAGGGTGTAAATCAGTAAACTGAGAACTAGAATACTAGACCTAAATCTTCTACAGAAAAGAGCATGAACAGCTGCTTTACAGTTTAATGAATTGCCCCTTGAGTGGCAGTGGAAAATACTTAGAATAAGCCTACTGAAGTGGTATTACTACATGCTGTATATGTACAGCTAAAGACGTCTGTCCTCTCATGGACAAAACAAGTGAATAGGGAAGGGATGGGGGCTATTAATCACAAATCCTTTTAGGTTTTCCCCTGACATTCACTCGCCACTAAATCCAACAAAACATACAAATAAACACAAATACAGCTAAGACTTGATGTTATGTTTAGTACATCATGCCACAATCCACTGGGGACAATAGTGTAATATATGATCCAAAGCAATTGGGACCCTTACACTACTGTTGGGTTGCCAACTCTTGATAGGATTAAAAGTCCAAACATTAAAAAAGCTAGTAATATTTAAGGATGGACTTCCTATCTCATTGTTAATTTGGCTATGCTACAACCAAACAATGATAACGTTATGGAAATGGTTGATGTCCAACCTTGATGTTAATAAAACTAAGTAATATCACTTTTAGGATCCCTAGGATGTAGGGAGTTATATTTCTCCTTTAATTCAAAATGATTCTTAAAATGAGTTAAGATAAGTAAATATCAGTACAACTGGATATGTTGAAATAATTTTGAAGAATTAAAATCAGGTGAGTTCCAAATGGTTAGTCAACCTACACTGCAATGTATTTGGGACTTTAATATTGTAACCAATACACTATGTATCTATGGCATTTTTAGGGATGCTGATGGCTTCTAACCATAACATTGTAAAGAAGTACAATCAGAGGGATGAGTGCAAATGTTGTCTGAGATAAAAAAAAAAATAGGGCTGTATTCCTCATGGTATAGCGTTTTTATGCAAAAATAAAAGTATCCTGGGACATTTATCAGTTAATTCACTTACTGATCTTCATCAATAGGTCATAGAGGCATATGGAAAAAGAGGATGCACGGTGAGCAACAGTAGCATTAAGTAGAATTACAGAGATTTGGGGTGACGGGTGGACAAGCAATCATCAGATCTCTAGAGATATATTCATGGCACAGTATTTGGCAAGCAGTGAGTGTTTTTTTCATCTGTTATTTATTCTGAATATATGCTGGAGCTGGCAGATTGGGCTAACGACAGCTAGTTTGCATGCAACATGAACAAGCCAAAAACACAGTGCATGAAAATAAAGTCCAACTAAAAAGACTTTCAAAAAAATATATACACTCCATAGAAACAATAATAAAAGATACAAAAAGAAGTATGAGGAATCTACCACAACAATTTCTTATAGGCTCATTGATCTTAGGGCTACCTTCACAGCATGACCAGTCAGCAACTGACTACTACGCAGGCCATCAAGCAACAAATAAAGTCCTTTGAAAAATACATTAAATTCAGTAAAGAATTTCAGTGAAGATGAATTAGCCAAGTGGGATTAGGTATTTGGTTAGAAATCAACGGCTTGCTACATGTAAGGGGCCCCTTTGCTTGTCATATGCCTTTCACAGTTGTAGTTTAAGGAGTCATTAAATTACGGCAGAGAAAGATAAAGTAACATTTTAGCCAAGATAACATTTTTAAGAAGTCTGAAGTTAAGCTATGTATTTTCGGACGGAGACAGCCATTGTTGATTAGAGTTTGTGAGTGATTTTGGCTTAAAGGCATATCTAAGTGAGCTGAATTAATACATTTCTGTACTCTATAGACAAAAAGCAGCCTATGTGTATGCAGCACATCTCATAAAACATTTTATTTTTATTAATATCTAAAAATCCCTCTAATGATTATGCTGACACCTCCAGGGGGTGTCCCCAATCAGCATGCAGCATCCGGGGAGCAATATTAACCCACTATTTACCTTCTCTTGCTTGCTCAGCCAATCTCCTTGCAGCTTCCTGCCACATATCAGTGATACACTACATTTCCCAGGCTGCTTTGCACCACAGACCGGAACCCAGCGTTAATTCAAGAGTTTCAGCTAACCAAATTGGCCAAAACAAATCATTTTACATTTGAGGCTAATTTAGCCTTGGTTTGGAGGGTGTTAACCTTGATTTCCAACTGTCAGAAATTACAAAAATTAGAAATTACTATTATTGCTAAACACTTACTCTGTATGCACAGGAAGGAAATCATGAAAAGGAAGTGTATGAAAACATGTGACTTCCTACAGTAGGGCAGAACTCATGTCTGCATCATTCCAAAACAAAATGGATACAATGCCTGTGATTGGTCAAATTTATTATGACTGTAATGCTAATTTTTGAAGAGATTGGCTGGGGGTGTCAACTTTGAAAGCCAACTGTTTGCAAATGCAAGACATTCAGCCGACTTCAAGGTGAGTGTTTAAATGTATATTTTGGTATTTTTTCATGCAAACTTTTTTTTCATACACTACTGATTCTCCTTATCAGATGCATTTATAATCCAGCAAATTTAGATATCCCTTTAAGATATGCTCATATTAGAGTATATAGTACTTTATGTGAACACGTTAGATGGATAGATAGATAGATAGATAGATAGATAGATAGATAGATAGATAGATAAGATTATATATTTTTAAGAACCCTGCGAATGTATCAGTTTGTAAAATGTTTTTACAAAATAGACACAAACTTTTTTTAAATTATTTTCACATTAGTTGGGTAAACATTTCAGACACCTTCCGGCTCTTGACATATGTAATGAATCAAATGTTGTATCTCTTGACACAGCATTAGTTGCTGCAGTTGCTTCACTGTGTGTGTGTGTATGTATGTGTGTGTGTGCGATGGTAAAGGGTGTTGCCAAGGTAAACACATCTCAGCTGGCAGAATGAACAAAGGGGAAATGTCAGAAACAGACACAAACTAGCATTGTATGTACCTCAAAATAATCCTTCTCACAACCCATCACTGCTTCCAGAAACGCCACTAGTATTACCACTTTCTATATCAATTGAAGACCACATAAAGACCTCAATCTATGTCACACCTCATCTAATTCTCCCAGCACAATTTTCATAATGTATAAACTATTTTACTTCACTATGCACACTCTTAAAGCTTACATTTTATGCATTATCACCTTCATTGGTAGATTATGATAACTGCAAATCATTTTATGCACTACATTTAATAGAATTATTTCATCTTTGTAACATGAATTACAACGTGTGACGCACAATGTACCAATGTGCATATCCAGGGATATGCTAGTGCTTCACCACTTTATATTACATGGTCTAATGTGTGCCTATAATTGTACTAACACAAAGTCTTAAAGATAGATAGATAGATAGATAGATAGATAGATAGATAGATAGATAGATAGATAGATAGATAGATAGATAGATTATTTAGATATTAACAATCCCACAAATCTCATGTAAGTGGTGTTTGCGTCGGTACCAGATTCCCACTTTATCTAAAGATACTTGTGAATATTAACGTGTTAAAAGAAAGTAAGTGGTGTTTGGTAATTATTTTAGCTTCCAATACAGTGTAATTGGGATAATATTAAAATGACTTAATCCATGGCCCATATCTGGTTTGAATTGGGACATCTGAATATAACATTGTATTGTTGTGACATTATATTCCTGTCCTATGTCAGCTTTCCAAAGCTCAGTTTTCAATATGAATCCATTATTATTGCAAACCACAATTCATTCCATGATGGCACTGAGTTAAAGTGGAAATACTTTGCTAATAAGATATTTGTCGTTTTAAGAGGTAACCCTGTTTAGCTTGACGTCTTTTATTGGAGACAGCTCTTCCACTCAATAAGTGGAAAGCAAAAACCCCACATCGACATTCAGGAATTAGGTCATGCATAAGGAATTTCTGTTACATAGACACCATGGTGGGGAATTTATCAGAGTTTGGCTCCAGGTTTGCAACAGTTTTTTTTTTGTCCCAATAAAGGGTGCCTCCTAATATCTCCTATGGAATGTATTCCTTAATAATGTTGACAGCATCTTTTTGCTACTTTCTCAACAACAATATGGAGAATTTTATTTATAAAAAGTTTTATACACTAAATTTTTTTTTTATGAGGAAACAAAGAAAACAAAACATGTATTTCTATAAAACACAAAAACACATAATTTTCACAGTTTTCCTTCCCACTGCCTAAGTTGCTGAACACAAGCAACATGAAAGCTATTTCCCTTGCGGGTCTAAGGAGTAGCTCAGTAGTAATGTCACTGCCTTCCAAATGGGTGAACCCATCTGAAATTCTAATGTTATCTCACTATGGACAACCTGTTTTATTTACCTGTGTATAAAACACAAATAATATGGGTCATGTTGTATTAAAACATAAGCAGACCCTCTGCAATCTCAATTTGGGAGTGACTGAATTCTTATTCTTTACTAAACCCCCTCCCCCTTTACAATGCAAGTAAACAAGTACATCAATAGTGGCTCCTAGTACAGCATGTAATATGGCGGCTGTATTATATTTTATTTTGTATTTTCTAAACACTAGTGCATATAATATAATAATAATATATATATATATATATATATATATATATATATATATATATATATATATATATATATATATATAAAAGAAAGAACTAGCTTTCCCTCAAACTACTTTCTGGACATATATTTTGGAATCTAGTACATGCAATTTTTAAATTATGTCTTTCAACTGGAATTTTAACTTTGCCGTGACTATACTTCACTACATTTGAACTTATTTTCTTTTTTTTTATAAAAAAAAGTCTAGCCCTTTCTTGAACATTTGCATATATAATACTTTATTTTAAACCAGGGAAATAACAATGCGCCTTTTCATTTTCTACAACCACGTGGCACTGAGCGATTTGGCGCTCGCGTCTCGTCAAATGTGATGCAATCACAATTCGAGCACCTTCAATATTAAGAGTAACATAAAAGCTATTTGCAAATATTTAAGATCATGTAGCACAAATTACCGAGATCTATTATCAGTTTTCTATCTTAGTACAGTTTTCTTGACACTTCAGTCATATAATGTTGAATTATAGTCATTTTTACAGGAAATCTCATTGCATGTTCATTTTTTGATCGTTTCCCTGCTAGCCCCTATAGGAATTTGGCTGGTGGCCGACTTTTCTAGAAATGTTTCTGTATTTAGACTTGGCATCTATTTGATAATTAAATGATCATTTGCTCAAACTTTATGAATAATCACATTTGTTAGACAGGTTTCCTTTCATACGAAAGTGTATATCCAAAATAAAACAAGTACTGTAAAGCTTGTAAAATTTTAATTATTTGCTGCTTGCTATTCACATTGCTTAACACCATCATAATTAAAATTAGATTCCTGGTAACACCTTTCATAAATAGCATTGTATGACTTTATAATCCGTAATATGTTTGCACATAATGAGATTGGAGTAGAAGGTACAATATATTGTTAAATACAGTTTTATGTTCAATTTAAGTGCATCTGAATGGTAGCATAAAGTAACTCAGATATAAATTAAACATATAATGAATTAAAACGATGGATAGTTTAAAATCTAAACCATTTAAAACGTTAAAGTTTGAGTCCACAGAGATTTAAATGTATTCATTAAATAAATACAGTCCTTCTGTAGTAGTATTTTAAGGTTTTCTAGTGTTTTTTTTAATAGTCAATGAAACACAGGAAAACTTTGCGACTTGCATATAGGTAAGTTACTGTATTGTGACAATTTAATATATTTGTGCAAAGAATATAAAGTCAACAAGTAAATGTCTGACACCAATTAATACAATGTTTGCTTCGTTTATTAACTTAACAAAATTAAAAACAATATGTGTTCCAATTCAAATACTTTAATTCAGGCCTGCTCTGTGGCATTTAGTTGAAAATATTATTTTCTAGTTCATACACATATAACGTTTGTGTAGTTAACACATTTTAGTAGTTAACCTTAGCAATTCACAACCCATATAAACTGGCATATGTGAGTATAATAATACATTGTAATAGTAGTAATAAATGGCCAACACTATATCATTTAAACATTACATTTTAAATCTTTTAAACATTATAAAAGTCTGTCGGTTGAGTCAAAAAGTTATGCAATACAGTATTTATGTACTAACAAACAATTATAAAGAATAAATTAAACATAGGTATATTTATCAAATGGGAATAAAAGTGGGAATAAGTGGGGATAATTGGAGATAAGTTGAGTTAAGTGCTATTAAAACATAAAATACCTCCACTTCCTATGTTTCCTATGGATCATATTTACCAAGCGAAGATAAAGTTTAACTCTGATAAAAAGCTCCTATAGAAAATATAGGATATGGGGGTATTATCTATAAGCTCCTATAGAAAATATAGGAAATGGGAATATAAAAGATGTTTTTTTTTTATTCTCACATGTATCCACACTTGATAAATATACTCCATAATCTTCTTGCACTTACATATTATTACCTATGTTCTTTTATAGACATTGGGCCAGACTCACTAAATGTATTGAAGGGATGCAATGGCTGCTTTCTAAGGAAATAGAAAGCAAACATAATGGCCCATTCAGTCTCTAAGAACCCCTAAGTGAATCTGACCCATTGTTAACACAGTACAATATTTTGAAAGCATTGTAAAATAATGTATACTGTTCTTGTCATATAAATAACATTACGCACACGCTGACAGAGATAAAATTCATTGCAGCTAATACAGCAAGAAAGATATATGATATAGTAAACAGGAAAAAACAAAGAAATAAAAATAATGCATAGCACTTGGCATAAAAATTCTCATCGTCGTTGTCTCACAAACAAATACACACATTTACTATCTTTTACTGACTTACTTATCCCCCCCCCACACAGGAAATTATACTTATTCTATAGTTTATTGTTATACGTTAGATATTATTTAAAGATAATATATGAGTTTATATGAACAACAAAAAGTTGCTATTCTCGTATGGGATAAATAAAACTATTTGTTGGGTTATTTTATGTCACTTATTTTGCAAAATGTGATAATTTAATACAAAATCTATAAAATAACATTGGGCGTTATTTTATTTACACTACATAAACTGATGAATTTCTTTATTACTTAAGAAAATCTAGTTTAACCATCATTTGTAGCTTTAAGGGTAACCTGGTATCACATATGTACTGTAAAGGGTCAGTGTCCATTTAAAGAAAACAACAGAGCAACAGGTACAGTCTGTTAAGAGTCATTCAGACCAAAATAAACACAAACATTGTCCTCCAGTTGCTATCTATCAGTTGTAAGGGTCATTCCCTGCCAAAGGGCTTGCAATACATTCCTCAAAATCAGATACTGAATGTATACAGTATAGGACATTTTAGCAGATTTACTGTAAATATTGCATTCAATTTTCCAAATATTTAATTTCTTGTTTTCTATAAGAAAACATTACACAGAGAAGGTGAAGAATTACAGAACTAGAAAGAAAAACACATAACAGTAAAATATTTTCATATAGTATCAATATAATTTATATAATAAATTCAGATGACATTTTTTGTTATATATTTCGGATAACACTAGCCTGTCCTCACCACAATTGCTACAAAGCACCAAGTTATTTTGAGCCATGATATAATGCACATGTATTATTTTAAACAATTACGAAGTGCCTGGGATAAACTGCACTAGAAAGGTAAAGAGAAATTTCTTGCGAGGTCAGCTTCTGGTCACAACACACTTGCAACAGTTCAAGCAATAAAGCGTACAACAAACACTAATGCTAAATTTCAGTAAATGTTAAGGAAGCAGACCTTGCCTTTAACCTAGGCTGCTTCTGGCAAATGCATATGCCAGGGTAGCATGAATTTCAAAGCAGCCCTGCAGAATGCATATTTCATAAGCGGCCTACATTGAAGTAAAAGTCTTGTCATTTTATGTAGAGGCCCACTTCATTTTTATCATGCTTTAGAACAAAAAAACGGGTTAAACAGGCAACTAGCCACTCCAGATCACATAACACCTGAAGGGGATCTACGTTTGTCAGCAAGGAGACAACATAGCAGTTGGAACAGGCTTAGCCACATTCATAGGAAAATGCTAAGTTTCATTTTTCTATAATCTACAGCACACTTTTCAGGGGTGGGGCTTGGTTTCTGGGTGCCCTGTAGTGCTGCCTCGCAACGGGTCCTGATTTCTAAGCTGAAATAGAATTGATAGGAACCTTTCAGGACAGTGCCCAATCAGGATTATATCCATTTATCACCATCATATTACTGCCCTATTAGTAAAATCACTCTATTCATTTTCAAATGCACTGACATGGCATCTAAGATGGTGTTGTGAAAATGTAATAAACATTAATTAAATTATTCGTAACACCATACTCATCAATATATATAAATTAATACATATGGCGGGGGAGATTGAGGCAAATAAATATTCAGGATATTTAGAAGCCAGCAGGGTATTTGTTCATATACGTACATTACCCTTAAAAAATATATTTAGTTAGATTTAGGAGCTCAGACTATATTTTTCCTTTATAATATAATCGGTAAATCTTCATCAGTTCACAAATAATTGTGGTAAAATCAAACAACTAAAAACAATTATTTACATTTGGGTTAATAACCACCCTTTTGTTGCTAGTGGGTCCTGCTACACATTGCAAAGCAATATATAAAAGCCTTATCTAGTACTGAAAATATTTAATTAAGAAACTTTACATCAGAGCTAATAATCTTTTTTGTGTCTCACATGTAAAGTACTGCAGAAATAAAACAGACACATGCAAGGAATTAATTACATGCTATGTTGACATGATATAGGTATGAGATGTTACAGTGAGATAAAAAATGTTAAACTAGTACTGATGGCGCACGGTCTATTTGTTTTGTTTCAACTAATTATAATGAGTTGTTTGGAAGTTCTAAATTAATGTTGGTCTTTTTTTTACAAGGATCCTTGCCAATATTTTGGGGAAAAAAAGTTAATATTCTTAATTGATTTTTAAAATATTTTAGTTTCTTATTTTGTGGAGCACTTTTCAACAAAATAATGATTTCTTGGGAAAATGGGGCATAAATCTTCATTTTGGAGGCAATTAAAGTGTTGATTTCATTTGTGCCCTTGAGCTATTCTTGTAATTTGCTCAAATAGCTTTTTGTACCCAACACTCCTGAGCTTTTAGAAACCCAGTTTCTAGTTAGACTTGTTGGATTGCAATTTTTCTTCAAGAGCAGAGACCTATGTTTCCCTAGGAGCAATTGGGATATAAAGCCGTATATTTAAATATGAGTTGAGTGCGGCCTGCTCACTCTTATATATCAAATCCAGACACATTGCAGGCAACTGGAGGGAAAGTTGACATGTCTAAGCAATAATGATGCAAAACACTAAGAATATATAAAGTATTATATCACTGCAAGGACTGCAAGCATTGCACAAAAACCAAAACACAGCCAAGAGAGAACTGTAGATCCGAAAATACACATGTAGCAGAGTCAAGACTTAGGCTAGTGACGAAGCAGTCGCTAAATCTACATCAAACATGGGATCATGCCACAAATCATGTAAAATTAGAGTATGAAATAGTTAACCCTTTCAGTGTCAGGGATGGTCTTACATTGGGTTTTAAGTTCCCCCCTGGTGCTGAAAGGGATAACAGGGCTAAGTGGAAACCAACGTGTTTGGCTGTGCCTTGTGTAACCAGAAAGGAATCCCCAGGAGAAGCTCTGATTACACCCTGAACCCAATCGGCAAACCATCCATCAAAGCATTGCTTTTACCTGGTTTTGAGCAATGAATGAAACAGCACCAGATTTAAAAAATAAAAATAAAGTAACATTTAAAATAAAAGTGGAAAAATATATACTGCTAAATCTAGGATCACAAATACACTAAAGTTTATATAAAAATAATAAATATGTGTAAAAACGTTTTTTTTAAATAAAGATATATATATATATATATATATATATATATATATATATACAAATTCTTAAAAATACACAGCATAGAGCTTCAATCCACTGCAAGAAAACAACACATTGTACAGCTACAAAAAAAAACTTTATATGCCTATAAAATTAGCAATCAGATTCTTTTAAACAAGAACACTTTAACACATTCCCTACCATAAGATCTTATCAAACCCACACATATTCCACATAAAACCTCATTATTTAACCAATTTCAATTGTTTGTGTAGTAACAACTACATACACTGTTAACCTTTCTTTCCCAGTATAGCAACTGGGGGCTCCAAAGCCAAGCACAGCAATATATACCATTAACCCCCTGGTGCAATGCTAACCCTTTCATACTGAGTGACCCCTTTAATTACTCACTTTTTCAATGCAAAACACGACTTTCTAAACAATTAACTCTTCCCTGCAACATTTCTACTCTTTTCTCCGCGTTTTATTCAAAAGTTAACCCTGTCTCTTCTACACGGTGAACTTCTAATTGCACTATTGACCCTGCTGATCCTCCCCTGTGTATACAATGGGTGGCACCGCGCGGTGACTGCGCACAATCTCTCTGCGCCTTTCCATGGATCACAATGCGCTTTGCGTAATTTCCAATTCACCAAGCTGCGCCAGAAACCAAATCACTTTGCGCGCTTTATACGTGATAATGCCGCTATATTTATTTATTCTACGCTGTAACAAGGGGCATAAAGAGCAGCTATAAATAGATATTAAAGAGGCGCTTTTTTTATTATTTGATTTTTCCCCTCTGTAGAGAAGCAGTGGAAATGCAAGCAGCCTGTGCACAAAGCAATGTGCAGTGAGGTCTGAATGCGCTCGGCCAAGGGAAACTGACAAGACAGGCTAATGAACCGTACAGACAGCAAGAAAATAGCCCAGCGTTTGCTTCATTTCAGCCCTTCTCCATGTTATCCACCAGACCACCTACACTGGATATTTAACAATATTTTTACTAACATTATATTCTCAATAAACAATGAGGATCCACCTTAAAAAGTGTGGATGGTGTATAAAATAGAAGAATTAAAGGCTGCAAATATAAAAGCCACCCAAAAGCAGGTCAAGCTGGCTGGCAGTGCTTTTACAAGCTCATCTTGCCAGGTCGAATCCAAGAGCAGGGCTTAATGAAGCAATAATAGGCACATTATTCAACATTTTTCATTTCGATGGAAATGTATCTAAAAGGAACTTAATCATATGCAAATAATAAAAAATGACCCAGTATGCATACCAATTGGGTGGATGAAGAAGAATATAATATAAAAAAAATAGGATCTCCTTACCTGATCTGTTAGATTTGCTGATCTGGTCATGTCTTCACTATCTGATTTGGATCCACCTTCTCTGTCTTCTATCACCAGGTCGATGGGCATTTTTCCTTTCAAACAGCTAATATACCGATGGCAGAAATTATCACACAATTCGTGTACCTAAAAAATGGAGAAATGAAACTATAATCAGGCGTGGATAAATAAAATTGACAAGAGCAATCAAGGTCTATTGGTGGCACAGAGATCCCAAACAAGGGGGGACACCGTGCAATTATGCTCCAGAGACGCATTTGGAATTGGGAATAACTTTTCTTTTTTTCTGGTAAAATAGAGATATCCTAGAAAATTGACACTGACAAGATGATTCACAGGCTACAACATATTCAACACCCGTGCTAAATTCATCTGCTCCTGGGGCTGTGACCATTACAGAGATGACCTGCATGGGTGACATTTAAAGCAAACTATTTAATTTCATCTAGTTATATCATCAGAAAAAAAAACCTTTTAGGGTCTGCTGAAGGCAAACAGACACAATCATCTGATGTATAGGGTTTTATACTCAAGGACACCTTTACTACTGATTTGCAACAATTATAATAAAAAGCAATGTGATGGCAAAGTGTATTTAGTTAAAATGGGGTCTGTGGATAAACATCATACTTGGAAGCCTTAAAGTGCTTTAATATTTAAATCCAAACAGAAATGGAATAAATAAAAAAAGTATCTAAGCCTGCATGCAACTTTTATGGCTAGCATCAAACTGCAATCCTTTTTATTGCTCAAATGCAAAACAGCCTGTAAAATAACATTATCATCCCTCTTCTCCCTTCAGCGTTGAAGAATAGTCCCAGAGAGCAGAAGCTAGCAGATAAAGCAGATAAAGCAGCCTTACAGAACAATAACTGCCCTGGATTTCACCTCCAATCTGTTTATTCTTTTATTTTTTTGTCTATAAAATAATGCAAAACTAGGATGCTAAAATATACACACATCCCATGCAAATACAACAACAACAAGGTTAGGTTTTAATGCATACAAAAAAAAATGATGAATAATAGAATGCACTTTGGGGGGAAAGTATTGCAAATATGTACAGCCAGAAAAGGTATTAAAATGAACACAAGGCCAGGGCGTTTGTGATCTTGGTTTTAGTAGCAGCAATGGCAATTAAACTGCGAAGAGAAATTGTTTCCAAGATTGGTCTTGACACTAATTACATAGGACCCGAAAGAAAGACATTTATGCAAATTCTCTATTAGCCATAGCTGTGGCCACTCAGAAATAAAACACAATTACCTTCTCTAACTCCAGCAGATGAAACCTTAATACTTGTATGGCTTGGATCATCTGCAAAGACACAAAACACATCATTATTGGCTTTTTCGTTCAGGTTTTAGTTGCATTTCTCTTTGTAACATAGAAAATCAAGTTTTATTTATGTATCCAAAACTTTTTAACAATGTGAATTTGGCACCAAAACCCTCATTGCAAAATATGCAGTCAGCAATCACAAGAAAAATAAACTATTCCGATAACAAAGTTTAAAAAGAAAAACAGCAAATGCGTATTTTATTTATGTTATTTTTTTTAATTGTCATTAACATCCTAAATCGTGGGGGTCTTTTGATGTGTTTCAATGTGTTTGTCTACAACTCTGGGAGAGAAAATACTAAACCCTAAATAAACTAAGAGGCTGATTACTGCAGTCACTTACTGGGTGCCATAAAACAAAAAAAAAAACACATCTCATTTACTAAGAGCTTTGAATATCCCTCCTGATCACTGTGTAATTTACTTAAAGCCAAATTGTTACACTGTATTACTTGTAATTAAGAGCTCCATGCAAAATAAATAAACACCACAACATAAAAGCAGGGGTTTAAGTAAGGAAAAAAAAGTGTTGTCACCTCTTACCAAATTATCCAATTCCGGATTGGAAGAAAACAGGGGTTTTTCTGCCCGAATCTGAAGCCAGATAAGGAAATAAAGACACTTGAAATATGGATGTAGGAATTGGAGGAGTCATTATTTGTGCTTCATTAAACTGGCTGGTCTATTATATAAAGCTATGGCTGCTGCATTTAGTGCTTAAACACTGAATAAGGGGACAGAGCTAACTTGGCACTTATAATAAGAATAATATATAAGACAATATATAATAAGACATTTATAACTAATCATGTATGTATATTGGGATCAATAAAACATCAGGTTTTTGGCATGGGGGCAATGGCTATGTGCAAAGTGTGTTGTTTGTGTGTGTGTGTGTTGTTTCTTCTTACATCTGCATTGTTTGGCTGACCTGTTTGGCGAATACAGCTATGTCTTCATTGAAAGACTCCGAGGAGCAGACATCTCCGCCAGCTACCCCAGGCTCCCGGGGAGTACAAGTAGCTAATTCACATTTCTCAAAAATCAGTGCTAACAGAGGGAATAGGGGGTGTCTGCAAGAAAAACACAACAGTCACAAACAGCAAGTAACACACATCCACCATCAGTGCCAAAATCAGGGGGGGGAAAATCCACATGATCAGATGCCCCCCTCTGCCCCCCCACCCCAGGGCAAAACACAACAGGCCCTGGATATAGAGAAAATCTAGACATTAATATACACCATCAATGAAGCTTCCCCATATTCCCAGCTGTAATATACATATAATGCACTGAGTTACACCAGGACCTAATGCCCACTTCTATGGATAATTATAATATTTTATGTTAATGCAGCAATTTAGTATCTGCCAGTAATCAAGATATCCTAAACCTCGGTGTAAAGGGCACACAGACTATTTTGATTGGAATATAAAATAAAATAATAAAAAAAAAAGTTACTTAAACTGCTGATTTTATATCACCTCCTTTTTACAATGCAATAACACTGAGGAATCATAAATCTCTAAAGTGGTGGAAATCTTATAATATTTTAATGCGGCTAAATATGAAGGAGGAAGGGGAATTACATTAACCTTATAACTCAATTAAAACAGCGAAAGGTAATTTATTCTAATTCCTTTTGTAAACTGTAACCTTTCCTGACTAAATCAAAGTATGTGCAAGTGGTTTGGGGAGAGTGAAAGTCTTTTTACTTTTTTTTTTTTTTTTTTAATGATGTTATTTTACCAGCAAACAATAGAAATATGTGTTTAAGAAAACGTCATCGCTGCAAAAGATTAGGGTTTGTAACCAAGAAATTAGTAAGATTACTTGTGTTTTCATAATAATATTTTGCCTCATTTAAGTTGTTTTCACTACATATAGAGTATATAGAGCAAAAATAACTATTGACTATTATGGGCAGGTCTGCTTTAAAAGTATGTATGGATTATGAAGAATAAATTAATAATTAAAAATTAAGTAATAATACAGATATGTAAATACTGCTAACATATGAATAACTGAATATATATATACATACATAAAGTTATTAATATGTACATATCTGTATATACATTATTCTTTATAAATAATATATATATAAATATATATATATATATATATATATATATATATATATATATATATATACACACAGTTAGCAGTATGTACATATTTCCATAAATAAAGTATTTATTATTTAATGTGTCATATTATACTTCATAATCCAGACATATGTTTAAAACACACCTCATACAGTTAGCTGCACACATCTCGGTTATATTATTTACAGTATATATGAAAACATAATTTACTTTTAATTACAGACCAGAACAGACATATTCAAAAAAATACTTTAAAAAAATGACACATTTTCCCAATACACCACCACTTTCCTGTTTTTTAATTAGGTTCATATTACACATCTCTTATGGAGTTCTAGTTGTGCCATTTTAGCGTATTTACGCACAAAGTAAAAT
>CM050165.1:77706738-77709238 GCA_027410445.1 Discoglossus pictus
GTTTATAGTAAACTTTATTGCTATATGCATTAAGGTAGTGCAATAATTAAATCATGATTGAAGGTTTTATTTACATTTTAATAATGAAATATTTAGCTTTTTTAGCAATTTAAAAGTTGTGTTGTTTTATTGTTATATGTTTTAGCATGGATTAATAAAGAAAAAAAAGTTTAAAAGCCTTGTGATGCTGAATCTAGGCTTGTTGAACAACATTCAGATGAAACCCCCCTCCGCGTGCTGGAAAGTGAGCTAGCCCAAATCTCAGTAGGCAGCAGCAGAGGAGCTCCCATCCAATCAGAGCGGAGCCTGGCAAAGCCAGCCTTGCATTGGTTAGAGGGAGAATCAATTATCAAATAATCGATCAGCAGGACGCTTCGATCTGCAGGGAGTGCCAGAACTCAGTGAGGGAAGGAGAGTTTTCTTACTCTGCAAAAGATATCATCGTTATTCTGTAACCATAGCAAAGGCATGAGCTAAACACTGATAGGCACAAGTAGCAATGAGCTGAGGGCCTGCTATATGTGTATGTGTGTGCTTTATTATATACATATATATATATATAATATCATATTCATCAACAACTGTTACATTCAGAGCATTCTTGTGGCTCATGGGTATTTACTATTCCCTATTTCAATTTAATAGCATTTTTTATTGCATTTTTTAAAGTTTTATTATCATGCAATTTTTGATCCAGACATTGTCTATTAAAAAAAGTTTGAGAAGTTGCATACATATTATATATAACTAATATATAATATATAAATAATATGGATAGATAGGTGCAGTTAATGGGAAAATCTATTCAAATATCATTATATGTACATCTATATATCTACACATGGATAGAGATAGATTATATATAATATTATATTTACTGATAGTATCAGTATATAATCTGATTTATTTTGTATTATCATCCCATTTCCAAGTATTTCTTTTATTCTGTATTTTGTTATCCAGACAATACCAACCTGTTGTTTGCCTGATAATCCCAGTTGCACTTAAATGATAAAACCCTTTTAGAGCAGAATGCTTACCCGGGCACCTCTGTCTTATCTGTTTGCTTATCCAAATTATCCACTACTTAGGTGCTTTCCATTTACAAAAGGAAGGAGCTGTCATCGAGCTGTGTGGTGGCTACAAACAAAAGTGTCAAGTCAAACAATAAAATATTCACTCATAGCGTCCAATGAGCCCTAAATGAGCTAATTTGGAGTTTCTCGTAAAATGGACCAGGTAGAGAGGAGAGGAGTGGGGATTACACTTGAAGGGTCTGTGGGAATAAGAAGCACTGAGAGTAAGGTTAGGTCAGCAAGACAAGGAGCTGCCACCTTCCCGACCAGGTCCTGCATTGGGAAGAAGAACAAAACAGAACCAACAGGGACTTGCAATGGTAAGATGGCTTTATTTATCCTATGCACATATATAGAAGGAGCTATACCTGCCTGTATATCACATGAGTGTACAAGAAGACCAAGCAGGACTCCTTGGGAATGATAAGGAAATATATAAATATGTATGTGTGTGTATGTATATATATGTGTGTGTGTCTGTGCCTGTGCAGATAGATATTATATTATAATTTACCAATATATTAACGGTACTGTATTCACTATATAATATATGGTGAGTCCGTCAATTGTATCAGTTCCTTTATCGACTAGTTCATACAAATGTACATATATCTTAAAATAGTAAGTATATATATATATATATAGTTACATAATTGTATAATTATATATAAGCACACACATATATATTTATATTAAGTATATACAAATTCACTCTTATAATATCTGTATATAATTGTATAATTATATGTACATAAACACACACATATTTATTTATAGTGAGTACATACAAATTCACTCTTATAATGTCTCTATATAATTGTATAATTATATGTACATATATAAACACACACATATATATTTATAGTAAGTAGATACAAATGCACTCTTATAATGTATGTATAAAATGGCATAATTATATGTGCATACATATGTACACATATATATTTATAGTAAGTACATACAATTTCTCCCCTTTAATGCCATTATGTATAATTATATGTACATACATAAGCACCCGCACATATATATATATATATATATATATATATATATATATATATATATATATATATAGTAAGGACATACAAATTCACCATTATGTCTGTATATAATTGCATAGTTACATGCACACACTAACACACACATATATATATATAGTAATTACATACACATTCACCCTTATAATGTCTGTATATAATTGCATAGTTATATTATGCACACACTAATATATATATATATAAATATATATATATATATAGTAATTACATACACATTCCCCCTTCATAATGACTGTATATAATTGCATAGTTATATTATGCACACACTAATATATATATATATATATATATATATATATATATATATATATATATATATATATAGTGAGTACATACATATTCACCTTTATAATGACTGTATATATA